>JAODJU010000106.1:727682-756690 GCA_026776725.1 Gnathonemus echidnorhynchus | reverse complement strand
GGGGGGGGGGGGGGGGGGGGGGCAGGTTTCTTGTCTGTTGCAGTCTAACCTCTTTCATTTTTAACCCCTGAATGCACATTTTATAAAATAATCATGAGGTAATACTAAATGGAATACAGTGATTGCGTTCTTTATTAAAAATAAAAGACATTTTGGTGTTACACGATAGACTGGCATAAGAGATTTTAAGACTGATGGAAATAAAATATTCAAATAAAAACTATATTATAAAGAATAAAGAATATATGTTATATCAGTTCATCTTATTTAGATTTTTCTTCATAACTGGATACTAGTGAAATACATTGGGTATTTTTACTATACGGATATAGTTTCTTTACAGAACTTGGGAAAGGGATCTTGTAAAATATTATGCTTAGAGGAGTCAGTGGAAGGAGCAGAACCTGGCAGCTGCAGCACACATGTGGTCATTGCTCACAAAATAAGTGTCACAACAATAGGGCGTGTAAAACTTTGTGTTGGAAATCTACCATAAAAATTATATACAGTATATATATATATATATATATATATATATTATTTACTAACTTTCAATTTGAAAACAGTCTGACCTGAAAAATGCAGAACTGATCAAATGAAGGAAGGCAATGGTTGATACAAATTAATGAGTAAATGAAAAATATGCATGTCAGCAGTAGGTAGGACTGTTTATGCAAACAGTCAAATAAGTTTGGTTAATTTTCAATCGAACTCACAGAAGAGCCAAAGTTCGACTGTCAAAGTCCCTCGGTGCAGTTGTTCCATGTACAAACATAAAGATGAACCAGAGCTTGATGGTCCTGGTTGCCATAGCGGCCTTCCTGGCCCCAAGCGAAGGGCAAGATGCTTACGATCAGCTTTCAAACATGGAAAAGAAGGGAGTCGATCTGGCTCTACAAAACCTCAATTCACATTCAAGTACACAGCACCATTTTCGCTTCTTCAGAACTTTGAGAAAGTTCAGCACTGAGGTAACATCTTTTCCCAAGAAAATGCTTTAATCTGTTCATTTATTTATTTTTATACAAGATAAACTAAACTTTTTTTATAGATAACTTTGATAGGATAGAAATGCACCTATAGGTTATATGGCTATGTATACTGCCAGCAATGTTACAATGATGCAACAATATTCATCTGCTTCTTTCAGTCTGGGTTTGGTACCTGGTTCATCTCTCACAATTTTTACGCCAAAGCCACAACATGCACAAAAGAGACGGATGAACCCAACGCTAAGTGGTGCCCATTCAGAAATGACAAAGTTAGTATTGGAAGGAAGCCATTGGCGTAACAGTAATCACATTTTTACTAAATCATGCAAGAACATAAAGAAATTCTCTTCTCAGTCATTTTAATATGCAGGTTGTCCAATCTCTGATTCCATGTTCTTTTCCCTTGATAGCCTCTGATAGACTGTGCGGTCTGTTACAAAATCCATTCTGATAACATTCTAAACGAGTCCAAGCCTTACATCAGCTGTGTTCGCAAACCTTCCCTAACAGAGGTATGTGCCACATACCAATGCTAATCTGAAAAATGCAGTTTGCCGCTTTTTGAAAAAATGACTGTGTGTCAGGTTTTGAAATGTATTAAAAACTGCTAAGATCAACATGAAAAAACAGGCATTTATACTAGAAAACAATCATCAGGGTAAAACCATAATAAGGTATTAACCAAAATGTGAACCACTGCCATTGATTTCATAGCTGAACTGAGAACAGAGCAAATAACTAGATAGTAATCATTTCTAAAAAAAATAAATAAATAAAGATAGATAGATAGATCTAAGATCTAATCTTACTAGGCCACTACATGCACTTTCGTAATAAATATTTCCTCTTTCAATTTCAGGAGGTACAAAAGAAGCGAGAGGAGCACTGTAACAAAATGCAGTACAGCGTTGGCACCATAACCTTACTGGGCTCCACTGGCAGGGAATGAAGACGCCAGTGGTGCAGATACTGTGCCAGTAGAGCAGGGAGATGCCAATGGTGATATTGTGAACATCACGATCGTGATTCACAGAAAATGCACAGATGCTCACATTGTGTCCTGTATCTTATCAGCGTGTGAGGTAGTGCTATTGATCCAGGCATGTATTACAAATCGGTCAAGATTCTTATTCATAGAAGTCCAAAAGTGATTTTATTACAAGAAATAAATTAGTAAAAGGTACACGTATAGCGAATATAATAAGTGGTAACAATAATATGACTAATATAACTGACAGCTGTTTTGCAGTCTCTTTGAAGGCTTTACCCTCAACATTTTATTGCATTACTGTTTTTTGGTGTTTAAGGATAACAGCACTACATTTATATCTAACCGACACAAACCAAAGTCATTGAATAAGCTTCAGCCTTTGCCATATTAAAATTAGATTAAACTACCAATGATTTAATATATTCCCAAAAATGGATGCGTGGTGTGGTGGCTCACTTACAGCGTTGTGGGTTCGAGCGCCTACTCCTTGCATATCTACCCCTGCATTGTGAGCGGTTCCTCTAAATGCTCTGGGAGTCCTAACACAGCAAAGATACCCACCGCTTTCAGTGGATACTAGTCTCTAAATCATTGGTCTGAAGTACATCCAGACCAAAGCACAGCTTAATCGATACTTCCCCGTTTGCCAAATTTTTTTTCAAACACAGTGGACCTTGGATTGGATTTTTCAAACACAGTGGATTTTGTTTGGCTCATAAAACTTGGGCCCTCAGGGACAAAACAGTACAGAGCCTCTGCTCTAAATGATTATTTTGTGACCCCTGTGGTCCTGCATTCCTTATGACATAACCTGCTCAGTTCATCCTGGGAAAGGCTCCCATAAACCAGGAAAAGTTATAAGATTTGTCAAAAACTAATTCTGAATCATTTTAATGGACTCCTACCTACCAACCCATGGTCAACTAGAGGTTTTTCTATATTAAACTGCCAAAAATCAGAGTAGAACCTTAATAGTTATTGCCATTTTAACTTTAAAAATCATCTTGTAGGTCAAAACTGGAAATAAAAGGTCACATTAATTGTTCACATTGCAGAAGACCTTAAAATCCCGTATCATTTCATAAATGTTTTACGACACATGAAAAATATAAGATCACTAGTGTTTCCAAGGACAAAAGCTTCTAACTTGTCTTCCTTTTTTCAGCTGTAACTAGTGCTAAATAATGATTCATCAAGACGTTTAACGCGAAGTGAGTGTGCAAATTTGTTTTTGGTGATGCCTTGACGTTGGAGTTGTTTTTCCATCACTGTTCAAACATCTTTTTATCTACGTCTGGGTCAACAGACTGTCCTGGACCAGGCTAATGACCCCAGCCCACCATCGTAAAGCTCTGCTCACATTCAGGATGCATAAACAAATAATCACATGACCTCAGAGGCAATAAGAGGCAGCTATGATAAATTTAGATGTAATAATCACACGAATCCCCCCCATGAATCACCTTACCATGCTGGATGGGGTTTTGTGCCTCAACGATCCTACGAGCAACTAAGTGTAATTTTAAACAACCCTGGTGATGACAAAAAAACAACATGGATCCAGAAGCCTCAGCTGGAACTGGGAGTCTAGGGTCCATCCTAGAGCCAGGTCCGGGGATGGAGGTCATCTGTGAGCTCCTGGTGGTCCGGTCTCAACCCCTGGGGCCCAGCCGGGCAAAGCCCAAAAGAGCTACGTGGATACACCCAGCGCCTGTAGGCGGAGCTGTGGGGATCTAGTGCATTGTCGATAGGGTGGCAGTTGAAAACAGAGTCCTTGGCGAACAGCTACCAGAACTCGCTTAAGGGACCTGGAATGTGACCCCTCAGGTGGAGAAGAAGCCTGTGCTAATGTGGGTGCTAGAAATATACCGTCTAGATGTGCTCACCTCAATGCACAGCACGGACTCTGGAACCAAACTCCTGGAAAGGGGCTGGACTCTATTCCACTCTGGAGTTGACTTGGGTGAGAGAGTTTGGGTGGGTGGGGGTTTACTCATAGCCCCCCAACTAAGTGCTTGTATATTAGCGTTCACCTCAGTGAGTGAGACGGTCACTTCCCTTAGGGTTTGAGTCGGAGGACAGGCTCTGACTGTTGTCTGTGCGTACGTGCTGAACATCAGTCCAAAGTATCCGGCCTTCTTGGAAATGATTCAGAATTCTTGGAGACCTCGGATGGGGTGCTGGAAGCCCCCCCCCCTCTGGGGACTCCATTGTTCTGCTGGGGGGCTTTAATATTCATGTGCTTAAAACCCGGAAAGTTGTGACTGGCAGGAATGGCTCGCTAGATCAGAATCTGAGCACTGCTCAATTAGACTCACAAAGCTCTTCTCAAGCCCAGGATGCATGACCACTTCATTTTCGCAACACGTTAACACTACAACTAAAGGGATTCACGCGTTTTATCATCAGTGAACGTGTGCATACGAACTCCCGAGTGCAGGCAGGGAGAGACCGAATCAGCAAGAAAACAGAGAGACACTGAAGAAAAAGAAAAAAAAAGTTCAATCACATTTTGCTAATTAGCTGTGCCAGAAGAAAACATCCTAATGATTATCATACACTCGCAGAGATGTGACCGCATGAAATTTTAACTTTCAAGAAGTGGCCGCAGTCTGGACCCACGCCAAATTATTGCATCTGCAGCTGGGTCCCAGTCTTCCTGACAAACACACCCCACATGGTGAAGGTCACAAATAAAACCAGCGTGAGCCGAAACCCGAACTCCCTCCCCCCCATGACTGCATGGCCAAGTTAAGGGGAAACTGCATCATCAAGTTTTGCCAAAACATTGGTGCACTTGGAGATATGAGGTGACAGAGCTGGTGGTTTGGTGTCATTAGAACAACAGAATAATATTAGTAAACCAAACAGATTATTGTGTCATAGCGAGTGTCAGACACCAATCAGCACTGATTGCTCTTCAGCAGAGACTGTCAGCAAATTTACTGGGTTCCGGATCTCACACAGGCCCAGGTGGACTGAGAACAATCCTCAGGAATGCTTGGCGGTGTTTGTCACTTTGAGTCAACGAAGGGAGTGGGGATACCACGCGCACCAGGTTCTACCACAATTGAAAGTGTCACGTGAACACCAGAATTGGCAATGCTTCATACCCAGGTAACTACAGCAAATTTGTCTATCCGCAACGGAAGCCTAACTGTGAAAGAGAAGCATGGGGTAATACTGCCATCTGGTGGAAGAACTGTTACTACACGAACATACAGCGTTGTACCTGTAAGATATTTAAATCGGAATCCACTCGTATGAAGTAACGTGGTCGTCGATAAAATAAGGTTCTTTCACATCAAAGCGACAAGCTAACTAAACGGAGGAAAAGACGTTTTTTCCTTCCTCAATCAAATGCATTCAAATTTAAAATAATTCAATGCAACTTCAAGCTGGCGAGCTACTGAAGTCAGCTCCAGAGTCGCAAATATATCACCTACACCCGCAACTGGAGATATTCAACCCCCTCACCTCAGACAAATCCCAAACTTACTTAACTTTTGAGTTCATCTGAAAAATGTAATTCTTTTCACAAATGTGCATGTGCACTATTATTTAACCATCAACCCCACAACTTCAGTACTTTGTGCAGCATCCTTTAGCCTTTATAATTGCTAGTAAGCATTTTCAGTAAGTACTGACAAGCTTCTTACACCTACCTATTGGAGTCTTTGGCCATTCTTCACGTACAGAAGGCTCCAGGTCATTGATGTTTGATGGGATTTAAATCCATGGACTGAGAAGGTTACTTCCGGACATGCCAGGATTTATTTCTCAATCAACCTTTGGTTGACTTGGAGGTGTGCTTGGGATCCTTGTTTTGCTGGAGAGTTCAATCATCACCAAGGATCAATTTCCAAGCAGAGGGTATCACATTCCTCTGGAAACTGACCTGGTATTTCTGAGAATCCAGGGTGCAAGGTACACAATCAAGACTGTCAGATCCTGCAGCCAAAAACATCCCCACATCATGAATGACTCACTTCCATGCTTGACTGTGGGGGTGGCTTTCTTAAGGTCATGAGCCTGGCCTTTCTCTTGCCAGACATACTGCTGGTCAATGTGTCCAAACTATTCCAGTTTAGTTTAATCAGTCCATTGAACCGTTTTCCAAAACCATGCAGGCCAGTCCAAATTTCTCCCAGCAAATTCTAGTCAACCTTTGATGTTCTTTGTGGTCAACAGTTATTATTATTATTTTATGTGTGTTTTATTATAAGTGATTTAATTATAATTTAATTTTTTATTTTATTTAATTATTAAATTATATTATGAGTTCCCCCACGTGGAAGGTTCAGTTTCCATTCCCTTGTTGTAAATCTGGAGTACCCGGAGGAAACCCTACGATGACTTGGGGAGAACATGCAAACTCCACACACATGGAACCCTGGTCCCAAAGGTGTGAGGCAACAGTTAACCACAGCACCTCCGTGCTGCCCAACAAGACACCTGAAGATGAAACGACGAATGGAAAATAAGCAGGGCTGCCAACTTCGGTCAGCTGGCTGGCATTTTCAACACAAGTCTGCGCACACATGCACATTTCAATGTATGTAACAGTTTTATTACCTTGTAAATAGTCTGTAGGGTTTGCAAACTATCCCAGCGCTTTTGATATAGCTAATTTCAGGTTTATAATGGAATAATATAGATTTACTGCCAGAGTGTTAAAGTCTGAAAGTGTGAGTGTTCGTAAGAGTTGGCAACCCTTAATAATCACAAAAAAAAACAAAAAAAAAAACAACAAATATAAGCTGGGTAACACAAACAGTGGAATGATCAAAAAGATTGTATAAAATTAAATAAGAATGATGAAAGCTGTTTTTCGGTACAATTTTTTTTCCATAAGTTGTTTTTCCACTACTGTTGTTTTCTTGTCATTTTCGAGTGATAACAAATAACACAATGCATCAATGCATAGCTCTGTCACAGTGGTTCCCCACTGGGGGGCAGGTGCAGGCCACTAGGGGGCCTCAGCGAGGATCCAGGGGGGCACACAACTTATTTGAAAAGGATAGAAAAAAATACAACATTGCTAAAGCTAGGGCTGGGCAGAAGGCTATATCAGTCTTTTCAGTTATTAAGTGCACATTTAATGATTGTCAAGTTTTTGATTTTAGAGCCATTTTAGATTAAATTTTGTTGTTTGTGAACATCGACCTGTTTTGTCAGCAATATCAAACTGAAGGAAAAAAGTGTTGGCGGACATAGTGGAGTGAAACCTCATTTGAGTCATGTTCAAAAGAAATTACATTGTTTGGCAGTATAACCAAATTATGTTTATATTAATAATCGTTAGCATGTTCTTTGAAGGTTTTGTCTGCATGACTGCAAAAAACTGCCGTTTTGTTTTTCTTGATGGACTGCAAGAGAGTGAAGGCTGTATGTAACCCTAATTCTGGCAGACACAACCACAGGCAACTAGCCAGAACATATCTTGTTGATGAATACATAGGATGAGAGCATCAAATTCTAGCCTGCATGGTTAAGAACATTGTAATATTTAATAACTGATACAGAAAGCATACATTAGATACACCTTCCTTCCACCTGAACAGTTAAATCAGTTACAGCTCAATACTGAAGGTAAATGTTACCAACTTTGCCATAAATTCCCTGATGCCTCATGATCCTTTGAAAGCACCTTAACTTTCAGGTACTCGAATGAAACACGCTATAAATGTTACAGCAGCAGTTGAAATACCTGCAAAGCAGGCTGCATCTCAAAAATAATGTTAAAAGTAAGTAAAATTACCCTCTACAAGCACATTTTCCTCTTGCCATGCACATTGTTCCCCAGAACTCACTCTCTACCTTGGAAACATATTAATTCATATTTCAGTGTAATCGAAAGGTACACACAAAATTAGACAATGTGTTTCATCTAATCTCAGACCACACACAATATGTTCCCACTCAACAACTGTCATTATCCTCCTCCTTTTGGCATTTCCCAGACATCCTTGTGCAGGGACACCTATAGCCTATGCGATTATGTGAAGTACAAATTCACAAAGCAGAATACTAAATAACAGATTTACTCATGCATAATTTTACAAAGTATAATGTAATCACAAAATAGCATATACACTGGAACAAACTGGAGAAGCACAGTTAATACTGAAAGGAGATGATGTTTTTTACCCTTTGTCAAATTAATGAAACCATGAAATTAATAACTTATTTGCCAAACTTTGTATTTTTAATAATGGTGGGAGAAGACCAATCCAACCCAATAGGAATAAATGTATATTTTAGCAGGTTTTCTACTACACAATACATATCACTCACCACTCAAAACCAAAAACATGATTGTTTCACCTAGCCCCCTGTCTCTCGTATTTACCGAACTGCATAGATAAATCCTTTTCTATGTAAATGAAATTAAATTTAGGGCAGCAATCAATCTTTCATCTCTAAACCTTTTATGAAATGTGAATGTAAAAAATAAGTACTAGAATTCCTTTTAAAATAAGCAGGATTCCTCAGCTTGGATTACTGGACTGTATTATTACATTAAACCAGGTATTTATTAATGAAAAACCTTTTTGAGTGCAGAATTTTATATGCCATTGTGGAAACAACTCAACATAAACCTTTCATATGCGACGTGGAATTACCAGGCAAAAAGGTAAGCTTTTTTAAATGACTGAGGATTAAGGTGCGAATGACTGACTCAGAAGCTACATAAGCTGAAACTTCCACAAAACGAGAACCTTCTCGCCGTGTGAATTTCAAAATTTCATCAGTGCTATAAATTTTTGTTTTTCAGTTTCTATACAGCACATTGCTCACCTATATCTAATATGGGCTCTTTGGCGCAGCAAGCAACACTGAAAACCCAAAACTGCACATGGTGGCAGGGCCACTTGTGAGTGCAACTAACTCACCTGGTAACCATTAAAGAGGACGCAACTAAACCATAAACAAAAGTAGCAGGTGGGTTTAAGTACAGCAGACATTTAAAAGTGCGTCGTTTAAGCGTTCGTTTGTGTTTATTTCCCCCATTGCACACCTCAGCTAGTACATACATCTTGGGATCACACATAAAACTTAAGCTGAAATACATATCAATCTATACAGTATGCATCTATGTTAATCATCTCATTAATGCTACAAATTAGACTTATTTACAAATTTCTGATGATAAAATTGGTACTGTATAACAGCACATATATTGTAAACCAAGTTAAGGCTAAGCAGCCCTAGATATGAGACTGCCTGAAAATGTGACACAGCTTTGGTATGATCTATGCCAAAGAAACTCTTCTTTCACCTAAAAGATTATGAGAAAAAAAAATCTTAAATGCTAAACAAGAAACCTAACCCCAGCAAAAGAATAGGAAAGACATTTCAGAGATACAAATGCTATGCATTCAATCACTAGAATGAATTTCTTAAAGAGTAAATTCAATGTTAAAATGGTTCTAATCAGAGCACTTTCCAGAAGAAACTAAGACAAAATGAGACTGTGTGTGAGCTACGGTGGCCCCCTGCCTCGCAGGCAGAGCAGTCGCCGTCACGAGCATGCCATCGTCTCCAGCTGCTGTTCCGCCTCGGCTGCCATAGCGGCTGCCTGCAGTTGCTCGGTCTCACTCTGCAGGGCGCCGCCGGGTAGCTGCTTCCGCTCGCTGTGCATGTTGTTCTCGTGCCTCTTTAGGTCTGAGGCCTTGGCGAAGGCCTTGGTGCAGGAGCCGCAGACGAAAGGCTTCTCTCCGCGGTGCCGGCGCTCGTGATCCTTCAGGTGGGACTTGTGCTTGAAGGCCTTGTCGCACATCTGGCAGGCGAATGGTCGCTCGTTGCTGTGCACCCGCTCGTGCTTCTTCAGGTCCGGCGCACGGATGAAGGACTTCCCGCACATTTCGCAGCGGTACGGCTTGAAACCCGTGTGTATCTTCAAGTGCTCCTTGAGGTGGGCCTGAGTGGTGAAGGCCTTCGTACATATCTCGCAGATGAAGGGCCGGTCGGCAGAGTGAAGCTTTTCATGTTTCCTCAGGCGGTTCTCGTCGATAAATGTCTTGCCACACACCTGGCATGCGAGC
Organism: Gnathonemus echidnorhynchus; assembly: GCA_026776725.1. Classification (NCBI taxonomy): domain Eukaryota; kingdom Metazoa; phylum Chordata; class Actinopteri; order Osteoglossiformes; family Mormyridae; genus Gnathonemus; species Gnathonemus echidnorhynchus. The sequence continues at coordinate 746,659 of JAODJU010000106.1, read as the reverse complement.
TGATCCCGGTGCCCATAAAGCAAATACTCAAATTTCATGTCGTTGGCTGCAGTTGTCCATCCTGGCGGCTGCTCATCTTTGACTTCGCCGATGCTGTCGGCAAACGTGAGAGTCTGAGGACCGTGTGAGCCCAAGTCTTTTGGCTCAGTCTCCATGGCTTCTACTTCTTGATCGTAACAGCTCACCTTATGAACGTCCTCGGTGGCCAGCTCCTTCAGAATCGCTTCCTGCACCCTAAGTGCGCTGTTGGGGGATTTGTCCAAATCTTGGTTAGCATGTGGCTCTTCGACTATGTCATCCGTAGGATTGTCTTCGTGGTCCCCAAGGACCTGTACATCATGGTCACGGTTCTCTTGAGATTCCTCACTGGGTATAGTTATTTTGACAATGTCATAGGCATACTTGGCATTCATTTGGTCAGTCTTCTCCTCAGGTGGAGAAAGGTCACGTTTCTGTGAACAAAGCTTGTCCAAAAACCTAATTCCAAGAATCTGACCAGAAGACATCATCAAATTGACATCTTTTTTCTTCACAGATATCTTAGCTGTGTACATGTAATTTAAAACCTCTTCAAAGATATCTGAGCGGATGAAATCAATTTCTATGACAGAGGAGTTGTCTACCTCATGCTTCTTAAAAAGCTTTTTAAAGTAATTGCTGCAAGCAGCCAAAACACATCGATGTGCCCTGAATTTTACATCTTCAACAACCACAGCAATATCACAGTGTTCACCTTCCAATCTTTGCTCGTTGAGTATCTTCAAAAAGATGGTCTTGTGTTCATCATCCACATATTTAACTGTCTCTGACATGTTGCAAAGTATCCTAAAAGAGAGAACATAAAAAAATCAGAAACCCATTCATATTATTTGTACACAGTTTTAACAGAACATCCATAATATGTTTACAATAAATCAGTTATTTTACATTTCACCCAGCAACCCTGAACAGGATAAGCAGTTAGAGGAAGAAGGGATGAATTATTCTACATAGGAAGAATAATTATGTAAAATTAATAACATTTCATAAACCTCCAAGACTTTAAAAGAATCGATGTAAATTCCCAACTGGAATGATATACAAAGAATTCCCCCCTGGGATCATCGTATTTTAGTAGATCTTATCGTATCTATAGATATTTAAGCACACACACACACACACATATATATATACGTCATGCAGTATATAAAAATGTTAATTTATTAATACGACCATGATGTTCAGGCGTTTATTTGGAATTTAAGCAGTTTAACAAGATAAATACGTAAAACTGAATTATAAAAACAGTATACAAGTTTCTATAGCCAAGTTTACAGCTCATGAAAACGTTTAAGCCAATTTATATTTCACGTGATAAACTTTAAGTTACCGGCGTCGCGCAACATGAACGCGAATAACTAAAGTAAAACCAATCGTCAAAATACGAAAGGCGACGCGCTGCCCGGGTCCGTAGACACAGGTGAGCAAACCGCACGAGAACGGCGGCCTCGGCACCCCGCGCTCACTGGCGCGCGTCGGGCACACCGCGCGCATACTAGGCTTTAGCCTCGCGGAGCCGCGGCGCTCTCCCGTCGAAGGAGGGACGGGCCTGCGGCGGCGCTCTCTCGCCGAGAGGACGGCCTGCAGTAGCGGTAGGGGACTCCACACCGCATTAATAGGCAACAATAGCGACAGGTACAGCCGATAAGTATGGGAATACGAGCGGAAAGGGCAAGGGGTTTGAGTGCCACAACGTTACGAGCCGGAAGACTAAGACAAAGGGGGTCAAGGACCGAGTGATTTTAATGGCGCCAATCGCACGGCTACAGCTAATCGGCTAGCTATCTTTTATAAAACTTTACTTTCGGGGGTGATTCTGTGTTGCACACTGTAGTTTACTTAACACCGCAGTATGACGTTTGTATTAAGACCACGTGCCACTATATTATTACTCTTTGCCATTTTTCGAGCTACCCAGATACTTCTAAAATCCTAAAAATGGATCCCGCCCAGCTTAAAAATGCATTTTGAAAAGCTGGGCGCTGGACGCTCTGTTCAGAACAGGAATAATCGGGCACGACCAGCGGCTACTTGGGGCGCTCGCGCGGTAGCGGCGTGTTTCGGGCACTCGCGTTAATGCGAACGCTACGCATCCCCGAGCGAGCGGCACAATACCCGGACAGCCATGAACTCCTCTACACGAACTCGAGCGTCTGCTGAAATCGTGAGCGCGCAGGCATCTTCGCCTAACACCGTGGGATCCCGAAACATGGCGCCACTCTTAGGAAAAAAAAACAATAAATTTATGCTTACCTGTAATGGACGAACGTGCCTTTTTAATGAAGCTCACGTGAAAAGTCACCAAAGCAAAAATGAATAAATACTTTGTGCAGTATTGGCTTGAGGACGAGCATTGGCGGAAGGACGCGCTGCGCAGGCACGGAACTACCGGTAGTCCAAGTGCCCAGTGACTATGCGCGTACGCAAACTGATTGCAAATGGCTGCCGTTGGCCTCTAAGCGCCAATGTAGGGTCCACATTGACCAATGGACATTTAGAAAATAATCTTTACACAGAAAATAAGTCTTAATATTGCTAGAAATTGGTTAAATAAATTTAATTTGGAGCGTAGATAATCATTCACGACAAAGAAGTGAAAGTGCCTGTGATTCTGTTATATATTTGCACACATTTTATAAAGTGTGCAAATGTGTATAACATGTTAATAAATTTAGATTAACGGTTGTGTTTTGTAGTGCTTGTACTTAGACAAAGATGTACTATGCCAATTTCACTTAAATGCATTTTAATTAAACAATATATGATTTGAATTAATGTGCCCTAAAATGATCACGCCTGTCTGACGACTGATCCCGAATCAGGCATGCGTAACTTTCTGAACATGCGCAGTAAGTTCATAGTGACCACGTAGGGAACGGACTCCCCGTAGTAACCCAGAAATATTGTAGCGTTACAATATTTTAAAAAGCGAATCAAGTTACATTTTCATTGTCATTACATAAAACACGATTGCTAAAGTGGATGTATATGTAGATCCCATTATTTTTGTTAAATTCAAACAAAAACCGAATATTGGAATTCGAGGTTTTCAATGATCTAAACACACACACACACAGATATATATATATATGTGTGTGTGTGTGTGTGTATTTATATAGGCATAAAATTAAATATCAAAGAAATAATTTTACATATATTACTTGATTATATATACTTATTTTCTGCGACACCAGGGGGCACTCTCTTCAAGCAGTAAACTTGGAATTTATTGGTGGTAAAAGACATACTGTACATAAAATTTGGTACTTTTCAAAAATACTTTGAAACTTATTTCTTCATATTTCTCCCATTAGTGTTCTCTTATGTCCAAAAATCTGATTTATTCTTGTCATAAAGTGATAAATCTTGCTAATACAATTATTTTTCTTTAAATGTAATACTAAATGCTAAAATCAACCACATATTTATTTACACCATGTCCTTCTACAAGGAAGTCCTTAAAGTATAATTGATTTTTTATGTTCATACATCATTCCAATCATTTATCTTGGTCAGGGATGCAAAGGGGTGGAGCCTGGATCCTATCCTAGGCAGTACAGGACATAAGGCTGGGGTACACCATGGACATGATGGCAGTAGTTTTCAAAAGCAAAGTCTAATTCATTTTTGGGATTGGATTTAAATATAAAAATCTTAAAGATTTCATGCCAAGTGATTTAATAGAAACATTGAAGTTAGTAGCATTAGTAGCTACTACATAATTTGTAGGATCAAAAGATGCCAAAGAGAAAATAAATAGAAATTAAGCTGTATGCTTTTTGTGTTATGAATTGAATCTGTGGTGAATAAAGTGTTGATTGATTTCCGTAGTTGCCACATAGCCATGTCCAGAAGAGCACAGCAGGGGGCACTGTGGGGCTCAGCAGATTAGGATACTATCCCTGTGACTGGAAAGTTGCGGATTCAAATTCCAGGGTAGAGTGACTTTTCTGTTGAACCCTTGAACAACCCACAACCCTCAACTACTCCAGGGACTGGCTGACCCTGCTTTTTTAAATGACTAAATTTTCACAAGGAAAAAAAGTCACAATTTAGGTGGTCTGCTTTATCCTGAAAATTAACTGAACAATGAGAAATGTTGCATTTGTGGGTTAAAATCTTGGGATGAGGGGTAGCCGTATGTAAGGGTAATGTATTTTCTATCATCCCATATAAACTCAGATTTTAAGAGACGTCAATGCAAGATCAATTATTCTGAAATGTGTAATCTCAAATAGCTCATGTAGTTCAACAAGTAGAGAATTGTACCAATGCAAAGGAAACAATCTTCAGTAGCAGGAATATGCACTTTTTGCTTGTATAAAATGACTAGTTATTACGCAGTGTAATAAAGGGTCTGTGCACATCCTGAAGCATGATTGGAACAATCAACGGCTGACCATCCATCCATCCTGCAACCATTTATCCAGTACAGGGTTGTGGATTTTTCTAAAGAATTTTTTACACTATGTTCCTACCTTTCCATTTTGCATAGGCAAAAGTGACTATTTTATGACCCTCTACTGCAGCTGACTATATTCAGTTTCTCTTAATTTTAAATGAGGCAATAATTCCACAGACATTAGAAAATACATTACACAAAGTGAATTTGTCACTGTCACGGCTATTGGTTCTGTGGAGCACAATGACCTGCATTCACCATGCTTGAAATGACTGGAACATAACTTTTTGCATTCGCTACGTTGCCAGATTAACCTCCCTTGACCATCACAATAAATACTAAGCACGACTGAATTTTCCCCATTGGTATATTTTATTAAAAAGACGACAAAGTAAAATCACAAAAAAATGCATCTGCCACTTTTATTTCACTAATGTGGAAAAACATTTCATATGGATGGTACTGCAGCTGATGACAGGATAGAGCACACGATTCACGCAGACGCTGTCCACACTGCACTGATTAAGGCTCAGCCAAGTGTTAGGGTCTGCTAATTGGACAGATGTGGCCCATCTATGTGACACAGGATATGATCCCAAAGCAATAGCTTCCAATCTTTGTTTTAACCTACACAAAAATATTATACATTTAGCGTTTTCATCTTCATTGTGGGATAATTGGTGGAAAAATACAGTAAAAATAAAGGGGAAAAAAATTAAGCACATTTCTTGCCTAATAAGCAAATGTACGCATTACATTCCAACCTTTTTAAAATTTAAGGTTCATTGTTACTATTGTTTGGCAGGCAAGATGATTAAGATCAGTAAGATAATGGAGATAGCTTGGCAATTTGGTTGGCACATCTACTGAATGGTTAAATACTGCACTCTTGTATGGCCTGTAGCATCTTCTGGAGTGGTAGGTTCTGTCATATAAAATGAAAGTACAGAAATGATGCCATTTTAAAACACTTCAGTTCATAAGTTGGTAGAAAGACACTTCTGCCTGTTTCTCGAGCGTGCAGGTGGATTACGAGCCAGTTACATTTTTTGTTCTACAATTTTATTGTCTAACAAAATGCAAAATTGCTTTTTTGTCATGCAATATGCATTTTCCATGGATGGATCAGCTAGATTTGAGAATACATCAGCCCGTTTCCCCAAAGGTAATTTTTAAAGGTGGGACGATTATTAGTCCAAAGCAGTGAAATTTCTGTAGAATGTATGTTGGCGTCAAAATAAAATTCCTCTTGGGTGTGTTTATTTCTTAAGAAAAAAGTCCTCTCGACTGTGGGTCTCATTCCTAGAATACAAAAAGCATGTCCATTAGTAAACACAATCATGTTACACTGCAAACCAATACAGAATGGTTAGTTGGAATGATGATGTATTCATACTGTTAATATTATTCATATAAAAGCTAATACTAAAAAGACTGAAAATGAATGAAAATGGTTCTAATTAGAGTGAGATTATAATTTTACTAAATGTAACATTTACATGCAAACATATACATTCAATGTAAAAAAAAAAAGATAACCTATTATTTTCCTGGCATTGTTTTTTTATGGGTAAGCACAGAGAGCACAACAGAAAGGTTAGAGTGAACTTCTCCCCATGACTGTAACAGACAAAGCATTCTGCATTTGTAAGAACTGCACCATACAGCTGGAAGCACAGAGGTCCAAAAGCGTAGAGCTTTCCAAGCAAACAGATGCCTCACATCTCCATTGTTGTCACAATTTACACAGCATTGATAAAGAGGTATTTGGGACAGAAGGGGACAACATTAACCACAAAAGTCATGGTTAATGGAAAGATCAGTGTTCCATCAAACTGTACCAAATGTTCTGCAAAAGCAGTATCTCTTTAATACATATTCCCAAACCCATTTACAATATATGACTATAATTTCACTGCAAGATTACTTTTTTACCGAATTAATTCTGACAGTCACTAAATGAAGAATTACAGAGCATACACAACAGATAATATATAAGGCAGTCTCATCTGCAGTAGTAGGTCCACCAAAACTAGCAATAATTTATATGATTATTAATAAACCATTAATAAATCATCTGCTGCGTGTGCTAAATGGTATCCTTCCCAGTTGTGTTCAGTGCTGTATTGCTACCAGGCAGTATGTCAAAGGCCAGGGGGCAGAGTGCCTGTCTGATGGAACACCTGCACAGCAGCACCGGAGCCAGAAATGGGTCACGAACCGACATACCAATGGGGGTCTGGAAATGAAAATGCGACAAACACACACCCCCTGACCAAAAAGGCGGTATGCAGAAAGATGACCCAGATCTAAATACAAGGGACTGGATTCGTGGCTGATGTCTCTGTGTGAGGCCAGCCACATCTCTCAGCAATTCTTCATTTCAAGAATAATGAAGATGGTACAACAGTTTCCAAAATTACAGACCACAGTGAATTATCGGTGAAATCAGTTATTTCAAAGCCTTTTATGTTTTGTTCTTAAAAGAGCAGAGCATATACACTGATAACTACAGAACTGCTGAGAGAGGTCATATCCAACCGGCTGTATTTAGATAATTTCTCAGAATTAAAGATGAAACAGCAGACCTCTGACTGGCAGACCAACCTGAAATGTTTTTCATACTTTGACCAAACCATTTACCTGGTAAAACTCATATTTTACAGATTCTGGTTGAAACCCCCTTAATTTGAGGGATTAAACATTTTCTTAACACACAGTTTAATTTGCAGTCTTTGCCACCACATGAAAATATATAAAGTATTATACCATTACAGTTAAAGAAAACTGCAAACTTAAAGCATAAATTGACGGAATTCAAATTCAGTTTGATGTTAAAGGGATTTATTTAGCAAAAGTACAGTATATAGTTAGGAACGGAGGCAGAAGTAACTAGCTAAATATTTATTAGGTATTCTGCAGGTTTATTAAAACCAAATGACTGAGCACTTTCATAGCTGACTGTTATTGTATAGTTGAGAACTGATTCACTTATTAAGTAGAACAGGTCAGGTCAGTGAAACAAGTACAGCAATCTTTTAGACAGATGTAGTGAATGCTGCACATGTAATACATTTAGCAATTTGAATACTTGACTTTGATGCAACTAGAGTTCCCCAGATTACTACCCGAGATATTAATTATTAATTACTAATTATCAATATGGTTATATTAATATGGAGTCACTGTTGCGGCAGAGGTCCATGCGGAAAGCAGGTCCTGGTTAGTAGCTCATGAGCGCAGCTGGGTGCCAGTGAGAGACAGGACAGGAAGGGCCCTGCTTGCAAGCTGCCTGCAGTGGCTGTCCTCTTACCTGCATCACTCTTCCCCCTCCACGGGCGTGATCTCTGTCTCTTTATGTACCACTACTTTGGTCACTGACATGTCAGGGTGCTGCTCTTTGGCTTCCTTAATGGCCTGAGCCAGCGCCTAGCTCAAGGGAACCGCGTGGCGGGAGACAGAGAGGGGGTGGAACGGGCATGATCAGAAGCAGAGAGGAGACCCCTAACACGCCATTCATGTCATTTACGAGGGAGAGCCAGCATTTACGTCAAAAACAAAAGACGAGGACGTCTTCGTCCTTAAAATTTCCAGGTAGGCGACAGGTAAAGGGCAGGAAATATTACCTGATCGTGGTCGATGTCTGCATCTCCAGTGATGACAATTCTCTTCTCGATCCTAGTTTCTGAGATGCCTCCTTTAACAGTCTTGAGGGAAAGCAAAAAGACCTAGGTTTATAAAATGTGAACAACCTTGATGACAAGCAAATGGTCAGCTACGTTTAACCAAAAGAGGTTGCCAAGACCCTCTGGCTACAGTTTAAGAGCAGATGGCCTGTGGGTTATTGTTGGGGTTAGAGCCAGTGGACCTCTGACCTTTGTTATGTGTGTGGTTGTGGTGGTGCTTGTCGTCTCCGAGGTGATGGTCTGCGCACTCATCAGCAACCCAGGGTCAGAGTCACAGCTGGCATCACCCTATTTACACAACGGGAAGTGGTGAGATACGAGCTGGGAGCTCCAGTGCAGGACTGTTATGCAAAACCATGTAATTCAGGGCCTAAAATGTTGCCATGTAGAGGACTTTTAGTTTTATATTATTAGTATTTTGTAAAACTTCTGCTCTTTGGGTACGTTTTCCCTTAAAGCAAAACAACAATTCTAGATCTCACTGGGACGCATGAATAATAATGCTATGGATAAGAAGACAAAAAAAAAAAAGATCTGAAATGTAATTTCCATCAAGTACCATGGTTTAATTAAATAACATTTTAAATGTTAAAAGGTCAGATGATGGGTGAAATTACAGAAGAGCCAAATATGTTTATATAAAGAGCCTATTCACAAGGATCCGTACCATTGATGATTCATAAGTAATGGTCTTTGTTTCTGTGTGGACGACTGGAACATCCTTGATGGCAAACTCCTCTTTCCCCTCCATGCTACGGAAATTCACAGGCTCCGTCTCCAGCACTGGGGACTGTCAGAAATAGCGACAAGCATCTACTGTGAGGACAACAGCGTAACCCAACACTATTGGGATCAACAATCCCAAATAAGGGCCAGTCTTTGTTACACGTTCATATAGTATTCATGTGTATGAATTACTTATAGTAATATCTACATAAGACTAGGCAATCGTCTATAGATTGTACCCATTAACATATTATTGCATTTGTATACTCTTGATACTCTTGCCTACTGGATCTGCCTTCTGTCCATTCTGGTATCAGTTTTTTTGCTAAAAGAATATATAAATGCTAATGTATAAATTGCTTGGTTTTAATGTCTGTAAACCCAACCATAAACAGCAGACCTAGAAAAGTGCCGCTGGGCTTGTCTGTCCAGAATTCTTGTCTGAAATGACTATTTTTTGACCCCTTCCACATCAACCCTAAAAAGGAAACCCCAGTAAACATATACTTGCCTATCCAAGCCTTATGCTGCATGATTGATTCTGCTGCCCGTTGAGGCCAAAGCAAGTTTCACGCACAGCTACATTACTACTGAGTTTCAGAAGAAGTGTTATGTGGCATCTGACCCCATGTGCTGCTGCCCAAACCACTCTTCACCGCAGCCAAGGGTGGAGATCTCACTGTGAGGTTGCCAAGCGCCTGTGTCCGCACTGTGTCCTGGCAGCCCAATCCTACTGGGCAAGCCCACACCCTGACCATTATCCACTGGCCTTGGATAGCCTTCCTCTCCAGACTGTGCTATAGCCCCAGCGAATCAGAGCATTTTAGGTCTTCACTGCACCTTTCTTATGGAGGTGGTGTTTGGCTGCTCGGCTTCCACAGAGGGATGTGCCTTCACCGTTACCGTTTCTGTCGTCTGCAAGACAACACAATGCTGCATTCAGGCGTCTGTGGCAGACTGCCATGTAGAAGGTTCTAGGGACACCCTCAAACCACGGTGTCGCTAATCTGTTGCTAATCCCATGCAGCTGACAGTGCATCTATGAATACATACAAATGGTATGTTTCATTATCTCAAGTTTGACGAGGCATTCCCTTGGATTTTTCTACACAACTTGAGGAAAATCAAAGCACTGAGCAAAAAGCATTAAGAAGAGAAGTACTGCTGTGTGTTGTCTATGTACAGGAGATTCTGTCATTGACAGAGCAATCAGGGATTCTGGTCTTCAAGAATACATTACTGTGTTATTTTGCATTACTGTAAGTTACTGATTTTACTCATTTGTAAGCTTGCAGATAAGAGGAACATCTGACCATGGTACAAAGCGCTGGTCTTGAAGAAGGGACAGGAAGGATTTAAAGGGAATGTGCTGCTATACATTCATAACACCACAGCACACAGACCAGAAGAGGGTATGGCCACCTTGGAAATGATCTGACTATGTGAAGGAGAGGTGACCCATCCCATTGAGCCGGTTTGACCTCTCGCAGATGTTAACAGAACAGCTAGCTGTGGCGACATCTCAGAGGACGGCTGAACAGACAGAGAAATGGATAGTCAACACAGAGTAAAATGAAAGGAGACACTGAACATACAGGACAGGAAGGAAGGCAGACTGATCTCAAGTCACAGGGGGATGTAATTCTGGACTTATTCATAAGAGCTTATATGAGAGAAGCCCGGCGTTCTGTTATCTAACCCCAGGGTATGAAGTCAGGGATATCCTACAGAGAGACCAAGATATCCCCTGGTTGGCAGAAGAGCAAACACTTAATGAAGCTGTCGCTGTCCAGGACTGAATGAGCAGCGGGACATTGCCACGCTGAGACTGTGGCATCTGGCAGTCAGACTATTACCATTGACTGTGTTCAACTTAAGGATGAGAGCTTTACATTTCATACGAAAAGGGATACCAGCAATTGGGGATGGAAGTATGACTGCAACTTCATGAAAAGGATGCTGGAGCAGTAATGTATGCAAATATATGCACACAAGGGAAGGCAAAGCCTGCACATCAAAACTGAGACTGACCATTGCTGTACATGCTAAAATAAATATCTATAAACAGCAGATGGCACACCATGGTACTGCAGGTGGCAAAGGTGACCCCCAAAGCTCAGTCTGGCCCCTGGGAGGGGGGGGCAACGTGCTTATTCATGTGGACTAGTAGGTGACTGAGTGAAATACCAAACCTCCACAGCCCATACACTGCAGAACAATTTTACATTATCGAACTTGCTCATGCATCCTGCAAGTTTTTTTTTTTGGGGGGGAGGGGGGCAGGCAGGTTCAGAAAAGCTCTGCAAGCATCAATATTTATTTCACCAGCAAAACAGTACGCCAGAGAGAGCAGCACAACCTCAGAGTTAGAAATAGAAAGAACAAGATGCAGAGTTCTGTAGCACAGTGGGACACATAGCACACTGCAGTTAAGGGGCAAGCTTTTCAGCAGCTGGGGGGCAGTAAAGAGCAAAAAGCTACCTCCAGACGGTACAACCAAATGTGGAATCTGGTTTATCAGCGGGCCCAAATCTGTAAGCAACCCATGTCCAAACTGCTGGTACCCGTGTCTTCATAATCTACAGCTTTCATTAAATGTAGCCTGTTCAGACTCTAGAAGCTGGAATAGATATAAATTGGAAATATGACCCACTCTCATTACGGTTTCCTGGAATTTCTTAAATGCACAGTTCATATGAAGACTGATAAGGGGTGATAAATCAGGTTATGAACAAATGTATGTAACCCTTCACTACTTTACAAAGCGTTGAAACCATTAAAAAAAAAAACTGCAAAATCTCTTATGAATAAGGCTAAAAAAATTACAAGTCAGCAGCAGAGCGGGACAGCATATGCCATGTAGAAGGTTCTAGGGCATAGAGCGGAAGGGAGGCTAAAGCACAGAGGTATCTAAAGCCGTGCCAGACAGCTGGAGTGCAGGTCATCGCTTAATATATATGGATGGTGCATCCCAGAGCTGCCACCACGAAACTCTGAAAGCAGAAGCTGTGCTCATCAACGCAGAACCAACAATGGAGGCGAAGAAACACAAAAAAAATAATAATAATTTGCATGTTCTATCACACGCAATACCAGGTTGAAGGATTTCACAGAAGCCAAAGGTCCAAGGGGGATTCAGGCAATGGATGTTCTGGCCTAAATCATGCGACGGTCAAAATAAGGGAGGTGAAAACATTTGAGGGTAAGGGGGTGGGAGTCAGGTCTCGTGTCCTACCACCCCTCTGAGTACAGGAGACATTTTGGAGCTGTAAGGGGACGTCGTTAAGCTCATCTGCTGGTCTCCTTGAACTTCCTGGGTGCCAAAGACCTTCTGAGGCACGTCCTGTTGTAGCAGTTTTGCTTCAGGCCTCTTCTCCTCTATTACTCTGCCTGACATGGTGCCAACTTCACGGTCCTCGGAAGGTGAAGGCGTCTCGGCCTCCTCGATGGCCCCCAGTGTGCCTCTCTCGTGGCCAGCCGGGGGCACCAGGATTTCAGGTTCAACTCTCACAGGGATGATTTTCACCGTTGACAACCTTTCTGCTGTCCTTTTAAGTTCCGGTGAGGTGAATTGATCCAATTCATCATCATTACAAGTTGTCATGGTAACAATTTTTCCTGATTGGGTGTCATAGGACCTTCCCAGGGTCTGTATTTTTTGTTTTATCTTTTCCTCTGTGGAACTTGCCTCACCGGAAGCATCTTCAAAGGTTCCATCACCTTCTCGCACTTGGTCAGACATAGCGCTAGTCACAGATATTACTTTATAGCCGACAACGGTTTTCTTGTCTGCTACCTTGGGAGGGACTTTCTTTACAGTAATGCACACAATAGAATCCTATATGTGAGATATAAAAACCAGATTAATTGGCTGAAACTATTGATTTTAAGCACAGAAAAATTGCAAGAAGCTATGCAACAAGACAGCTGTCAGATCTTCACAGAAATTAAATTAGGAAAGAAGGGAAGACAAAAGAAATGGTGAACTGTTTGGAAAGCCACGTGATAGTCACTTAAAATTCCAAACAAATATCCGAAGTGTGAAAAACACAGGTCAGGAGTGAGATGCAACCAAGCGTTTGAAAGTGCCACCATGTCCCTTGTCACTCAAAGTTAAATGGCTCATAATAAACAAGCTCCGCCATGTAACGAAAAGGAAACTTAGGATGAAACTAAAGAAGTTTATAGTCACTAAAGAATCTGTCATCGCTGTTAGTGTCACAGATAACATGCGAATGACTAAAGCTTTTGCACCACGTCGGTAACATTAAGTTTATATAAAGCAGTATATAAACTACAAATTTTCCCCATCAGCAAACCTGAGTAACACAGAATCAAGATTCCCATAAAGTTCCACTCAGAATAAATAAAGCTCCTTAATCCAGTGTTTCTCAAACCGATTCTTGGGGGGCCCCAGACAGTTCATGGTTTGCTCCTGGGAGGGAGCAAAAACCTGGACTGTGCAGCTCTAAATCCCCACACCACCGAACTGACAGAAAACGTGTAAAGTCCCTCAAACCAAGACACTATGCATGAATTCTGAATGAATTCTGAGGACGAAACAAGCGTAGCGAGACATACTGCAGCTGCGGATGGCTTCACTGAAATTGGATTTTGCCGAATCTCTGAGTCATATTATTGATTTTGGTAGAGGAAATTGATCATTGAAAAAGTTTCAGATTTAATATGCTTTTCTGCTTTCCTTAAAGTAAGCTCACCTGTGCCTAGTGGGAGAGGAGGGGGAACTCTATTTTTCTACTTTCTATTTTTTCCCTTTTGCTTATTCCTTATTCTGATAACCCACTTCCTCATCAGTCCTGTATTCCCTGGTCTAATTTAGAGATGCTCAGGGCAAAGACGACGGACACGCCCCTACCCCCCCCCCCACCCCAACCCCACTGCACCCCACCATGCTGTTCGTGACTGATTGACTGGCAGGTGTCACCAAAGAATCGCTCCTTTTTACAACCTGGCGGCAACAGCCTACGTACAGGAGGTCATGAGAAAGTCAGCGTGCACAGGTTTGGGATCAGTGGCCAAAGGCTCCCTACCTGGGCAGGTTTGCTGTCAGGGACACTGGCGTTGTGCTTCAGGATGTCCGTGTTGGCTGCTTTAGAGTCTTCTTTGGTCTGCAGATGCAGAAGAGAGACTGAGCGACCAAACAAAGAACAATCGGCGCTGGCCAGAGTTGCGTTTTCTGGGACACCCCTTGTTCAACTGAACACAAATCCCAAGCGATACAAATTCTGGGGCATGCACTTTTATAGGAGTACATGACTTCTTCAGCATTCTTTGGTTATATACACAACAGCCATCAAGATTTAAGAGAGACAAAGAAACAAAGAAATAATGGATGCTTTCAATGACAAGCTAATGAATACATGTTTAAGACATTTAAACATTTTACCATTCAAAGCAATAATCTGAAATCTACGATATGGTAATCCTATCAGATTATCCTTTGTTAGACAAAGCTCTAACATACTCTACTGCAGGGATGGGCAATCTTATCCAGAAAGGGCCAGTGTGTATGCGGGTTTTCGCTGCTACTCCCTAATTAGATTACTATTAAGAGGACTGATTGGCTGAAGAGTCCTCACACCTGGATTTGAACAGCTGACCAAAAGGTTATCCCAAAAACCTGCATACACACTGGCCCACTGCGGATAAGATTGGCCACCCCTGCACTACCCCATCTTTCTTTCACCATCAAATCCTATCTCATCTGGCTGCTTCATGTAAGAATGAGCATGTTTGTCTAATGTGAATAAGCAGAGCAAATAAAAAATCAGGAGTTTGGCTGGGAAGCCAAAAATCGTGACAGACAGTCGCACAGCTGCACGCCAAAGCATCGGACCCATCTACTGGAGCATCAGAAACTCCTTCATTTCAAGGGCATAAAACAACCAGAGGGTTCTAATTTCTTACAGTTTCCTACCACCTTGCAGGCTGCTTAGCGACACCCAGATCATAACGGAAACCGAGAAGCATGGTGAGGTCGCAGTCCTGCTCAAATCAGCACTGCAGCTTACATCCTCGGGCGTGAGGGGCTCAATCATGGGTGCCTCGTCCAGCCTCGGGGACCTCACGGGGGACGCGGACAGCCTCTTCTCCCATTCTGTGAGCCCGGAAGTGTCCGAGCCAGTCTCCAAAAACGACCTCTTTAACTCGCTTATATTGGTCTGCCGTTTGACAAGCTCCTCTGGGGTTGCAGATTCCTGGCCAACCATCGATTAAAAATTAAGGAGGGGGAAAAAAAAATCCACACAAACGCATAGGGTGTTGATTTTAAAGGAGGTGGCACAGATGATGGAGCAGAGACCACTCAGACGTGCTGTATAACTTTAGCTATTAATAAGTTAGACCAGTGTTTCCCAATCCTGCCCTTGGGGACCCACAGACAGTCCACGTTTTTG
This sequence comes from Gnathonemus echidnorhynchus, assembly GCA_026776725.1. Lineage (NCBI taxonomy): Eukaryota > Metazoa > Chordata > Actinopteri > Osteoglossiformes > Mormyridae > Gnathonemus > Gnathonemus echidnorhynchus. Next base: position 731,390 of record JAODJU010000106.1, on the reverse strand, counting down.
CTTCTATGAGGGAGCAAAAATGTGGACTGTCTGGCAGGGAGCTCGAGGAGAGAGGACAAACATGGACATACACAACAGCCATTTGACTGTGACATATATACAACAGCCAGACTGTGGGTTCCCAGAGGACCGAATTGGGAATCACTGGGTTAGACCACTAACTGGCCTCACTAAGTACTAAAAACAAGCATGCCTTCTACAGAGTCAAGAAGGCTAAACACAAGCACTTCACAACAATAAATCCTAGTGTTTACATCCAAAATACCCAGGCGTTAAGTCTTAAGCACACCTCATGTAAAAAATTGCATTAGCTTATTAAAGCACTGCAACCAAAATACATATGAGCACAGTGACAACGGGAGAGTACAAAAAGTTAACCAGTTTTTCTTAAAAATCTTAGAGACATCAGGTCTCCATGCAGTTAATGTTAACGTACATGGTTCAGCTTCTCAAAAGAAAGCATTCTGCATGCATCCTGCCGCATACAAACCTCTAACATCAGATTACTGTGTTTCACAAATACATTGTCCCCTTTCACTCGCCTTATGAAGCTATACTGGAGAGAGAGGAGTGGGGAGATGCTTAAGTGGACAAATTCAAACGTATGGCTCAGGTTTCAGGCGTGCATCTCGAGACCAGATCGATCAGAACCTGGGTCACATGCCACTTCCTCTTTCCAGAAAAAAAAATAAACAAAAAACATTAAATTCTTACTGCCCCTACACATCTAGGTCTCATCCTTAAACATCTCACAGTGACTCCACAACAGAAGAGAAGGGCCTGTAACTGACTGAGCAAAACAGGACCCCGGATACCTGAGTCCTTATTTCTGACTCCTCCTCCGGTTCCGACTGAAAGCATCGAGTAAAAGCAAAGAAAAAAGATAGTTAGAGGTAGAGTAAGGGCTGAAATGGGGGAGAACACAGCATGGTGAGGACAGATGCAGGAAGGGCAGTGCAATAAATAACCTATCGGGATCCGCTGAGGAAGCCTTCAGGCTGAAAGAGACACACCCTGAGCTTCAGAGACAGTGCATTGACGGTCCCCTGAGACATTTTGGTCACATCACTGGAGAGGCTCTGGAGACTTCCTGTCTGCCACGGCCTCCCATACATTATTATGCGTAACAAAACAAAGCAAAACCTGCATGATTCACTCAAATGGTAATTCGATTTCGTTTCCTTCTTTAGGCTTTTCTGAATCTCATTCCTTTGCAATACAGACTTTTATGCCGATTTCGCTTCAAGGCACATTAGTTGAAGATCAATATTAGTCACAGGTGAAAAAACAACAGAAATAATCTAAATGTTTTGATGGATGTTTGAAAAACAGGGTATTACTGTAATAGGGTATATAAACAGTTTCCCCTCATGTCATTTGTCACTAAAGCTCGTATAAAAACCAGAACAGAATTACGACAAAGGTCATCTAATTCAATGGTTATGAAAGGATGTTGGCTGGCGTGAGGTTGGTGGTAAGCAGTGGTATCTCTGGGAGTTTCGCTGGTTACTTAAAGAAAACAGTCACCAAGTCGGTAGCAGACATTGTCCCCGTCCTTAGGAAACACCTAAGTGCATCACCACGGCGACTAAAAATAAACCCTGGCTTCTGCTAGCCTATCGATTTAGCATCACATGCAGAACCACACGAGCCTCCCATCAGGGGGTATGGAGCCGGCGGGTGCAGCAGACGTACACACCTCTGTGGCAGTCGTTTCTCCGTCGCACGCAAAGTCAGTCTGCTCACTGTCGGTCTGTTTTAGGTTTTTACCGGACAAGGTTACGGGGGGAATCCGAGTGGAAGGCAGGGAAACAGAGAGAAAACCTGTCTCATCAGTGGCTCACGTACACGGCGAACGGCAGCCCGGGCACACAGACTCACGTGTTCACGTTCACGGATGGGACTGGCGTGGAGGCAAACAGGCAAGTGAGAGACGGACGGCCACCGTGGAAGATGAGACAAGCAAGCTGAAGTTTGCAGACAGACTCAGAGGAAGTTTGGATCTTTGGGGACTTGATCATGTGTGACACAATGGACTGCAGTCTCAAATTAAATAAAGCCTGGAGGCAAACCTACAAGTACCCTGTTGCTGGACTTTATCTGAAAAGCCAGGTGCCCGTGTCTCGGCTGAACTTCATCCCATGCCCAATTTTAAGAGACATTCCTTTCGCTAATGTTTTGGAGGTAGACAGCCTCAGAATGGCTAACCTTTGTCCTTACATTTCGTACTGGGCTATGCATTTACAAACCGGGAAATATCGTTCTGCTAAAGCAGTCACCTGACTTTCAGAGCCCCCTCTTTACCAGCCATATATATAATGAGCACCGGTGGAGCAGTCTATCTGCATCAACTCTGCCACGTGCGGTGACGTCGTTTGGCCAGGGACACATCCGCAGCGCCACAATAAGCCAATCAGCAGCTGTCTTGGCGTTCAGGAAGGGGGGGGGGGAAGAGGGTGCCATCCAAGGTAGCACAGCATTTGCAGGTGGGATATTCCATCAAGGAGACAGCCGGTGCCTCCACAAGGTGGCGCTCTTCTTTGAAGGGGAACTGCTTTTGTTTAGTTCCAAGCGAAGGTAAGCCAGTCTTGGGCTTAATACGGCCTGACTGGGCGAGCCAGCCGCTGGCAAGTCGCAATGCAGAGAAACTCCTACACAGGACAGACAACGTGGGCACGTCATAATGTGTGCTTCATGCAGCTGCTGCCATGGTGCTTTCAGTCCATGGGATGACGACTGCGATGGATTTACGCGCAGGCTGATTAAGGGTTGGCACAAAGTGTATTTGCATAAATTACAGAGGAATTTAACATTTTGCTTTTAACTGCCATATTGATAAGAACAACGGCAAGTAAAATTCAGTACAAGAGATTAGCTTTCGGAGTATTAAATGGTTTTTGTGGGAAAAAAACTTTTCAGTGGATTGTTTGTGGATGCTTTTGTTAGTTGGTTACTAGCAATGCATTTTACAGATGTGTGTGTGGAAAGATTGCAGGGTATTATTCAGAAGATATTTAAAATTTGTGAGTGCAGAATGTTTAGAGTCATTATACATTTACCTCATATTTCTAATTAATAAATAACCAAAAAACCAAACTTTGTGTGTAACCCTCACTGAACACATGACAAACATCTCTAGCAAAACAGGAGGAGCCGGGGGGGGGGTTTTAGCGCTCCGGTATCGAGCAGCGGGGCAGAGATGAGGTTCTGAAAGTAAGGAGCACTGAGATAGCACTGACACGGGTCAGGACTGAGGCACTGACGAGGCCACGGAGCTGCCTTGCGTTTCGGACTGAGGGACACACCTCTTCCTCTGAACTGTAATTCAGGCCCTGGGCAAGCGAGGTGCCCAAGGAGGCCGCCTTGGGCTCCAGGAAGCAGAGGCACAGAGCCAGGGGGAAGGAGAGCGTGAGGGCGTAGGGGACGGAGAAGGAGGTAGAGAGCAAGAAGAAGAAGATGAACAGGAAGCAGGGGATGAGAGAGGGCGAGCGGATGGGAAGGAGGTGTTGCACGCTCTCAGGGAGCAGGCGGATCTCGGACAGGTCGGGAAAGGCGAGGTAGCCATCCTCGTCCAGAAAGGTAGACAGGTCAGGGAGGTGCAGGGAGAAGGAGAAGAGGGTGCCGCCCTTCCGGGGGTCCAGCCGCTGTTTGCGGGCGGACAGCAGTAGGGCCTGCTCCTCCAGGAGCGCCTCCCGGCGGTCTGCGCAC
>JAODJU010000106.1:713849-727616 GCA_026776725.1 Gnathonemus echidnorhynchus | reverse complement strand
CCCCCCCTACGCCTCCGCCTCACACGGGCGGACGACACCGGGGAGGAAGGCAGGGACAGCTCAGGGGACAGTGGGTCGGGGGAGAAGGGGTGGGGCTATGTGGGGGGGGGGGGGGGTGGATAGGAAGGGCAATGCGGATGCCGGGGAGCGTACACACACACGCACGCACAAGTACAGTGCAGGGTCAAAGAAAGGACAAGAAAGAAGACTAATTAGTATAGAGCAAATCAGAAACCATCATCTACATCATGGAGGTCGCGGCGGGGCGGCTATCAGAGAGACGATCTTCATCTGGAGCTGATGATATTTCAAGACTCGCATTCAGAGACATATAGTAACGCTAATGCAGACACAACAATGGCGGTAGCATCCCAGGCACTGCTTGGGTAAGGGATTACCCACAATGCAACTATACTTTTACCCCCTTTTTTTGCAATTGCTTGAAGTGCAAACGCTTATTCTTTCAATACCAACACTTCATTTGGCGACACCTGAGCCATGCTGGGAGCTTGGCCAACTGCGACCTCTTATCATTATGATTATTAGGGTATAAAGGGGATTTACAGGTTTATTCTTGCTGTGTTGGGAAAGTATCTCATTTCACATCATATCAGTATCGCGGCCATCCATGTGTACTGAGCTGAATCAGCAATCAAAATGTATAAGCTGTACCTATAGGGATCCCACTACCTCATTTAATTCCTCTCTAGTGACTGCAGGGATTTACATATATATTTAAATGTACATGCGACATAACGACTCAGTTGCTCACTAGAACCCTGTCTAGATTATTTCCACCCCAGTGTGTCCACAACTCACTCTGCATCCATAAATAGGTGAAGGTGAGAATAAGGAGGGTTCACACTCATTATGCCTCATGAACGTCGAGGTGAATGATACCTCCTCTCCCCCAAACATATCAAGGCATTCAGGTCCGCCTGTTTCGGTTTCTGTGCTTCAGTAACCAGGACTGTTCCGACCTCCACCTTTTTCTGGAATGCTGTGGTTTTAATTCCAGGTTTACTTTGACTCGCTCTTTGGAAGAGAGCCTAGTTAACCGTTTCCTTATCGAGTTATACTCTCCAAAAATATGGAGACGTCAGAGAATAACTGGAATGAATCTGTGACCAGAAAGCAGGACCAGACCTACACATTTAAACAAGCGCAAGCTGGAATGTTCCGGAAAGGTACCGTGACGGACCTTGGTGTCGTATTTGCCTGGCGTGGTTGGGGCTGGCTCCGATGCCTCTGTGACATTCGTCTTCTCCTCCTCTTCCTCAGCCTTTTCTTCCTCCGCCTTCTTCTCCGGCGTTACGGTGGTGATCAGGTCACTGGTGGCGATGGCCTTGGCAGTGCTGTACTGGACAGTGCCCACCTCTAAAGTGGAGACGAGAGCTATGATGAGTATTCGGGGTCTGTCAGTCACTAAAGCTATGTTATAGAGGAGATGCTAATTAGGAGGGAAAAGGCTTCGTTAAAATTCACAGCATGCCCATTTTGAGAAACGTACGCTAACACCGACAACTCTAAAAATGCAGAAAAAAAAGCTCAGGAGAAACCCGTATTATTCATTGGGGTTAGCCTCAAGCGGTCTTCAGCGTCTGAAGCAGCACGCAAAAAAGCACCGCTACTCCTTGTGTGAAGTCACTCTAGGAAGACGTTGAATCAAATCCAGAAGATTACCTTCCACAATGGCCGGTATCTCATTTCAGATACTTAGAGAGCACCATACTGTGAGGCCAAAGACGAGGGCGGTGGGGGGGGGCACAGGTAGCTGCAGAAGCCACCGCGGGACATATGACTCAAAAACCCGAGGGAATTCAACAGTGAATAATGAATGAGGGAAAGCCAGAGTGAGGGACAGCAGGCTGCCTGACAGTCCAGAGTGAGGGACAGCAGGCTGCCTGACAGTTACAATGGTCTCTTAATACAATCTAATATGCTGGCTAATCTCCAAAAAACATGCTGAATTGTGGACTGAGAGACACAACCTTCACCTGTAAGCCACGTAAAATTAAGCTGTACAAAGAAAGAGCGCTTTTGCGCTGAAAACTACTGCTGTGAATATCGGGCCTCTCTTTATAGCGGGATTCATCAGTGGATGAAGGCGTTAGCATTCGCGCGATAGCACGCCCGCCGTGGGCGGCTCAGAGCTCAGCCGGTGGCAGCCAGTCAAACGGCAGCTGGCCACCACACTGGACTGGGGGTACCATGGAAACGGGAGGATGTCTCTAATTAAGCCGCTACTGAGAGAAACTACATTTTGGAACAAAGGCAATGAAAATTCCCCATATCTCCACAGAGCAGAACAGGTAATCCCCGCTGTCTGGAAATGGCACACAGCAAATCAAAACTTGGTTTAACACCAGCCATACATCACAGCTGTCCCTCACACGCCTTGATAATTAAAGACATCGCTGGTGGTCTGGGAGGAACTGATAAACTGGTGTGGAGGGTGGTCCCGGACGGGCAAGCCGTCCTGCTCCAGATTAAAGGCGGGGGACTCCAACGGACGTCACCCACCCCCGTCCAGGCTGCGGGACATGGTGTAGCGTTTGCTGGCGGAGCGCTCGAAGTACGGCGCGGGCCGCATGATCTGCGAGCTGGCCCGCCGGGTCTGGGCCTGCGTGCGGCCGCTGTAGCGGAACTTGGAGCCCAGCGTGAGGAACTTCTTAGGGGGGGCCTCCGGGGACACCAGCCTGAGAGGGGGGTGGGGAGAAAGGGAGGGAGAGAGAAGGGGGCTTATGGACTTGGGAGGGGCTCTGGACATCACTCCAATCTCAATGCCATTAGCAGTTCTATCCCCCTCATGTCACAGTCCCTAATTACAGTGGTGTCTGTCACACGCTAATTACCCATATTAGTCAGTCCAATTACAGTACTACTAACAGAATTTTTCTGCACAAAGCAAATCAGATATAAATCCACTGATCACTGTGGTGTGATCTGCAGTTTAAAATGTACTAAACCGCCTTCAAATATCAGGTGTTCGTTTTTAAAAAAGCAAAGCTCCTCAAATGTTTTTGACACCATCACATACAAATAAAAAGTCTCTTTCACACTAAGTGTACTTTAGACACTTGGACCCGAGCTCTGCTTATAAAAGCAGGCTTTGTTTTCAGTTAAAGAAAGTAAACTGCAATCTCTTCGCGGACAGGCTGTTAACAGATTCAATAACATTATCAGATTTGTTTTGCTAGCCATCGACACAAAGCAGATGCTTGGCTACAACTGAGTCACACTTCGGTCTATTTGTAGGGGGCGGCTGGCACAGTGTGACAGCCTGGCACGCTTGGCACTCACTGACTGCAAAGAATCGCTTGGGGAAACGTGCACAGTGAAATATACACGCTTTCCCCCATACACCCCCCTGCAGCGGTGGCCTCTTAGACCTGACAAACCGATTCACCCTTAAACTATCCCGATGATCCAACCTTTAGGTGGTTTTCAGTCTAAACTTTATCACCAAAGGTATCTCAGAACACTGTGTTGAATCTACTGTAATATTAATTTTATGCTTTGTCAATTTCTGAGAGAGGCAGCCCAGTAATCAAATCGGCTTCGGCTGCCTGACTGCTCGGAATAAACAAGAGATGAATATCCTTGGCATTTTCATGTGGACAAACTACTAAGGTATCAGAGAGTGGACATCTGAACCAATGAGATACAATGTGTTTGGCTCCTGCAAGCTCTAATCTGTTTATACACTCAAGTGTGGTGAATGGAGTAAACAGAACCTAGGCAGACAAATATTTATCCTTTCATTTTCAATTTGAAGTGGAAAAACACCAGAGATCAGAGATTTCCAGCAATCTTAAAATTGGTGAGGCAGCAGCAGAAGATCTTATCTGCAGAAGGTAAACCCGTTCATAGAGACAGCAGAGACCCTGCTATTTATTTTATGGGCAATAGTGTAACAGTAAAAACAATGATGGTCATTTCACCAAAAAAATAAAACAAAACTTCAAGAGTTTATAAATTGCTTGACCCATTTTAAACCTGACTATTTTTTGTTTTTTTTTACAGAAAGGTCCCAGCATTGCACATTAAATACAGGTTTGGCTTTCTGGGAAAGGTTTAACCTCCTAGCATAGACAAGAACTAGGACACTGGTCTGCTTAGAGCTTACCTGAAAAATGTGTGATGCTCCACGCAGACTTTCCAGAGCCTCTTGGCCGCTCTGTGGTTAGGGAGCTTGAAGCCGATGGTGCTCTCAAATTGCTCAAACTGGAGGGGGCGATACAACACACAAAGGGGACAACTAGGCATTTAGGTATACAAAAATGTTGTGAAGGCAGAAGGAAAAAATGATTGGTTGAGAGAGATAACCAATCACATTGTAGAGGAGGTGGGTCTAAGCAACTTGAGGAGGTGGGACCAAGACATTCATTCATTGAGGACCGCTTCCTCAAGTTGCTTCGACCTACCTCTTCTACAATCTGATTGGTTCTCTCTCTGAACCAATCATTTTTCCTTCTGCCCTCAGAACATTTTTGTGCAAGTAAAACTCCCATAACCCTACAGTACTGGTAGAAGGATTCTGACAGCAGGCCCAGCTTTTGAGCACTTGCTGTGTAAAGAATAGTGGCTGATGGTGTAACAACATTCATCAACCACCCAGGGACAGAGAACAACAGGAAAAACATTCTCATTTTACTGGGCTGCTGTGTTTGGCAGACAAGGGGAAATAGCAGCCCTCTCTCAAGGCCTTCTCCGGAGATAGAAAGCCATCAAGCTCTTTCTCTTCTACCGGATAAGAAGCATTCAAGAAAACCGCAATACAAAGACCAGCCTTAATAATACAGATATTACACTTTGATATTAAGTTCTCAGGCCACAGGATGTGAGCTTTTGTACTGGGACTTAAACCCACAAAAGTAACACAGTCTCTTGAACAGAAGTATGCTTAGCAATTAAATACTCAAAAAGCGTGTATGATTCCCATGGCAAGACAACCATGCAGAGCAAGAAAGCAAGGGAACATATTCTTTGAACTGTTTCAGTCTTCATTATGAATGCGACCAAATTGACCGGTGTTTACCTCCCCTGGGCGAATCTTGATATAGAAGTTGTTCCTCTTGTAGGAGATCTTGAGAACCTTTGGCCAGGCGAACCTGTTGATGCGCAGCCGGTCACGGTAGATGAGCAGTCCGCTGGCACAGACCCCCAGCATTATCTCCACACCCTCGGAGTCCTGTGGACACAAGCACCGCTCATTTCCTCGCCCGTCTGTCCTCCCCCACACACGGACCCACAGAATTACTTTGAGCTCCGTGTGGCAAAGATCAACAGGTTCAGAATGGGAAGGAGGTTATGACTGGGAAATGGGTCCTCATCGGTCGTTCCCAAATTATGGCTGGCTGAGTGTCAACAGCACCCAATTCCTTCACCAAGTAAGCTGAAATCGGAGAGTACTGAGAACACGCCAAAACCAGAAAAACAGATCAAAGCAGATACCTAATGTTAGAGGCCCTTAGGGGCAAGAAACAACACTGCAAAAAATCAAAACGAGGTTTCAGCAACCACTATTCAGATGGACACCTGATATTCACGTTTCGAAGCTACAGACAAAACTGTTTTTTTTGGGGTTTTTTTTGCACACCGCAGGAAAATTGCACTAACTGTATGTTCAAATTACAAGTGTCAATGTCCAGCAAAGAAGAGAAAATAGGCTTTCAAATTATATTCATATAATGTGCATTTTTCGTAATTTCAAAAGGAGGAAAGGCACATTATGCTTGAATTTTGTCTGAAATGACTAGACGGCATTTTAGACAAGCACGCACACACTTATTTGTTTATTCACGGCGTGCCCATCAGCCGACGCCACCTTGATGCGCTCTCCGCCTAAGAGAATACAGAACCACGCAAATGTCAGACGCGGCTTCCAGCAATTTGGCTTGTTTACTTGGTTGCTTTGCTGTTTTACAGGTTGTACTCAGTGACTGCGAGGAAGGAGAAGCTGTCGAACCCATCCAGAGATGTACATCGATACCAAACGCCTGTGGAGGGACATACATGATGGGGTTAATTTAGGGATTGCCCCAAATGACTGGAGTACATGATGAAAGGGGGGGGGGGGAGTCTAGGAGCGAGTCCTCTGCGGGTCTGAACCGTGAATGGGTGGAGAGTCTGAGCAGGGACCCTGTCCTCATCACACTAGTCCTCTGGGAACAGAAACCCAGCCACGGCACTTCAGCGCATGTGCTGCCGCTGGGATGATGAGGTCTACACTCTATGGTCATGCACAAGGACCATCTGACACAGAAACACACAGAATGCAGCCTTACCTCCCCCTTAGCTGGAGCCAAGCACTCAAAGATGCTTCCTATCAACTAGGCCATTTGGCAAGAGAAGAGAAAAGACACAGACTGATCTAACCAAACGAAGGGAAATGTTGCTCCTACTTAAGCATTTTTACCAAAACATTCTATGAGAACCAATGACTTGTAAATATTTCACAGCTAGATTCTTCTATAGTCCAGACTTACACCCCATATCTGCTAGTCTGTCCTAATTTTGAGGCATGTGGGTGAGCATCTTTAAAGTACAGACAAGCTCAGATGGCATCACAGTGACAACAGCAGACAAGACAAACAGGATAGCCCACACGACAGACCAGCGCTAGTTCCAGAAGTTTCCCCAGGCAATGTCTGAACAAAAACGCTTTTAATTATCTCTAAGATGGGTTGTGTCATTTGGTTAAATAAGCTCTTTTAATGTCATTAAGAGGTTGAAAAAAGGGAAAAAAATATATATATATAAAATAATATATATATATATATATATTGTGCACTGTGGGATATACATGATTGATAGCACTTGCTGCATACAAGTACTGTGTCTAATGGCCAACATGGGCGCTGCCACCCTCGCTGAGAAGGGTCATCGTGGGGGGCAGCACGCAGACACCGGCAAGCCAAAAACCAATGATACGGAACTTAGACGGGTAATGGGCCCTCTCCATAGAAATCCCACCGCCCAAAGAACAGGGTAAGGTCCCTGGGTCTTCCTATCATAGACCATGTCAACAGCAGCTAGGTACATGATCAAAGGTGCCGCATGCTGTCACTGCAGTGTGTGCAGTGTGTGCAGTGTGTGACTCCCACTGGCACCGCCACCTTTCCTGGTGCCCAGAGAGGCTTCCTTACCTTGGCGTGATGGAGGTCCACTCCATACATGGAGAGCTTCTTGGCGTTTTCTAGGAAGTGCATTTCTGCTTCAGCAGGCGTCATTCCTCTGGGGAGAACGGAGAGAGAGAGAAGCCTGGTTGCTATGCTCCCCCAGCATGTCAGCCCTGCCGTGCTGTGCTTGGCACAAACTCCTACATCTAAGCAGAGGATGGCTTTCCCCACCTGTACGATCCTGTGCAGATCAGGCACATAATTCATACACGACTTCTGCATGACATCACCCAACCACTTTTAGGATTTGATGGCTCTGTCCTCTTGTGGTGAGTGACAACGGGCACCATACTGGGCGATAATCCCATTGAAACTAAACCTTATCTCCAGTTTTACCTGTCTGCTGCCAGAGACTGTGACCAGGGGTGGGCTATTCCAGAAAGCCCTGGGCATGAATCCCATGTTCAACTAAACTAGGGCTAAATAAGAGTGACACAGGCCTGCCAATCAATGACTCATGACTTATGGCATCACCAAACTCAAACAATGACCTTCCATATACCAAATCTTTGTATCCACTAGACCAGGGGTCTCCAACTCTGGTTCTGGAGGCTACTATCCAGTAGGTTTTGTATCGTACCTGGCTTCTAATGAGCCACACCTGTTCTCAGGCAAATTCCAGGAACAAGTGTGACTCATCAGAAGCCAAGTAGGATACAAAACCTACTGAATAGTAGCTCTCCAGGACCAGAGTTGGAGACCCCTGCACTAGACTGGCCTATTAGGCTAACTTGATATGCGATTTGGGAACCTGAGGAAAATAGAAATGAAGGTGTTTCCACAGTGAACTGGTGATCCAGCAGAATTTAGCATGAGAGAGAAAGCCACACACTTGTAGTTTTTATGGAGGTCCATGACTTTTTCCTCAAGCTCCTTAGTCTGGTTGGGTGCAAAGCGGAACTCGCTGACATAGTCGACGCCCAGCTCTTCCGGGTCATAGTCCCCCAGCTCCGACTGGACCGTATAGGAGCCCAGGACGGTGTGTGTGGCAAAGGAGCAGGGCAGGCGGCCCGACACGATGTCATCACGTAGCTGCAGGCACAGGTAATACCTGAGGAACCGGGGAGCGTTAGTCAGTACAGTGACCCCTTGTGGCTGCGTGTAAACCTGCAGTCCCTGGGCATTTGCAGTCCAAAACCAACCAAGGGTTAATAATAGATGAACCCAAGCATGAAATTGTAAAAATGGGAAAGGTACCAAACATCAGTGCTCTGTTTAGTTAAATGTTGATAACACAATGTGGTGAAAAAGGGCTCTATTTAGCAAAATTTAGATGTATAATATTGCCTAATAGTAGATGCGACTTACACGTCTTTTTAAATGCAAAAAAAATTGCACAGCTATTCGGTATATGACAAAAGGCATTTTAGTACCTGTATATAAAAAGGTAGGTGAATCATAGGAAATTACAGTAATCTCTGTACCCCTATTGGAGGGCCATTCACACAATTAGACCAATCAGAGGCTGAGAGACACTGCACCCACTTTCTGATTGGTTCTCTTCATATACAATTCCCCCAGAACATAGATTCTCTATGGCATGTTTGGGGGCTGGGCTCTGGCCTTCACCTTGTGATATCCTCTGATAACTGCACTGGGTCCGGAGGGTAGAACTTCACATTGAAAGAAAAACTCCAAGCGCCGCCTGTAATAATTTGCGTACAATAACACAAGTGAGCTTCTCGGGGGTCAAAATGATGTACAGAAGGCATTGAAAGGGGCCAATGACAGCTGGGGATTTACTTCTTATCTGTTTCTTCAGTTCCTTGGCAGGGTCCAGCCAGTTCTGCAAAACGAACATACCAGTGATCATTATGAACAAAAACCAAACCAAACACCATCAAACATGGCAGCCTTCATAACAGAGGTGTGGGGACGGCACCTTCTGGTTTTCCATGTCCCGGAATGTGAGACCAAAGTAGTCCTTCTCCAGAAGGTTGAGGTGATCGCACACTTTGTCAAACAGGAGTTGGCCCTTGGCCCGCTTCTGTTCAATGAAAATAAAAGCGCAGATTTACTTCGGATGGCCGAGGTCAATATCGGAGGCCACAGTGCGAAAGATGCAGAAAGTAGAGGGCGGTGGAACATGGGATGGCGTGTGGGACAGGATCAGCAGCATAATTAATTTGCCTGAGAGCCACAGTCAACACCCATACAGGGAAAGGGTGTCCAACGTGAAACAAATCTCCATAACAAAGACCTCAGTAATCACTGTGTTATGTTGTATTGACTTAACACCATGCCAGCAACTAGGGCTATATTCATGGCCAAAGAATATGGATATTAAAACAGACTGAATAAGCCAAGAGATAAAAACTTCATAAATAACCATAAAATAGTACAGACCATTAAAACAATCTTGAAAACCTCAATAAGCCATTCATGGGTTTTTGAACACTGGAAATTGAAAAACGGTGCAGAATCATATTGTGAAAACTTAACCAAATTTATACAAGCAAACAGAGGTGCCAGCCATCACACACACACACACACATATTTGTATTGTGGGGATTTATATGGAAAAAAACCCTAATCCCACAATGACAACCTTAACCCCTACCCAGCCCTAACTTGTCATCTGTTCTGCATATAAGACTCAGTTCTCCAGGCATGATGAAGCAGGAGGAGGAAGGGAAAGTGATTAGTTGTCATTGTTGACACACCACAGCACACAGTGCACAATAACGAAATGTGTCCTCTGCATTTATCCTGTATGTGACATAGCAGGGGGCAGTTAATTCAGCGCCCGGGGAGCAGTGCCTGGGGCAGTACTGTGTGCAGGGTACCTCTGTGGTACCTTGCTGGTCGGGGATTCAAACCACAATCTTTCGATTATAAGTGCACGTCCCTGACCACCGCGACCATGACCTGTACTACACCCAAATTCTTCCCGCTTTCAGGTCTTTGCTGTTCCAAACATCCTTGTTCATTACTGCAGATACCATATAAAACACAAATTACATGAGCCAGAAACAGTGGGGAAGCGAGCTATGAGTCACATCGAGATAATCAACCATGAAAACGGGATTTCTCTCATGTGGAGATAAAAGCAGAATGCATAAGCATCTGCCAGAAGCGGCGTTCACCTCGCCGCCATACATCGGATTGTTATGGTCCGGACGGCACCACGACCATGTTCCAGATAGACATTACATCATGGCTTTGTCTCAAGACAAAGGTTTGCAAGACAGCAGTCTGATGACGCTCATGGAGACCACAGCGGACCATGGCAAATTAAGCCCCTCCTGTAAGTAACAGAACACCATGCTCATTCCAACCAAAGCCATTTGCTGGCCATTCAAACCACATAGATATATCTGCCAAAAACATGCTGCCCTAATAGGAATTCCAGTTAGGATATCTTGCTATCTGGTAGGTGTGACACATTCTGACTGCATAAGCGTGTGCATTCCTGAGATGATCACTCAGGATATTAAAAGAACTGGCCTGGACTCACGATTTTTAAGAAGTTCTACATTTGTCAGCTTGTCTACATTCACTGGAACCGTGTGAGTGAGGCGAGACCAATGCAGCTCTTAACGATGCTCAGCGCAGGTCGTTGTGTGGCCACATCTGTGGATGAGCGTGTCAGCAGCACTGGCCGACAACATGCAGACAATGCAGACAGTTACTGGCGAATGCGCAGACGGCGGCTGAAAGACCGGCGTCACGTCGCCAGGGCAACGGATCGGCAATCACAGGCTCCCCTCTGAGCAATCGCAGAGGGTAGTGAAACGGAGGCAGAATCTGAATCGCTGCAACCCCACACACACACACACACACAGTGTTGGGGGATTTACATACAAATGTAATCCATTACAGACAGAGGTGTCACAGAAGATAGAGTCACAGTTACAGAGCACTCAACCAGTGGGTTAAAACAAAACCTTGGTCTGGATTTGTACTTTCTGGACCTGAACTGTCCCCCTCTGTCTGTAATAGATTACTTTTGTGAGTCACTTCCCCACATTGCCCACATGACACCAGAAAATTTGTGCAAGTGGACAAGGAAATCCTCATTCATAAAGACGGAGAACGGTACTCACCACCCATCTCCCTTTTTCAACTGCGAGCTGGGCTCAGGGCTATAGCTATGCCTGGCATCTTCCAGGGCATTTAACACCCAGATCTCAGCTTACAGAGATGTGCCCGCAACCCAGATGCTATTTCGACTCTAAGCTTTCATACCAACCTGCAGCTCTCCAACTCAAAACCAAAAAAGACTGCGCAACTTATGCATAGAAAAAGTTATGAAAGCTATGAAATCTATGAAACTTGGTTTATACAAAAAGGCCAAAGCAATATGATATGTTATTATAAGTTTATCCATGGTCAGTTATTCAATTCTGAATAAAGGGTCCCACTGGACTCTCCTCCAGGTTCACCGACTTCATCCACCCTGACCCGTGATTCTGTGCAACTGCCCTCGCTCGTTAGTTCAGCACGCCGCATGCTTACATCAGCTCCAAGGGGCCATTAAGAATGCGAAAGCATTGTAACTTCTGGAGGCGATGGGGTGGGACTGACTAAAGCGGGAGAATGTGCAGGGGCGAGATTGGCTGCAGTGCCGTCAGGAGTGTGGGGCCAATCGATGATTCAGGACCACCTGAGGTATGTTGGTGAGCTTAAAGTGGGCATTTTTAATCACACCACAGAAACATCCTGCAGTTATTTAACCAAATCAGCTTCCTGGCTTTCAGCAGAGAGCTGGACTAATTATTTAGAATCAGGTAGAATGATTTGCACTTGGCAACAGGCCCATCCTTGCGCTAAATCCATGACATCACTCACTTCCTTTTTGGGACTACAAACGCTCGTCGGCCTTTCGACTCGACACTAATGCTAATCTTCTCCAATCCGCAGCAGGTCAGAAAGCAGTGCAAAGTAGATTGGTTTTCGGGGCTTGTTTTTTTTTTTCTTGGTTCTCTGTCTACGAAGCAGAAAAACTTTGACGAGTGCCGTTTATAGCAGGCAATTCGGTGGGCGGGGCCAAAGGGACTCCGGTCGATGACACGTTCCCCGGCTGCACTGGCAGAGACCCGCGAGTCATGCAGGAACACACCGTGCAGCTGTCGGAACCTAAATAAACGGGAACGCCCGGATACGGAACACTTGGGCGCAGCCATCTGCTGCTTGCCGTTCAATCGATAACGTCCATGTTTTGACCTTCTGTCAGACACAGCTACTGACTAAAATGTAGTTGTGGTGCAGAAGGAGCTAGAGTATAAAGAAGGGAACAGACACGCTGGGACAGGGTGTCGGCCAGCAAAGCACTGTGTTATTGTAGCAGTAAGCGAGGAGTCTAAGGGACGTGTATCTTGATGCAGGATTTCTGCCGTTATTCGTAAATTCTACTTACGGAATTTAAAAAGCCAATTGGCATGTGGGTGCAGTTTTGGTTATTTAAAAAAATCTCTTGTTCTCTATAAATATGACTTGTGACTGCAAAACTGCGATTTCCAAAACCCAAAATCCCACAATGTGGATTTGCAATTAAATCTGCAGGTTTTGTCGAGTTAGTTCAGCTTCAAAAAGAAAAATAAAAGCCCAGAATTTTTCCTCACGACAAAATAAACGCTGCAGAAAGGCAGCTGCTTCAGTTTCATACCCAGTCATACACTACATGAAAAAGCATTTCTCTGCACACATGGAGTGTATGTGACAAAACCTGAAAAGAACATGCTGGCCGGCAGCTCAGTGTACTCGAGCGGTTCAGAGAACAGCCATGGTTCAAACAGTGTGTCTCCGATGTCCCCGTATGACACTTGAGCGTGCGTGTTGCCTTTCCATTTGATGAACTGCAGATCTAAGAAGCTACACCACAGACTGCAGTGACCAGAACAGACCAAAAGGGCACAGACCATACAAGTACTATGGGAAACCAGCACTCCTGTCCATTCAAATTCCAGCTTGGGGGGGGTTTACACAGGCAAAAACACTGAACTGTCTTCTGTGGGTTACAAATAATAAAGTACAATAAAATCTTCCATAGTGTCACATCCCACGTGGTGTGTAACATTTCAAACCATCATCCGAATGATGAAGTAGTATTGCCATGAACAGTGCATTTTGCGACACCATGAAATAAACGATAGAACATAATATGAAACGACAGATGCTTTTATTTTGTCATCCGATATATATGTATATCGCCAAATCACACAGCCCTACTGGGGTGTGGAGAGCGAAACAGTATATAAAAGCAACTTCAAGATTCATAAATAACTCCATGCTCAAATAAGTTTAAGTATAAGTTTAAGTTAAGCCCTCCCTTGGTGATGGGTAACCCGGAAGATGCCCCTCACCTCCACCACACAGCTGTACTCGGTCCCGTCCAGGAGCGTGACTTTGCACTGCATGTTTTTGCCTTTGTTGGGGCTCTTCAGAGGGGACCGGGACGGCCTGCTGGACGCCTTCTCCTCCGATGACTGGTACTCAGGCCTGGCTGCTGGGGGGCCCTCGGTCTCCCTTCGGCCGTTCTGGAGAGGAAAGCACACAGCATGAATGCCGGCATAAAGTGCCTGACCGAGGGATGCAAAAGCGACGGTCCTTTCTGCTAACCCGAGACTCGATTTGTGAGTAT
>JAODJU010000106.1:691387-707472 GCA_026776725.1 Gnathonemus echidnorhynchus | reverse complement strand
CGGGGGGGGGGGGGGGGGGCGGGGTGGTAGCGGCCCAAGCTGCACCAACATCCCCAGCCTCCTGCACGGTCACCAGGGGGCGCCACCGTAATCCAGCACAAACATGGAATCCAAGTGGACGCCACAGGGTTTCTGTCTGAGGGTCAAACACAGATCAGAATGGACCAAGTAGTGGCTTCCCGCTGCTTTTGCTTTCCTGATTCCCACCCGAAGGGCGATGTCTCTCTGTACCGCGGGTTTCACGATGACGTGGAGGAGAGCCGGATTCGCGGGATTTCACTCGCCCGGCACAGCGTGGAGGAGCAGAGGAAGCCGGCAGTGCAACCCAGCCAGTGGAAGAGAAGCCACACCACCCCGAACGATGACCGAACCCTCAGCTCGATGACCGGGGGGCCTCTGGGGAGGCAACCCACCCCCATCTTTATATACGGTAATACATCACACTGACAGGCGGGGTTCTGCCATAAAAAAGGGGAGGGGGAGGGGAGATTTCCTGCAGATACTAAATATTATTGGCTAAAGGAAAATACTATTATCAGAATGTAAGAGAGCAGTGAACGCAGTAATGAATCAATAAGGAGTAACTTGGCACAATCTTATGCTGGTCGAAAAGCCTGGCAGGCATCTGAAACTACCCTGGACTGCAGGACGCCAAGGCTATTCACTAAACAAAATGCAGGCATGACCACTTGCCACTTATCTGGCTTCTCACTCCTACAAGAAAGAATCCCGCTGGCTCCCATCACTACACAAAATGTAGGCATGCTCACCAGCGACTTACAAGAACAAGAAAACCCACAACCTCCTGCTGTAGTGGATATTAAAAACCAAACCCCATACCGGACACCACAATATGGACTGATCCCCTCCAAACACAGCCCAGATGCACTGATTTCAAGTCTTTTTAATGCGGCAGAGCAGACGGGAGCCAAGCAGGGAGCATGCCGGGTCTTATGTGAATGGCTGAGATTCCACACCTTTTAAAGGGCTCTGATCACCATCGCGCTTCTCAGCAGTAAAGCGGAGAAAAGGCTTCCCGTCTAGACAGAAAGGCCAGCGATTCCAGGAGCCATTTTTACAGGGAGGCTGAACGTGCCTGGAAAGACAGCCCCGTGAGACTGCTATTACGGAGTCATCTGACGCTACAACATTAAGGACGATTCAACAAAGGGAAAAGTAGTTTAAGTATCAGCTGCTTTAGCACCACTTAACAAGCCAAATCATTAGCATAATCTGCAGTTTTCTGTTCTGTCAGAACTCATTAATCTGGAGTTAATTAGCACATGTTCAGATGTAATCATATTAATTACCTGTAACAAATTTAAACTAGCAGTAAGTCAGTGAACACCCTCTTGTTCACAATATCTGCTATGTTTGCGTTTGGTTTTTTAAACCTCTACTAGAATCCATAACTTAGTTGATCTAATAACAGCCTTATGTTCTATTATCTACATGCAAACTAAAGAAATGTGTAGCATCTGCCTGACTGTGGTCATGTTCTTGAACCCATTTACAACAAGGATGTGACAACAGTTGCCATCCTCTCTTCAGATTTCTGTTCATCCGGCTCCTTCAAAACGTAGGACATGTGTATTCAAAGGGAACCTCTTAAAGGTTCGAGCCAGTCTGAGACCAGTATCGAGCATCTGACCTCCATAAAGGTTTCATTTGAGTAGACAGAAGTGACCCCGCCTTCGGTCTTTGATACATCTTGCAGTCCATACACACGTTACCCAGTTCTGTGGCCTCTTCAAAGCTACGTCAGAGCAAACTAAGAAGTGTGAAACTGGAAAAAAGCAATTTTTTTGCTTAGTGTTGCAAAACATTTGTGACAAAAATTCAATACACCTTTCTGCCGTCTAAATGACAATTGCAAGGAGTGCAATCAAGCAATATGATCACAGAACCTCAACAGGTCCAGAGTGTATAAAAGACAAATAAAACAAATATTGCAATCAAGGAATCAGCAACAAGACCCTTGTCCATACGTGAGAAAATGTCTAAGCTAAACATGTATCACTGTAAATGATATAATTTCTTATAATGTGGCTGTTAAACAGATTTAAGAACCAAGCCCCTGGGTATTAAAACCTACTTAAGAGCTTATACAGATCTAATAGGTAAATCAGCCCCATTCAGCAGGCCTCCCGCACTAACGATCGCGTAATGAGCGTTATCCTGACCTTCGCACCTTATCCGTGCACCCTGATGACCACGCTGGCACGTTCCGGCACGTTATCTTCCCTGAGAGACTTTTAGCACCGCAAGATTAAACGTTGCGACAGCGTGCTGGAATGCGGCGACCACAAGAGAACACCATCAATGGCTTTAACAGGCCAACAGCAGCCGGCTTCCCTCGGTAACCCTACAGAGGAGGAGATGGGTTTAAATTCGGGGCCTTGTCTTCTTTTTAAAAAGATAAAAAAATAAAATAAAAAACCATGACCAAAACCCATTTAATCCATGTTTTTTTTTCAACCAGCCCAACAATTCCTCAAAAGGTACAGCCTAACAACGCCTAATACCACCCCCTCCCCCACACACAGACACACCAAGATGTGTGTGCCAAGTCCTGTTTTTGCTTCAAAGACTGAAAATGGTTTAAAACATACAGTCCACTAGCCTTGAGTTCACATTCAGGTTTGCCTTTGACCGAACTTCAGATTACACCCTAAAAGGGCGGAGCATAGCCGTGTATCAGGACACGCCCTGGTCACCCGGTGCAGCCACGTTACTCTTTAGCGTCATAAGCTTAAGGACACTTCAGTAAAGGCCTCCTGTATGACAAAGGTCATTGGCCCACAGCAGTACAGATAGGACTACATCCTTAAAACCTTTGTTTCATCTCCCTTAAAACAGCGTACACTTTATCTCGAAAGCTATCTTCCTCCATATCTTTCAAGGGAAGGAATACAAAACGAAAGGCACGCCAGGACACTCAAAGGGAGATAAGACGTAGGATTTTGTCATGCCTGGCACTTTTGTTATGCTGATGGAGTAACGGCCCTCCAAAGGTATGTGGTTACCTGGCACTTATCTCACAGCTGCCACGCAGATGAGAGTGCGGGCATCAGCAGAGTGTAAACTCCAAGCGAATTCCCAGACTGATATGGGAAAGGGTGACAAAGTGGCTAGATTCACATGACAAAAGGTGACTTAATATAATCTGATTAGTTTACAATTAGTACTCTATATTGGGTGTAAATTATACACCAGAGTTATCATAAACTGTAATCATGCTATTATAAAAAATATAAAAATATTATAGTACATCGGGTACATAGACAACTTGATGGACAAACTTCCATCAATAAGTCATGTGAAAGTGTCACATTCATATAAACATGCAATTCCCCTGGCTGGTTTTTTTCTACCAAGAACCCGAAACTAGTCATTTGTCAGCTGTTTCCACGTGCAAGAAACTGGTGTTTTAACATTTTAAGCGTCAGATTTACGTACATGAGAAGTTGCTCTAGAGGCTGACCTTCGGCGTACGCCCGAGCCCTGGAGGGGGGCTTCTGTGTACCGTGTCCCCGATCTGCGGCGACGGCGGCGGGGAGCACACAGACTCGGACGGGATGTGTGCGCACCGGAGGCCGCCACGGTGTGCAACCGGCGTAACTAGAGAGCACATCCAAACCACACCCGCCGCAATGCAGAGCTCGGATGCCTAAAGCTGAGAGGCTGCGCCGGGGGAAGGTTCCCGTTTAACACCGCGTTAAGGACCGTTAGGAAACCTACATCGCCGCTGGGTACACTGCGGGGAAACACTCTTAACATAACATGTAACGTAATATAGCGTGTCGCTTTAAGGAACACCTTTCACCTCGATCGTGCATGCTTTTTGTCAAGAGAAAGAGAAACTTTGCGCTCCGTTATTAAGGCGAGAGTAAATGAGCATTTAAAAATGCACATAAACCTGGAAAGGCAGCCGATAGAAAAAGCCCGACAAGCAAATGCACGGGGCATTAAATGAATGATATTATTAAACGGAGGATATTATATAAATAGGATAAATAGGAGGATGTTATATAAAGTGCGAGGGGGTAAATCCATTAACCGAGCACGGAATCGAACATCACGAAAGGCTGCGCGTGTGTGACCGAGCGGCGGCGACAGGGACCCGATCCCCGGACCGGAGATGTACTGACAGGCAGCCCTTCACCGGGACCAGGCGCTCGGTCCACTACCGGCATTTAACCGGGGGAACTCGCCCAGGCTTCATGCACCGCAGGGACAGAAATGCGGCTTTCCAAAAACTACACAACGAAAGGAAAACTCACCGCATCAAATCGAACGTCTTTCCCGCAAGACAGCGTCTCCGGTTTACCGGGGCGGCCGGGACAGCGAACTGCGCCCCCTCGCCCCCCCTCCGGCTCCTGAGACGCGGTGGGGGCGGCGTGGCATGCTGGGATACCCGAGGACAGCCAGCCGGCCTGCTTGCCGGATCTACTCGTGACTCAGGCTCTTCTGGCCGACAGTAACCTCGGCTGGTGCACATTTTCCTTTATTCGACCGAATAAACCCAATTCTGACTCAAGTGTGCAAAATCGAATAATCTAAACACCATACTGAACTTTATGCGAGAATAAATAAATGTTTGAAAATACCTTGTCATTTCCGAATGTTTCTAAAACATTTCTGAAAAACACCGGCATAACATAATACGAAACGATCTGGTAGTAATTCAAAGAAATCACGTTAAATTAGATACCTTCATTGATGTAAAATTGTAATTTTCTGTAGGTGCTGCAACAAGTCATAACGTAACACACACCAGCGTTATACTCATCTGCCAGCGGGGTTCTTTTGGATTACTTTTGTTCCTAGGAGTTTATGACCTTATACGCCAGGAAATTAAAATGCAGTCGATGCACTTTTCCCGGCATTACTCATTCATCGATGACATTCTGGCTCCTGTGACTGCCTCATGGGGCATGAAGGCCAGCATTTAGGGTGCAGTCCTCACCATAATCCAAGACGGGTCTGTGTGCTTAAAGAAAAGGAGCCACACCAATGTCATGAGCTCAAGAGCGAACCAGGAAACACTCAGGGCTAAACAAGGTCTGAGATGCATGATGTCTGCTGTCTGTGTGAGTGAAGCTGCTCTGTATACATAAGCCCTTAGCTCATGGGAATTTTACTTACACAACAATGTTCTGAGGGCAGAAGGAAAAATCAATGGTTCAGAGAGATAACCAATCAGACTGTATAGGTGGTGGGCCCAAGCAACTAGAGGAGGCAGAATCAACCATTACCACAGACAAACATTTTGATGCCATGATATCAAGTCATCCCCCCCCCCCCCCCCCCCCACACACACACACACACACACACACACACACACACAAGTTTTGTCAGTGGACACCCCACTAAGAAGCGGGCAGTTTCTGTGACCACCTCCAATCTGGCTTCACCATGTCATTTTCCACTTGCACCACATGAAAGTTTATTTTGCATTACACCATTTCCATGGTTACAGTGAAACTCATGACAACCAAGACCCAGCCAGCTGGTTAAATGCAATTCTGATTTACCAAACAATTTGTATAAATAGAGCCTCTGAAGAATAGACCCCCCCCCCCCCCCAGATTTCACGGAAAGTCGCATGTGAATTATTTACCATAAATAAAACAGAAGCTTGTGTCAGATCCAGGACCTGAGTAATGGACTGATGAACTACATTAAATTTAGGACCAGCAGTCTTCCAACAGTGCAAATTACAGGAAGACTGTTGGTACACAATCCAATTAAAAGTCATTTTGAGGGCAGGAGAGGAAAAAAAAAAAAGAAGGATGCTAAGGGTTCATAAGAGCAAAACTCAAACGTCTGGATTATGATGAAACCGGCGGTAATAATGGAGGATTGATGAAGGAGCGTATCTGGAACAAGACGGGTCCTGCTCATTTAAACTAAAAAAAAAAACTGAACCGCAGCCTCCCGCTTCACCAAAATAATCAGGCGCGGCGGCTACAAATTGTGCCAGCGATAAATTAATAACCCCAGCAATTCGTCACAGTCACTGAGAACGTGACTTTATTGAACATAATATAAAAAATAGAAGAAGCGAATCAGAAGTCTGATATCAAAGAGCATAATGTGAGGCTTGTCCAAACGAGAGCTACAGCCACTCTCAGGGAGAGCTCAGCCCGGCCAGACAGACACATGTCTTAATTAGGCTTGGATCACATCTCATTCCGCTGGATGTTTTAAATATTCCGTTTGCCAGCTGCAGGCAGCGGATCCCGAGTCGGCTGGTTCCAGACCTTCAAAGGACTGCCGATTCCTGGAGGGGGTTGGGCGGGAAGGTGGCCGTGGCCGGCAGCATTATAAACCAGCGTCTCGGACAAAAGAGGGTCCCAGCTGGCTGGCGATGGGCCGCCGAATACCTCAGCTGTCCTCGTGCTGCTTTGTACCTCTAGGGGGAGTGGGGGACGGGGGGCAGTTTGCTGCTACAATTCAGTAGCTCACCTTTGCTCTTTGATGTCACTCTTTTCCTCAGGACTTCACAACTTTCAAAACAGAAGGAAACAAGCTGTTGGTTAAAAAAAACAAACAAACAAAAAAAAAAAAAACCTCTGACTTTATCTCACAGTTGTCCCTTCATGCATGAACAACGTGGCAAAACTGCATCGATTCTTAAGCACGAGACCCCTGACTCGAGGCACTGGGTCCGATATGAGGAGCAGGTTCCACTTTTCACATCAAGCAGACATGCAGAATCCAGCCTGTCTTCTCTGTTCCAATCAGCCTAAGCACCTCATGGGCCCATCCTGAACGTGGCTGAATGGCCTCTTGCCTCATTATCCTGCCCTTCCTTCTGTGGTCCCCATGCCCTCATGGTTGGTACCCCATACAGATCCCTGACAGTCCCCTAGTGCCCTGCCCAGATGGGCGTGCTGGGGTCTCTTTGGAGCTCCGAGAGATACATACTTGGCACGTCCCTGATGAGACTTCTATCCACTGGCACAGATGTTCATCAATATGAAAAACGAAGCAGTGAGTCAGGACACGCTCACGGGAAATTACCCGTGTTAAGACACCACCACCAATCACTTCAGAACATAGTCAAGGGAGTATCAAGCACGGGAATCAAAACGGGAGAAACACACAGCGTCAAACAAACACCATTCAATCGTTTGCACATAATTGGGCTGCTCAAACACTGAAGGACTGAAAGCTCCTGTAAAGAAGCACAGACTCTAATGCCAAAGAAATCCTTCTTGGGCCAGAGAACGGTCTTTGGCTGGTTTCGGCTCCTTTACGGGTCGGCCAAATACCGCAACCTTCAACTGCCTCGACCAGCCATCAGCTTCACTGTGATTTACAGCTCGCGCACATCTCTCAATGCCTGTAAGATTTACAGCCCTTTTCCAACAACGCTATAATCATTACAAGCAAAAAGCCCCCTGTGCTGTTCCATGTTAGACAAATGTTCACAAACAGAATACTTTGGTTTCTGGAGGATAATAACATCCTCCTCAAAGCTTCAGTACACATTCATACAGATGTAGCTACAGAGTAAAGAAAAAATCGCAGCAGACCACAAGCTTACTCCCCCCCATCTCGTCTTGTCTTCACTCCCAACCGGGGCCCCCCGTCCCATCCTCACTCCCGACTGGGGCCCCCCCATCTCGTCTTGTCTTCACTCCTGACTGGGCCCCCCCCCATCTTGTCCTGTCCTCACTCCTGACCGGGGCTCCGCCGGTTCCCATCCCATCCGCACTCATGACCAGGGCCCCC
This sequence comes from Gnathonemus echidnorhynchus, assembly GCA_026776725.1. Taxonomy (NCBI): domain Eukaryota; kingdom Metazoa; phylum Chordata; class Actinopteri; order Osteoglossiformes; family Mormyridae; genus Gnathonemus; species Gnathonemus echidnorhynchus. Next base: position 699,729 of record JAODJU010000106.1, on the reverse strand, counting down.
CGGACTCCTGTCCTGTCCTGACTCCTGAGCGAGGCCTCGCGGAATCCTGCAGACTCCCATCCCATCCACACTGCTGCTCAGAGTCCTTGGGATCACACCGGGCCCCAGTTCTCTCCCTCCTCATCATCCTTTGTTTGTTGAGAGTCCCTATCATTTACAGGACTCTAAGCAGTATCCTTTTATTCACTTCTCTGCCTTCAGGCCAGACCCCTGAATCTCATATTTCAGTTTTAATTCCACACTGAAGCTGCAAATGCATTCAAATGCAGAGCAACAAGAGTAAAACACAAATTATAATAATTTAACTGAAGAATCCTCATTTGCCGAAAAATCTCCCAGTGCAATGCAACGATAAGTCCTCAGACGGTGAAGAGCTCAGCCCCTGAAACATCAGTATGGTCACATAACATAATGCAAACCATTATAATTAAACAAAGGCTATTTTCCCCCTAAACAACCCATAAAAGAAACACAGAATAAAACACATAAAATCTGTTATTGTATTCAACAAAATATTGCTGTCTCACAATTAAGTTTCAGGCAAGCATTCATTAATATTAATCTCATTCACGCAAAGCTTCATGAAGCATGACGTGAGTCATAAGTGACCCTTACAGGAGCGGCCAGGCTCAGAAACAAAAGCTACGCAGGCATAACCATCCACAGCCAGGCTCATGAATTTAATATGGTACTTCCAGCAACTGCCATGATTCACCAGCACAAAAAACCTCATTAGGTGCAATAATCAATATCCTGTATCATTATGTTCCGAAAGGCTGAGATTTGATGGAGTGGAAAAAAAACAACCATGTTACACACCTTTCTGCTGGAAATGCAGTGATGCTTTCAGCAGAATGTTTACCGAACACACTTCCAAGTACTGACATCATGTTGGTATGGGGGGGGGGGGGTGTTCGAATTCAGTTCTCCCTCCCCACATTCGCGTGCTCTATAAATAGCTGGTTTTTGTTCCCTCTCGCATCAGTGGCCCGGCTCAGACCCAGAAGAGCTTCTCCGTGCGGCTCTTGCCTCTCGCCCCTGTTATGTCCCCTTTTGCCCCTTCTGCCCTCAGGCCTCTCGCCCCTGTTATGTCCCCTTTCACCCCTTCTGCCCTCAGGCCTCTCGCCCCTGTTATGTCCCCTTTTACCCCTTCTGCCCTCAGGCCTCTCGCCCCTGTTATGTCCCCTTTTACCCCTTCTGCCCTCATCTAGATTTTACCCCCACTCTACATGTTGCCACAAAAGCAGACTTATTATGCCAGGGCATTAATAAATAAATACATAATAACAACAACAACAACAATAATAATAATAATAATAATAATAATAATAAATAATTGATATTAATAATAATATTAGCAATAAATAACAACAACAACAACAACAACAACTAGCAATCCTTAAATGCAATGTCAAGTTCCACATTATATCCATTTCCATTTTTTCACTTGGAGGCATGACCAACCAACCTCACTTTAAGTGAGTGATCCTATTATCTCCATCCCCCTATCACTCCTGGCTTCTGAATGCTAGTGGCGACATTCCCAGAAATGGCGTGAGCCTCTAGGAGGCTGCCCTTCTTAAGCAGGCGTCAAAAGAGAGGAAGCCGGGAACGGACTGCCTGGTGCTTACGTGGGTGATTGGGAACGTATCAGGACAGCCAGCCAGATGCAAGGTCAAGACAGAGATGGGCTACAAGAGCCTCCTTTCAGAGAAGCGGAAGAGATCAGCGTGTCCCTGCGGAGAGCCTGCCTGGCAGCCCCACACACACCCTGAATATCTCACACCGCAGCCAAGGCTCCTAAAAGATCATGTTACGGAGAAGGAGGTGCCCGGCGGCTGGGACCGCCATCAAAAAGGCGAGAATCTTCAAGATGAAAGACAGCTGCCTTTTTCATATTCAATATGAATTTCAAACGAATGAACAGTGAAAGATAACGCCATCATACACACAGCTCCGCGGGAAAACCCATCAATGACCGTGTGAAAATCATTGGCTATTAAAAAACAGAAATTAAATTAAATCAAGCAAAACCACAGGGCTGAGAATAAAGTCATTTTCAACACCATTAAGTCTAACGAAGTAGCCATTCCTCTATTTTACATGCCAATCAAAGAGAGAGCAGTCACACGACGACAGGAGACTGGGCGTCTACACCAATCTCTGCAGAAGCTGCTCGTACAGAATCACCAGGGGAAGTCTCCACCAGAGAGCGTACAGGAGGGGGGAATACGAATTCCCAGGGGTTAGAAACAGAACCCCAGAGAGAAATGGGGAGGGTAATTTGAAACACTGCTCTTTTTACTGTGCAGAGCCGAGAGACGGCAGGATACTACCGGTGACAGCCCTGACACAGCGGCGAGCGGTAACCTTTAGAGGAGGGAATCACCCTCAGGCGCAAAGATTATATATAGTAATAATAACCAGACGTGCAACAATTCGATATTCAGATCAGTATCAGCACCGATCCACACCTATTAGATGGATCAGGTATCGGACACATGTGACCGATCCACGTCCAATACTTACTTATTTAGTTTTCGGCAGACTGTGAAAAGATAGATTTAACACGCAATAGGAGCTATATGTACAATCAATCGTGCGACAGTCCTTTCCTATTTTAGATGTTGCACCATTCAAGCTGAAGGCCAAAGAACATCAGATAAGAGGGTGACAGTCTGGAAGTATTTTAAGCTTTTATCAAGCAGCACAGAGATTTGCAATCTTAGTTAAAAAAAAAAAAAAAAAAAAAAGTTGAGAAGTGGAAGTAGTGTTTATGATGATTCGAAGCAATGGATGATTCGGGAGTCGATGGCCTGGGCTGTTTTGTGCACTTGCTACAGCGTGTGATACACTAGCAGTGTAAGTGTGAAAGTGGGAGAAAAATTGTGGGGCACTTTAAGCATTCGCCGCTTGCGTATCCTCAGGTGGAAGATATTCATATTGAACTGCGAATGCCTCAAAAACACTGAAAACAAGATGCACAAAGGAGGTGGAGCAGTACACTACTGTATGTTTCTAGTAGCCTAATTAAAGATTTTTTGGCACACATTTTTTTAATTTGGTTTTATATATTATTGTTAAACAAGTATTATATATTATAGTAAAAAGAGCTCTTGTACCGGAAAGCGGTATCAGTATCGATAGTTGTGTGCTGGAATCGGATTGGAACTGAAAAAATGTGGATCAGTCCATCCCTAATAACTAGAAAGGAAAGTCTGTGAACAAACTTCATGTGAGCTTGACATAGCCAGCTTTTCGAACCTTGAGTCTCAGTAACCCACCTTTGGCAGAATGGCGTCCCTTACGTCAAGGTCACTGCCCCCCCTGCTGGTAACGACAGGGACACAGAGAGCCCACGCCGCTTCCCCATTAAGCTGACGCAGTCCCCAGTTATTTACATTCGGGCCCTCTCTCTGTCAGCAGCAGAAACCTTTTAGCAGAAGCTGTGCCGACTGAGATTAAGCACAAGGCCGGCTGGGTCTTTTAAATTCATCCCAGGAGAGCCGAACGAGGGCGGCGTCAGGCTGTACTCCATTTCATCAGTGCGGGGGTTAGGGTGCATTCATATGGCACCTGCCAATGAAAAATACTTAGATTGTTTTTTGCTCAAAATGATGATCAACCTGCCTTCCCGCTCTCTGATTGGTTGGTTTCTGAATGAGCCACTGTGCATCAGGGGACCACAAAATGGATCCGGTGTTTACGTCTTAGAGCCATGAGGTGTGCAGCCGTGCAACCCGAAGGCTCCCAGCATGCACCTGGACTCACAGCTGGGATACACCCTGTTTTGTGCTCAGGGGTAATAGTTCCTCCGAGGTGAGGGAGCCTACATGGAGAGAAGCGAACTTACCAAAAGGCAAAAGGTAGGCAGCCGCTTTGGGCCCCTGAAGATAGAATTTCCCGAAATTACATTTAATGACATAACATAATATAATCATTCAAATTATAGCAATGTCTGTTATTTGAATTTTTAATGACAGTTTTCAGGATAGACAAAGTTGCCCCCCATCCCGGCCGTAATGGACTATTCCACTTTGAGACATCTCGCTACCCAGCTTTCTTACAACACTGGTGTCTATCTACTGATTGTTTTACTGCCAAGTGAACTGACACAAAGTAGCCAAACAGAAGATTAAATCAGCACAAAGATACAAGACTAGCATTATTTATCTTGTGTCTTTTATCCCAACCTTAGCAAAAGAGGGAAAAGGTAAGCTTCTTTAATTTTGCTGATCATTCGGCCGGCACGATACCCCCGCCCCCCAGTCAGTGAATTTTACCAACAGCATTCCCACCCCACACTTTGATTAAGATATTACTCATGGTCCTTCGTTTTTAACTCCTCCCGTTTCTATTTCAGCTCCAAAAAATTGCTTGAATGGCCCAATTAGCCCCCCCCCCCATTCCTATCAGCCTAGGACCCCCCAGAAAGGTTAGTCCACCCCTGTACATAGTACCGCCAGCCAGGTGCAGCTCTGCACAAAAACACATGGCTGGGCTCTAATCCTCAAAATCTGAGACATATTCCTTATGAGACTAATAATCATGATATATTCATCCATCCATCCATTCATCCATCCATCCTGCAAATGCTTATCCAGCACATAATCCTGACACTCAATAAGGGCTGAGCCTTAATCACTCTCAGGGGCTGCACCATTGGAGAGGTGAAGGAACGGTTTAGGATGCCAAACCTCGGGCAGATCTACAAACCTCAGCATCTTATTCTCTGGCTAACTCAGGCCTCTGTTAGCGTTCTCTGTGCAGAATCCACACAGTGCAAGCACGTTCCTTTACCGCAGGGCAGAATCCTTTTGGTAACCCAGGGGACAGGCCTGGGCACACAGCCTACCTGCCCACAGACGATACCTGATCAGCCAGCATGGGCTCCGTCTGTATGAATGAACATGACTACTGCAGAGACACTCTGTGCTTTCTGAAAGGTAGGAATACCCAGCCCCACCAGTAAAACCAGAGGTATTAAATTAACTCTTACAGTGTTGAACTGCACTCCAATTAACTCTGAGAGTGTTCATTTGGATACAAAAATCAAAGCAGTAAGCAGATGAGACAAAAGGCAGGAGGAGGTCAGGAAGGGGGAAATGTTACCCTGCCAGAGCTCACCCAGAAATTGGGCTTTCCCAGCGAACCGTCGGCGTTCCCACAAGCTGATGTGGGCCACCCCGGTGCTAATGAGCCTGGCCCGCTTCCCGCCACATAATCACCTGCCATTTTAAGTACCCAATACCTCCGTAAGCCACACTCTCACACCCTCCAGAAAGGGCGTAGTCCATCACCACGGACGCGCCTCCGCATGGCGTAGTTTCGGCTGGCGAAGCGTGTTAATTCATGGCTAGGTTTCTGCAGCGGGGGCAGACGTGTTCCCTTGCACAGCTGGTGTTTGCTACCAAGCCATCCCGAAGCCACCAGGTTGTTACAAAGGTAAACGTGGCTCTTTACACATCAGATAGAGAAGGAACCTTTGGTTATTCTGTGGTGATTTTGGCTGATTGAGCGCCGGGCCTTCTCCAGGGATACCCATCGCCTCCCTAAACAAAAGTCACCCTCACGAAAACACTCAGACAAGCTCACCACTTAGACTCTAATTAAAAAAGGCTCGTTAAGCACAAAGTGAGGCTTAAAATGCTCTTTATTTAGAGTCAACACCACACAGACTCCCATTACATTCCTACATCAGCACGTCATTGTTAATAAGGCTGGAGAATATTACAACACGAGTACACTTTTCATGCACTAAATTTAGAACGTATATTTCTGTATAAATAAAACAGCACTCTTCTATAACAAAACCTTTCCTAGGCATTTTTAAAGAAAATAAACAATAAAGCTATGCTTTACGCGACTATGCTAAACTAAACAGACGTCACAGTTTACGTAGATCTCTCTGTTGGGGACAGAGTCACCGGAGCGGCTCAAGAGATCTTAATATCTCAAGAAATGTCATGCCGAATCAATCCGAGTATCAGATACCAGCAGAGTCGACGTTCATATCACAACATGCTAAATAGGTCTGCACGCCATGAGAAGATAAATGCACACCCATGAGAAGATCAATACATTTTTATCTGTGGGGATGAAACATCACATGTCGCTTTTATAGGGATGGGGCGTCTTCATCAGGTCAACTGCATGGTTGTGGTTAATCACATTAATGTAAGATAGAGAAAGTAAATTTTGGCGGTGTCTAATTAGAAAGCTACTTAGAAGGGGAAAAAAAACAGCACTACTTTCAACTATAAATAAACCACGATAATGAAAGAGTCATCCCTTCTTAAGAGGAAAAAGGCAGTGTTGGGCATTTCAGGTCCAGAAGCTACAAATCCAGACCAAGATTTTGTTTCTACCAACCAGTTGAGCATAAAGAGTCACAGTCACAGAGAACTCAGCTGGTTGGTAGAAAGGAAATCTTGGTCTAGATTTGTAGCTTCTGGACCTGAAATGCCCAACACTGGAAAAAGGGTCCATGTTCTGAGATCACTCAGGCCTCAGATAGAGCTGCCTCACTCTGTGCTCTTATTGAGTCACCGCTGGGACCGACCTTATCAGCTGTTTAGCGAGTACTAGCCATTTTCACCTCTTCAAACTGGCCTAGGAGGAGGAAGGGAGAGAAAAAACGCAAACCTCTGCACTATTCTCACGTGTTTTTGAATAACGCATCCAGGAACCCAAGGAAGGGAAGGTGCCCTTTGCCCACACGTCTGCACCGGCTGTCCAAAGGTTCTGAGGATGAAACCAGTTTGCAGACTCAGCAATATAAAGAACAAGAACTTCACCTTAAACACAAACACCAAGAAAAAAAAATTAGCAGATGACAGAATCACGCCACCAAAACCACTTCCCGATCTTCCCAGGGTAAAACAAAACACAAAACTGCTATCACTGCTGCTATGAAGCATCATGAAGGACCCTGGGTGTCGAGAACAATCCACCATCATATTCATCAAGGCATGCGCCCCAAGGGGACACTTCACATCCGCTCGCTCAGCGTTTAACCAGGTCTCCCTGATGGATTTCCTCCACCGGTGGTACTTTTTGCCACCAGCTCGCAGAAAGACGCATTTTCAAACGCAACGACAAAAGGACACTGTGAAAAGGCAACAGGTGCTTCCAAAATATGAATTACCTGATAAAAACGAATCAACGGTTTGAGAAAGCGCCAACAGGACTGACGGGACTCCCATTCTAGGATCCGCCAGTCTTTGTTCCCAGATCAAGTCAAAACGATATTGGAAGACTGACTTTTCAGTTTTTTCACCCCAAAAAAAAAAAAAAAAAGTGATCAACTAACACTAACTGACATCCACCAAACCACACCGGTAGGAAAAAAGAATGACTCAGCTATCACGCTTCCCCATTTCCAGTTCCCTCATTCTTATTTAAGCCCCATCAGCAGTAACTGAAAGAGGTTTGCCACGCACCCCAAGGTGGAATCCCAGTAATCCAGCCATGCGGCTGCGACTTGCAGGAAGGGACGCGGGCCAGCAGGTATAACCGACTTCCAGATCGCGAGCCCGTCCCACTCACGCGTGGCGTGCGGCAGCGGGATGCACACTGCGCCCCAACACGTGCCCGTGCAGACCGACGAACGGCGAGGGGACGCGTGTCGCCATGGAGACGATCCCAGCCACGCACACTGCCCTCACTGGGGGAAATGCTGATGTCAGAGATTACAAAGAAAATGCATGACATGTGACTGGAAAATCCTTGATACAGCAGGAACTGATTGAAGTTTACCCTACTCATCTATCGGAGGATGTTGCCACAATGCTAATACCCTCAAGAACAAAACTTGTCAGCAATTTCCTCAGGTCCTCACTTCTGATTTCCTGCCAGACATCCAGACCACATTTCAAACATACATTCACTTCAAGCTGCTTAACTTCAGATTACCCATTCCCTATTTTTCTGAAACACTTAAACCACACCTTTCAAGCCATCAGTTTCCTTCATTCACACATGCTTGATCTGGGATCTGCCCCTGACAGAATTCAATGACCAAATAAACAGCTCAGCAAAAAGGGAACTGCTTTTGAAAAGACTGTCAAAACACGCTGTTTAAATCCCCTTGTCATGTTCAACAAGCAGACTTTTTTTTTTTTTCGCAGAAGCCAGATATTTCAATCATGAATCATGGTTCTTAGAATGTATTCTGCCTGTGAGTGTTTCAAATAATGGATCACATCTTTGGTTACTAGAATAAAAAGAGATGTAATTGATTTTTGTGGATCAATTGTGATTCTATTATCCAGTGATTGTTTTCTGCACAAAGGGCATGTTCAAAAATTAAGCTGTGGGGGGGGGGGGGGGGGGGGGCCCAA
>JAODJU010000106.1:679161-691377 GCA_026776725.1 Gnathonemus echidnorhynchus | reverse complement strand
GGTGCTCACAAAAAAAAGACACAAACACACTTCAGCTCCACAATGACAATCAGTGTCAGAGGCAGCTGTGAACATCTTCAACCTCACAGCGACTGTAACTCCCACACCGCTGCTGGTGCGTGTTTAATCCGGACACAGGGATTAAGCGTCGGGCAAATCAGGCCAGGAAATGCCAGGATCTGTTAAACTTAAAATCCGTCCCATTCAATTACCTCCCTGAGCTCCTTCAGAAAAGCGGATTTCAGTCACACTTAAGGTCACCTTTACCTAATTATCAAAATTAGCGGAAGATTGTGTTTCACTGCAGAACAATATTATGCTTCCAGTAAATGACTAGAAACTCACTTGACCTCAGGACTGAAAACGAGCCAATTAAAAACAGTTTCTAACTTGCCACTGAAAAGAACGGATAATTTTATCATATCACAACAGAGTGAGAGACAGAAATCATTTGCTGGGAAAAGATGTACTCACCGTGGCAACCCCGGAGCAAATCCAGCGAATGTCACCAGATCCAAATCATCCGGTATCGATTTGAGTTCATGGGAGGGAAATGGAGACAAATGAACACAAATTGCAAGCTACACCAAAGCACAGAAATTTCCATGTGCATTCAGTAATCCATATCAGTAATTCCATTTGTCTATTTATTTAAGCATGTTTAATCATATCTGAATATGCCTAGACTGAAACCTTGGGTAGTATCTCCTTTAGGTTCCCAATGGCCTGTTCAAAATCCATCATTTTCCCCGTGTGCTGCTTCCGGCACTTACTTAAAGCGCCTCAGCTGTAGGACGGGAGCGGCCATATAGCGTTTATTCGCATGACTACAGGCGCTTGGCCAAACATCCCTCCGACATCGATCAAGCTCCTGTAACCACCTAAAGACTTCAGATGCCTTTCCAGAAATTTACAGCACCGGGAAAATTGTACAACATATTCACATCCAAATATGGAGCTGAACTGGCCAGTAGGTACGCCGAGTCAGTTCCCTATAAAAGTGAAACATTTCTATCGTTGTGTCAGTCTAAGCGCTGTTAATTCATTTTCCTGATACAGGAGGTCATTATAACATGCAATGCTATTCTGAGTACCTTACAATGCGACAAAAAAATACATAAAAGATCCCTATACATTTAAGGCCAGACAATGAGAAGGTTAGTAATATGGTGCCCCGTAACGATGACCTCTTTGCGACAAGGTAATCTATGGGTCCCCTAACCCAGTACCGGTTCTAGCCGATGTGGCGCCCTAGGCGAGCATCACCGCCGGCGCCCCCCACTTGAGGCAATGTGAATGTGGCAGGCAAGACGGCGCCCCCTCAGATTTTGGTGCCCTAGGCGGTCGCCTATGTCGCCTATAGGATTGACAGGCCCTGCCCTAACCCCACCCGGCCGCAGCAATGGGTAGCTCGCTCCTTCGACCCAGCAATCACCCTGCTTACCGCAGGGAAATTCCGTCATTTCGACAATACAGCACCCAGAAAGTAGGGGAATTTGACCATAAAAATAGCCACACGACTTCGTGTCAAGGTTAAACAGTATAAACCGTAATTTAAACAAAACGGAAATCTGTCTTCCAGTTTGACTGGACCAATGTAAGCAAAGGCGTAGCATGTAATAATACTCAGTTTATTGAGTACATTTTTAAAAAGCACACGTGTGTAGCAGGGTTATGTCTGCGTTATACTGGTGTAAATGACATGTAGCGAGCTGCAGCAAAATCCGCCCCCCGGACCTCGCTACTTCAGTGACAGCTGCGCATTGAAATTCCAATGCAGTAACCCGAGATAAATTGTTAACATACTTTACTAAAAGCAGTAAAAACCTCGGTTTTGCCGCTGTATCCTGAAGTTGCGGAAGATTTTCATTAGAAGTGTTTAGCTATATACACGAGATCGGGCTAGGAACCGATTCCGGTCAGTCTTAAAACGTCGACGATATCGCTGAAGCAGCAGATGAGCAAAGAGTGCTTGTAAAACAAGCCGCGTCCGAAAACCTTCCAGACTGGAGACAGACCGAAGCGATGCACGGCGGAAAACGCGCTGCTAATCACTCCTTTCCCCAGATCGGCACGCCGCTTACAGGACGCCTAGCTGTCACTGTCTTTACACGCCGAAATCCTTCACCCAGAAACGTGCGATTGAGCTACCTGACTCGGGTCCTCGGCTGGAAGATTGTAAATAATGTCGTTCCCCACCGTTGAAAAATCAGCGAAGCAAAAACTTCTAAATTACAAAAGTCCAGTGGCCGGTGCCGACTGATTTCCGTGAGCGCAGCGCACAAGAACGGGGTAAAAGAAGTTTACACCTGCGAAACATTCCGCTTTCATTCTGTATAGCCACCCTGTGGACAACCGAGCATTGTGTGGCAGCGCTCCGCCTCTTACGCCTCCAATTGGCCGTCCCTAATACCGACACGCCCCATGAACCGTAAGCTACGCCCATAGTGGGTAGGGCACCTTCTTTATTACCACTTTCTCCGTATTGGTTGCCTACGCCGCCATTTGACGTCCACCGCGCGGTGTGCGTGCGCGTTCGTGGTTGGAAGAATGACGCTGTCTGTGGCATTAAGTTATAAATGTAATGGAATGATATAAGTTGATTCTTTTGTATTTGTTTTCCACCGTAATCTTCACTGGTGCAGTCATAATGCAAGTTTTGAATTAAAAACCGGACAAGTATCAGATACAAATCTCATAGGTGTAACCATGTTTATCACATTCGCTTTGCTGAAATAACGAGTTAGAATAAACGATTCTGCAAAGGTATTTATTATTCTTTAGGATATTTCGTGTTTTTCTGCGTTTCAGTGCAGTTCAAAACATTTAACGTAATTTATGTAAACCAGACATACACGGAGCGGAGGTAGAATTGGAACCCCTAATTCGAGAAGTCTGTTAGAGAATGTTAATTATTTTGGGGAATTCGAATCTGATCATTTCCGCAGAGACTGAAAATGTATGCCTAAAAAGGAACATTTAAAGTGTCCAGTTTCGTGTCAGGCCACAGTCAGAACTTCAGTGGAATCGTGGCACTCAGTTTGGCAAACACTGAAATATCACTGATCACTGGAAACAGCAGCAATTAAGGAAATAATGGTTTTTGAAATTAGAAACCTTACAAATGGCACTTAATAAGTCACTTAAAACCAGAATTTCAGTTAAAATTGTACCTCATAAATCAATATCTTTAAATTTGTCAGTAAATGAATGTCATGTATGTACAGGGACACACACAAATCCAAAGGTAGATTTGGAGAACACGGACATCAACAGGTTACATGTATGACCACTTACCCTGGGCGGGGTAAGCTTGAAGGCTATCCACATAGCAAGAGAACATTCTGGATGGAGTGCCCATCCGTCACAGGGAACCCATACATACCAACTGCACGTTTTTAGACTGGAGAAGCAGAATACTCAGAGGAAACACGCATGACGGGGGGAACACATAACCAACCTCACACACACGGAGTGAAGTGTGCAAATCAAACCCACAATTCAAAGAAGGGGTATGAAGGACCCGTGGTCCTAGAGAGGGAGAAAGAGAGACAGAGGAGTAAAACCAGCCAGGACAGGAGTTTCCTAGCTAATACGGTTTTTATTCAGCCTGTCCCTGTCCACAAAACTCTTCTGGCATAATGATCAAATGCTCTGACCGTTACGTTTACTATTTCGATTTTGAAAAGGAATTTAATTTAAATTTAGATTAGAGTCACGATAACAAGTCTGCGATTAAAGAGTACAAGTTAAACTCGGTCAGCCAGCTGGTCCAAGATTCTTGCGTACACAGGAAATTCTTTGTGAATTCAGTAAGATATTAGAGTTAGAAGTAGCTTAGAAGCTGAGTAGATGAATCAGAGCAGAATATAAATATATAAATATTATAAATGTCATTAGCTACTGCAGTGAATAATTTTGGGGAAAGAGAGCGATTATTTAACATCATTTGCAAAGGAACGGGTCGAGTTTTCTTGTTAGAACATAAATACTATATACCAATGACAAGACTTAGTTGGCACAAACATTCTTTTAAGTTATGTGGGTAAGTTTAAGTTTCCCATTTAAAATCCAATTTAGGGACAAAAGCCAGTACTCGTCTGCATTTAGCTGCATGCTCGCTGACAACGTGAGAGAAATGCTATAAGCAACGCACACGCTGACTTTTTAGGCGATAATGCGGCCGACTGAACTACTGCAGTCTGGGGGCGAGAACAGGCGACTCAATAATTACCATGGCGACCATTTCATAAATGTAACCACAATCGTAAATAAAGCGATATGACGCCAGGACCGCTGGATGGTGTCCTTAAAATAAGGAATGCCCGTTCTTTCCGAGCACTGACCATCTGGCATACCTTTCATTTTCCAGGTGGTCGGTTTGTGGGCATGCAAAATTTATCCTCCCCTGCTCGGCAAAATTCATTGTGGGAGGATCTCCTCTCCCACGCTCGGCAAAACTTATCGTGTGTAACCACCAAGATCTGGGTCGGTTTTTAACCCCAGTCCAATCCTGACTGGTTTGGGTAGGAGCGATAAAAGGTAAATTACACAATTTTCAAAGGTAAATTATATAATTTTATCAACGTAACACAGCAAAACATGATTAGACACAACGTAACCTCAGTCCACAAGAAATTCATTCTAAATTACCAACGCTGGATATAAACGGCCCTAGTCCCAAGGGTACGATTGAACTGTAGCACAAAATGTGCAGATTGTGACACCATGCGGCGAAATGTGGGCACTACAACAGCATTGCAGGAAGTTGTGTGTTGGTAGCGAGGAGGTTATAGAGCTCAAGAATCACATTGCCGAGTCAATGGTGTGTGTAAGTATGCCATATAAGGCAAGGTCTTCATACGATAAGGATGAACACAGAAACCAAAAGAGAGAAATGTAATACTCTGTGGGAATATGTGATTTTCTTACTGAGATCTCCAACATTTGTGAATACTATCAGGTTTAAGTCAGGATAAATTTATGCTGTTTCGGTAAAAGATCCATCTAGTATGATTTTTAGGCCTATATGATTTGTATAGAAACATAGAATTTTTAGACACTAGAATAAAAAATATATGCACTTCAACACTACACATTTTAGGTGTTAACTTCATGGCTGGTTTTCTACCAGAAAATTTATCGTATTAAGAAGCTGATTTTAGATGACAGTGGAAAGGGCTTAGGATTAATGCTTAATTTTAATGAATGAAAAGCATTTATGAAACACTTTTCAATGTTGAATGTTTTTTTATAGGACTAATTAAGTAGTTGTGATCACAACACAAATCTCCTAATTAGGAAGGAAGTTGCTCACTTTTGCTCTGGGTCATGAAATGGTAGACAGGCCATTTTTACCTATGAAACTTTGATGCCAAGGCAGCTGGACTTCCTAAAGCCATGATCAGATACAGTTTTCCCTGTTAGAATTAGGTGACGTGTCCTCTGTATTTAACCCATACGTGACATCATGACATAGCAGTGGGCAGTTAATTCAGCACCCGGGTAGAAGTGCTTGGGGGCAGTTCCTTGCTCAGCAGGGTACCTCAATAGTGCCTTGCTGGTTAGGGATTTGAACCAGCAGTCATTCAATTACAAGTGTGCTTCCCTAACCATTAAGCCACCACTGCCTTAGTTTGAGAAGCCTGCAGAAAAAAAAGAAGTTAACCGCCGATCGGAGAATGGAGCTGCGTAAGCAGAAGCTGCAAAGGAGCACAGGGACCTACCTCATCTGCAAGCCCTTCACCTCCAGGCAGGGCTGCTCAATTCTATAGGCAGCCGCCTACGGTGCCAGCTTCTGAGGGGCGCCGACTTGCCAGCCAATTGCACTATGGATTAGAAGGGCGGGGCGGGGCGGGGCGGGGCGGGGGGGGGAGCTGCTTATGCTAGCCAGCCGTGTGTCTCACACGTGCCCGAGAACAAAAAAAAAAAAAATCATACATACTACATACATGCGTTTGTGTATTATTAGTATGTTTCCAATTCTCCTGTCTGACCACTGCAATCCATTTACTGCATCTTTCTGGGTCTGCTGGAAATCTTTGAAATGTTAAACCGGGTTTATCAGCTCTCCGACATCTCGGGCGTGTTTTACAAACTAAATACGTTTCTGCTGCTTCTTATGCGTTGCTTTTGGAAAGACGACGAGTTTGTTTGACTGGCACTAAAAGAGCAGACCATTTTTTTTTCCATTACGAGGAGGAAATTGTTCTTAAGCACTGATGTCAAGGAAAATTAGCAAGATAAAAATAACAAGCAGTTATGTGATTCACATGCTATATAAAGTTTTCGCAAATATGTATGTTTGACAAATTATTCCAGTAGACTATTTAAACCTTATAGGCCTCTTTTGGGCCCCCTTGACCCGGGGCCCGGGGACAACTGACCCGATTTCCATCCCATCTACGGCCCTGTGTACAGGGATTTGTAAAAACCTCAAACCTTTAATGGGTGTTCAACTGAAACAGCACTGTTCGTTGGTACAGTACAATACAATTCAATACAGTAAATGGATAGGCTGCACAACAAAGGCATGATAAAGTCAATGGCAATCAGTGAAATTGAAAATTAATGGCTTAATTGAAATTGATAATTATAGAAGGGTGTAGATTTAAGTCCCATTGAACCTGGGCTGCATGTTTTGTTTATAGTCTGGAAGTAATTGACTACGGTAGTGAAAGTTGTATTTTTTTTTCTATCCACTTTGCATTTTGAAGTGATTTGATTTCCCTTTGTCTCGGTCTGCCTCACGCCCACCAGTTGAAGGCTCTGGGCTTTCCGGAGGAGCTGGTACTGGAGGCCTATTTTGCTTGCGAGAAGAATGAGAATCTGGCAGCCAACTTCCTACTGAACCAGAACGAATGAGTCTTCAACGAGGCCTACCCGCTTCGCTCCCGGCTCAAGCACTGTGTTCGCTTTAACGAAAAGCTTATTTTCTATTTTTTTGGGGATAGAGAGATTAAAGTGATGACTTCTAGAAGTGGGGTTGGGTATTTAAATTTTGGGTGTTTTTCAGGAAAGGTGTTAGGATGATTAACATGGACTTAAATTCCAATGGAATTGCTGGATTTGAATATGTAGAATATGGGGGACCTGCAGGTCCAGGGGTGTGAAGATACAGCCATGGAAGGGACGACCTGGCACCTATGCACCTTTCGGCAAGAAAAATCAGCATTTAGAGCAAGACCGCTTACATGCATGTACCTGGATGCAGCATTTTTCAGCGTTTTTGCAAATAGGCAGCCTAGCTTGTGCGTATAGGAAGGTCAGAGATCTTGGGGAAGTCATATCTCGAAAGTATTGCGAGTATGACTGGGGCGGGTGGGGGTTGAGTTCTAGGGAAAACTGGTGATTATGAAGTAAATTGTGTCCTTCACGCCTCAGAACCCGAGGATATTGATGACCTCCCACAGAGATTTTGTTATTCTGGGGTGTCCTGTCCAGATGAGCGCCTTGGGAAATCGGCACTCAATCTGCCCTTCGCTCGGCTGAAGTCAATTGGCCATCGCCAACCATGCAGCCGACACGTAGCTTCCTGTGCACCTGTTCAGGGGTGCGGCCCTGTCGCGTTAAGTCCAGACTGGCCCCCGCGTCTATTCCAGGGTCAGCTTTTACATCCATTGATTGGTTGGGTGTTTTTTTTTGAACGGAACGATTGGAAGCTGGGACATCTGGACACATACAGATGACGCTGTGGTAGAAAATGGGTGCACAGCGTTGAGTGAGACTCATTCCAGCAGACTGCACATGGTACGCTATCTGGGGCAGGATTCTTAATGCAGAGCAGCTACATACATTTATACAACATGGGGAGACACAAATGAAATATTTCCCTGGTATTTTTGTGAGAAAATATATACATGGGATATATTTTATTAAGTGTGTGAGATAAGTGTTATTGTCTTGTTCCCAAGACCTGATTGTTCTATGTTGCTTTTGGTCTCAGTGCTCTGAACTTGAAGGCTTCCTCTAGTGTTTTGTTTTTCTGGTCGAACCCGAGCAGTTTCTAGTCACTGTATAAGTAGCTTTTTATATCTTGTAATAGTACAAACAGTTGTGTTTACACTTCTCTTTCCTGGCCTGTGTTGAGCTTCAATAAATAACAGTTTTGGGATGCGAGTGTTTGTTTTTATGACTGTCTATATTCCACCCACTTATCTGCTTATTTACTGGGTCATGGGGGGCCTGCAGGCTATTTCAGTAAGCACAGACGGGGGCGGGCACCCTGGACGGGAGGTGTTTTCTGAATGTGTTTTTATAATATAAATAAGGTTTTGAATGGATCTCAGTAGATCAGTTTGATTTTTGGAATCAAGCAATTCAAACTTCACGCACGTAATACATGAAAGAAGATAATTCATGTCAAGGAGGTAGATTCTGATGTTTGTTTACATGCATTCTGAACTGAACTGAGTAATTTGAAAGGTTTACTTAGTTTCCTGTTTTGCAGATAATACCTATAAATTAGTATGAATAATTTCACAAAAATTATTCCTATTAAAACTGAAAATGTGTATGTGGTCATGTTGGGGTTTTGATCTGGTCAGCATGTCACAAATGATAAATCCAGGAAAGTTCTATTATTTTACAGAATTTAACAAGTTGCATAATTATCTCATTGATCTGTAGATAATTGATTTTTCTGACATCTTGTACTCTGAGTGAAATGACATTTTGCTCATTTAAGTGATGTAATACCAAAAGTACAACTGATTTTGCGAAGAAACGCCAAAAAGTAGCTGAAAGAGCCCTTCAGGGGACAATTCCTAGCTTAATGGGCCACAGCAGTGAGTAATGAAGATGTAAGGGCTAATTCTGTATGAGGTTCTGTTTCATTGGCTTTTGAAGTAAATGAATCTGTTCAGTGCATGTCTAACGGACTTTTCTAGTAGGAAAACCAGTCTTGTTTCCCAATTGTATGAATCAACACAACTACTGGTCTGTTTTAAACATGTTTGGTCTGCACATTCATCCACCTTTCACCTGCTTACCCAGTACAGGGTTACAGGGAATAATAATAATAATAATGGTTATAATAATAATAATATTTAATGCCACGGTGTGACTGCCGCCTTTGTTCGCACAGCTTCCCTGCACAACTCTGCATTTTGTCAGAAAATTACTGTGAACCACTTAGCAAGCTGGGCTCAGTCATACATTGACTCTCTGTATAGAGAATGACACTTCTGGGACAACATTAGCACTATTAAATGGATGGCACTATAAATGAGGGAGAAGAGGCTATAAAGGTGGCTGTTCTTAATGGACCCGCCAGAAGTGACAGGTTCCCAGGACAACTCCCTGGCAGGCCAAGGCCCATCTACCCAGAGCAGTGTGGCTCAGATGAGGGCGATAATTATGGCGCCCTCTGCTGGCGATGCCTTTTCATGACCTTCCCTGGACTGCGGTGACAGGACGTCCTTTGCACGCTTCATTACAGACTCCATTAGGGAGCTGTCAGACTGCAGCGGGTACCTGGCCGGGCTCAGGGTCTGCACGAGTGCAGTATGGGCCAAAGGTAGAGGTGGCGTATCAGAGGGATGTTGGCTTCCTCTGTTCCTCCAACATGACGCGAGGGGGTTCCCTGTGGGAGCCATCTCCATGACAACAGACCCAGCATCCAGCCTCTCCTGACCTCATTCTGTGGCCTTGGTACCAAGGTGCCCCAGAGAACTGCACTGAACAGGCTGTTACTTTCATGCCACCTCTAACTCCGTTAATCACACTGCGACAAGTTACACTCCGTGCCTGCTCTTTGCCCTTTGCTCTGTAATAGCATCATGGTTTCTCCTGGAGCACCTTCCCAGCAGCTTCCCGCTGCTGTTTCTCGCCTGGAGGGCACGGTAAGGGAGTCTAAGAGCCCGGCGATTTAGATGCTTTGGGAAGCTGTGCACACTCATCCCTTCAGCATCCTCCTCAGGTACGGATGGATCTATATTCCATCTATAGTGATTTTCATCAGGATGCATTGTGGGTCATTCAGGTTTAGCATGTGACATTGTATTTTGGCATAGAGAACTTTGAAAATCGTGGTTTCAAGAATAGTTTCTATACAATACTATGCAAAAGGCAGTCAAAGAAAATGTTTAAGGCTATTTATTGGGATATATACTTAGGTGAGAAAAACACAATTTAACATTAGAACATATTCAAATTGGAAGTGATGCAACACAAAACAAAAAATTAAATTCTTCTGTTCTCCAAAAAGTTACTGATTTCTTGTTGGATGAACAAGAGGCGCTCACCCCAGCCATTCCATGTCTTTCTTAAATTTCTCCACCAGCTCAATTAATTAATGAAATGAATGCATTAAACTCACTGAGGTTTTGATTTGGCACACTAGGTGGGGTAGCGGTCGAAAAATACATTGGCACCTTGAATAGCTGCTGCAAATACAGAGGTGACCTTACGAGAGGTTGGCAGACATAATGTCATCATTTTCACCAAAATGAAGGTCATACTTGTATACTTTACTTGTGCAAATCCTCTACTCAGAAGCATCCTTAGCATGTGTCATTGACTTTGTTTTCCTTCTGGTATAAATGCTAATCCAGACCTAGCCTGCAGTCTGTCCCAGGGCTCACACTCCGAACCACATAAAGGGCAATTTAGAGTCACCTGACTGTCTTTGGACTGCAAGAGGAAACCGGAGTATTTGGAAGAAATCAGCAGAAATATGCTAAATCCTTGCAAGTGTGAGGCCACTATCCTAACTGCTATGCCAGTGTGGCTCCTTAAACCTAAACATCCATCAATCCAGAAGTGCAGGGTGGGGGATAATCCAGGATGGGTCACCATCCCATCGCACAGCACGCCTACGGGCAATCTAGCAACCTCAGTTCAGATTAACATGTTTTTAGTCTGTGGGGGGCGGGAACAGAGTACCTGAAGGAAACCCCACAAAAAGACAGGGGGAGTGGGCATGGTGCCACAGTGGAGTCTTGAACCGGGGTTCCAGTGTTGGGTGCTAACCACTGCACCACCCTGAACTAAAAGTCTACACAGTATATTTTAGGTGAAAGTAAACACATCATGTTGTCATTAAATAAAATCACTGCACACGTGTATTTACAGTCAAGAACATCCTTTTATTCAATCAGTTAAAGGTGCTGCTCTTTTAAAACTGTTTTTATTATTATGGAAAAGAAACTGTAATTAACACATGCATTTCCGCCATGAGCCCTGGAGGTGGTGCTTTCTGGGACCCTGAACGTCTTCTGATAGCTTGGGGTGGGGGAGGGAGCGGCTGGGGCACGGCCTACCAAACAACTACTGAGTGGCACGTTGCACGTGTGGGGGAGAGGTGGCAGAAGTGGTACAGCGCCTCTCACAGGGCAGGAGGAGTAAGCCACGAGTCGCCGCAACGCCGTAGCTTTGGACAGCTGCGGTCACCAGTCGTGGTTAATACTGATGTTGGTTCGACTTAGAAAACCCTCACTGATGCTTTCAGGAAAATCAGATTTGGCGCCAAACATAATGGCCATTTTACTTGTGTTTTGTTTTGCTGGTGGAATAACAAAGCACCAGTAGGGACTCAACAGTGCAAAGCTACAAGTGTCTAAATGGGGGGAGGGGCAGTGGATTTGGGTGTACCGTCTCTCCCCGTTTCCGATTACAATCTGTAAAATCACGTGATTTATTTTCTGCCCTCCGACATAAACTCTTCCTCCCCACACGGCACCTTTTTCTGATGCTCCTATCTGTCGCTCTTCGCTGGTCTCAATCACCAAAAAAAGACTACCATGTGATTTTCAATTCCCGCTCCAAATTTTCAGCATCCTGGCTTCAACCCAAAATATGCAGCGATTCTAAATATCTAGGTGGATCCCAATTATTCAATTTTATTCACACACATATATGAATCATATATGAATAAAATTGAATTGTAAAAACAAGCTCTCGGTGCCCCAGCAGCCGTTTCCACCGTCCCTAGAGGAGTTCTTGTATCCTTTAAATGTCCACCAAAAGCAAGGAGTTTGGCGCCCCCCCCAGGAAAAAAGAAAGCCCACCCACCCTTAGATGCCCTCCCCGTGGCACCCCCAGGGGCTCACCGGCGTAACTTGTTCACTTACATTAGCTGTTCAATGGAGAAGCTGAAGAGATCGGTATGGTAATACATCGTGAAGCGTACAGACAAGAATAACATGTGAGCTAACTGCATTCTGCTCAGACAAAGTTTTTGCAATTTTTTTAAAAACCCCCTCCGTTCAGAGAAGG
>JAODJU010000106.1:668914-679061 GCA_026776725.1 Gnathonemus echidnorhynchus | reverse complement strand
GGTGGGGCTGATTGGTAATAATACAGGTGTCTCTTCTGAAGTGGGAATGCCAAGTGACGCCACCTGGAGTTGCTCTCGGGGTTGTCTCTGTACCCACCCGCCTGATGCAATGACAAGTCTCTCCAGCAGATGTCACTCACAGGAAAAAAAAGACAAGGTTCATTTTGCCATTAGCGGCCATTTAACAACTGATAGCTTTCTGTCATATACAACCCACTTTCTATGTAACTTAAATGCAGAACAAGAAAACCTTTCTGTGTGGCCACCAGCAGGCAGATGGCTTGTGTGTATTTGGAAAAATCAGAGGTTTTGTTCATTCACAAGGAATAACCGAACATTTATGATGTTTGTTTCACTATATGTGTGGGTGCTGAATGAGGAGCATCAAGGCCCTATTGGTAGGATGTTTGGAGAGAAGGCAGACTGGCACATTAGCATCAGTATTGTGTAAAATAGTCAATGATTTTCTCAGGTACTGTCTTGAAGCAGCATCATTAATAAGCTGCTTAGATACAGTATAATACTTTTGTCCATATATATATATATATATGGACAGAAGTTTTGGGACAGCTGGCCATTACAACTACAGGAACTTTTATGACACCCCATTATAAATCTATAGGCATCAATATGGAGCTGGTCCCCCCTTTGCAGCTATAACAGCTGCCTCTCTTCTGGGAAGGCTTTCCACAACATTTTGGAGTGTCTGTGGGAATTTTTGCCCATTCATCCTGATGTTGGATGTGAAGCCCTGGCTCACAATCTCTGCTCTAGTTCATCCCAAAGGTGTTCGAAGGGGTTGAGGTCAGGGTTCTGTGCAGACCAGTGAAGTTCTTCAACACCAAACTCACTCACTCAACCATGTCTTTTTAGACCCTGCTTTGTGTACTGGGGTACAGTCTTGCTGGAACAGATAAGGGCCTTCCCCAAACTGTTCCCACAAAGTTGGAAACATAGAATCGTCCAAAATGTCTTTGTATGCTGAAGCATCAAGAGTTTCCTTCACTGGAACTAAGGGGCCTAGACCAACCCCTGAAAAACAACCCCATACCGTTATCCCTCCTCCAGCAAACTGTACAGTTGGCAGTCAGGCAGGTAATGTTCTCCTGGCATCTGCCAAACCCCAGACTCGTCCATCAGACTGAGAAGTGTGATTGGTCAGCCCATAGAGTCCAGTGGTAACATGCTTTACTACTCCATCCGACACTTGGCATTGCACAGTTTTTGTGTGGAGGTTAACGCCAGAGGAAGTTTGGAACTCTGCAGTTATTGAGCCATGAGAGTGTTGTTGACTTTTACGCACCACGCGCCTCAGCACTCGGCAACCCCACTCTGTTACTTTACATGGTCTGCCACTTCCTGGCTGAGTTTTTGTTGTTCCTTCTACTTAGAAATAATACCACTTACAGTTGACCATGGAATATCTATTAGGGAAGAAATTTCACTGACTGACTTACTGCAAAGGTGGCATCCTGTGACAGTAGCATGCTTGAATCCACTGAGCTCTTCAGACCAACACATTCTTTCACAAATGTTTATAAACCTGACTGCTTGGCTAGGTGTTTGATTTTATACACCTGTGGAATGGGTCTGAAAGAAACATCTGCATTCAATGATTAAGAGGTGTGTCCCAATACAATCCATACAGTGTATATCAGCCCCTGTTTGTTTTTTGACAATCAAATCAATACAAGTTTAAAAAAAATCAATGCTGTCACGTGTAACACAAAATGTAGCTATGTATTATATCCACTGCCTTTGTTGCATAAAATGAATGGCTTTTAATTGAAACTGATTTAAAGGAATTAGGACTTTGTTTTAGTGTTTAGTAAATTTTACATCAAAGCTCAATTCTAAAATGCTTTAAAAAGTGAGTTAAAAATTGCAGAACTATTTTCAGAATCCAGTCTCTAATTTGCATGTAATCGGATTCAAATAAAAAAAAATGTAAGAGATCAAAGACATTTTTTGGTATGTTCAGCTTCCAGGAAAAAGTAAAACAAAGATAACCATCAGCTTTTCAGCCTAAAAGCTGTGATTGAAGGGATTCCATTGTGGAGACCAGTATAGGATATTGGTATTACAAAAGAATCCGAGCTTCAGAGGAAAGCAAAAGTTGGGCTATGCGATGTTCAACCGTGCCAAAGGGCCTCCTGACCTGACGACTTCGACAATCACCAACGCAGACGCAGGTCTTTGCTGAAATACCAGGTACTTCACAATGATTTTTCTAGTGCAGGCTGTGAGCAATTCAGCGAGCCATTTTTCAAAGAAAACGTGTGGCCGTCTGCCTTTGTGATACACCCCAGGCAAGTCATTTATTCTAGGTCTAGTAAAGTCAGGTTTAATAAAAAAAATCTAAATCCTCTTTTCTCAACAGGATAAAAGATCCAGTCTTCATATCTCATATAACAATTGATTGGGCTGAAATGCTTCTCCTAAAACCTGCCACATCATGTGACTCCGAGATTAATTACACCTCCAGATAGGTTATATTCTTAGTATTATTGTTATTATTACGATTATATAACCACTCAGTAATGGGCGAGCATCATTTTTATGACTAAAAAAGAATTAAGGGGGTGTCATTGGGGAAAATAAACATTAAAACACGTCACTTTAGTTATTTGTTGATCATCCTTAGAACCAGATCTGTATCATTAAGTCTGGACGATTCAAAGGTTTTGGGAAGAAAGCTGATGACAGAACTGCCTAATCAAATCACCGTGATGAAATTTAGCAAGACAGGGATGCAATGAATGGTAAAGTTGAAATGAAGATGGAGGGGGGGGGTCACTAAGCCCTGTGGTACAATAATCATTTCTATCAATCACAACCATCCCGATCAATTCTTCATCTCTGGCCATAAACAGCCTGGAAGTCCAGCACAGGACCTGGGTTCAGGTTTAAGGCCAGATCCCTGCTCCCTCTGTAGAACCCCTCCACTCTCATACTGTTACCCCTAGAGAATGAATTGAAGTTCCACCTACCCAGTTTGGTGTCACGTAGATCAACTCACCAGCTGACCATTCCTATAATGTATAAAACTACAGATTCAGCCAGATATAAATCAAAGCTCAAAATACTCAGATACCCAAAGTCTCCGCGTTCCTCTGCTGAAAGGCTTTGTTCCGGCTGAGACATTAAGAACGACAGTGGTGACTGGGAATCCGGCGCTGAGCGCTGAAAAGTGGACCACAGGCAAGACCCAGAAACAGCAGACAAGTAGAGAAGTCGCATGACGGCTGTTGGAAAAGTAAGTGCTTTGTAATAATGGTCAGTGTGTGGATTCCGGCCACTGGACAAACAGCTAGAAGATGGATGGACAGCAGGCTGAAATTAATTATATGTTGCAATAAAAACCATTCATACACAAAACTATACATACACTATAATTCTCCCCAGATCTTACATTATAGGCACATGACCCATGATAATCTATATAATAATCTATGGTATCATGCATCCAAAGGCAAGTGACTTTTGAATACTAATGGTAGCAGAGTGTGATGCAGCAGGTTTGGATGCTAGTGCTGTACCTGACTGAAAAGTTGCCAGTTAAAATCCCCGAACTGGCAAAGCAATTCCACTGTCCCCCCCCCCTCCCCCCCCCCAATTGCTCCAGGGACTGTCAGGCCCTGTTTGCACGTCGCTTCACATGTAACCTGATTTTATACAAGACAGGGAGCCAAATACCAAGTGATGCATGGAGCGATACGAAAGGCTCTGTACTTAAGGTACAGAGCCTAGCAGTGATGATAATCGACAGCTATCCCTCTGTCAGAAGTCTGTGCTTTGATGCGAGGGACACCTCGAGCATCGACTGCAGGAACAGCCTTTCATCCAGACCAAAAAATACACACAGGATTTCAACACTGCTGCTTGCACCATTAAGAAATAATAATATTAATAATAATAATAATAATAATAATAATAATAATAAAATCAGTGTCTTTCCTGATTGTAGGTTTCACCCTGAACTAGTGGAGGATCTAAGGAATACCCTAGTAAATACCTCCCCGTGGGGGTGTCGTCAGGCAGCTTTAGCCCCCCTAAAATATTTTTTAGCCCCCCCCCCCAAATAAATAATGTATTTATTGGCTTAAGTCATGAATAGCTTGCCATTAGCCTCCCCTCAGTAAAGACTCTGCTCCCCTACCCATTTATCTCTAACTACGCCCCTACCTCCCTGCCACCCCACATCAAAATAATAAAAACAAAATATAGATTATTTTATTTTTTAAGCAGAAACTGAGAAGAGACACAGCGTGGTGCGGCCACCCCCATAAACATAACCTTATATTTGTTAAGGTCATTGGCCACCCCAATCGAAATCTTCTGCAGGCACCACTGGTCTGAACTGGGAAGGGACTGACTGGCCGTCCTTTCTTCACGCTTCATATAAAAGCCAAGGAGCTTCTGCGAGGCCAAGAAGTCATTTGACCATCCTGGACAAGGAACTGAAGCAACAGCAAGCTGACAGCTGTAACTGCATCACAGAATTCTTACAGAAAACACACAACAGACATTTCAGATGAAAAACAGTTGGTTATACTTGTGCCAGAACATAGATTCATAATCTATTCATCCAGTCATACTTTGATAAATACACAAGGTTACATGCTACAGCAACCTGCCAGGATGTGATGACCATAGCAATACAACTGAAAAAAAAAAACCTCCTTTTGTTTTAGGTGAGGTACAATATGACGTAAGGCGGGTTATTTATGAAGCTCTGTCTGTGTTTCCATGGTAATGGATATTACCGCCTTGTGAGCATCTCGCTGGCTGTTTACCGGTCACACATTAACAAAAAAAGAACTGCGCCAATATTGCAGCGTGAACCTTGTCCTCATTTGCTGGTACATGCATTTTGCAATACAGGAATGAGCTTTTCATATTCTTACATAGAGATTTGTATCCCGTCGTGGAAATGGCAGCATACAGGTCAGCCTGCGCGTATCTTTGGTTCATTTTTATTTACATTTAAAACGATATTTAATACCACGAACGACAGAGAAACTGACCCCTCTGCAGCGTAATATGAAGCTCAAATATGCAGTATGGTGAAAAGCCTTAAATCTCTCATGAGCCCTTTCACGAAAAGCGTGGTTACGCCGGAACTTTGATCTGAAGTGGCGTATTTGGACACGAGCGCTGGTGCCACGGCGCTGCAGTCGCTGAGCAGATGGAGCTGCGGTCCATCGGCAGGCTTCACGCTGGGCGGCGCACCGAGCGGCACTCAGCCGCGGCGGCGGGGACATCCACACGCTGAGCCCTCGCCGCACCTCATCCGCTTCACACCCGACTCGCAATTAGTCCTTCGGGGGGGAAAAAATCCACTAACTTGATTCACTATTCCAACTTCAATTTCCTTTAAAAGTGGGGAGAACTAATACTTAATTTATTGCTTAAATTTAGGAACTCATTTTAAGCAAAGTTCATAAATCTTTTCATTGCCCTTTTCAGTTGCTTGGTGTTCTGTAATGGCATTTCAGCATTACAATTGCATGGAAAATATATATTTAACCTTACTATTATTATTTGCAATACTGGGAACAAATATTAAAATGGGCTATATGCACGCATGTATAATTATGCGACTCCATTTCGAATGAACACTCAAAGTTCGTTATCCTTTGTAGCCTAATACATTTAATTTAAGGGCTATTTTACGATCCTGTTTCTTATCGCTGTGATCCACTTCTTTCATTTTTCTGTAGTGGCCAGTTACAGCATGAATGTCGATCTGCAGAGATTATCAATAACGCGTCACGTCAGACTGAGAAGCAGACAAGGGCCACCGCCTCGCCTGGTATTCTCCACGAATGGCCAAAGATGGCAGCGGACTGTCCTTTCAAAAAGGACACCTCAGAACAGACGGCAAAATGGGTAATAATAATAATAACGCATTAACTTTTGAAAACAAGGTTGAGCTTCGAGATGACCGCCGGGCTGCCATCCCAGAGCGCTCTCTGCTGGTGGTTTTCGTGCTGCAGTCAAACTGCCCTGCAGGAGAGGCCCGGTGAACCGTAATCTACCGGCGTCCCCACGCTGATTAAAGTTAACCAGAAGCACCAGGACATGTGACTCATCGTTCGCTACTCTTCTGCTTGGAAATGAACAAAACGCTGTTATTTCCTTTAAGCCTTTGTGTTCAGCCCTGGTTTAAAAAAATCGTTACTTTTTATTACAGAGTAGGATTTCTCTTACCAGACACCCAAAATAATCACAAACTCAATACAATTGAACATTGTGTCAGCTTAATGTGTGGTACAAGACATAAGATGAATTCAACTCCAATAATGTTTTTTTTAGAAAGCCAAGAGACCCAAAATGGAGTTAGTATGTGTCATTTGAACAATTAGAGTGACCATTATGGTCTAAAAATACCATGTTTTTTTTTTCTTTTTATAATGTGTGCTGAATATTTCTATCCCCAACGGATTTTGAAATGCATATCGGTAGAGGACTGGAAATGTTTTTTTTTTTTTTCCCCACAAATGAACATTCAAAGAATAAATTAATTTAACAACTGGGGAAAAAAATCCAGTGGTGATGCAGACAACATTAGGTTAACCAAAATCATATTATGTAGGCCTGGCAGTAGGGATAAACCCTAATAATAATTTCAGTTATAAAACATAATGAAAGAAATATGTTGAATTTGAGGTGAAACTAAGAGACAACTTGTCTTTATTACACAAAACAGATGGCATTGATTTCAAATCAGCATCACGGTCAGTAAAAATAAACACTTGTGATACATTGAAAAAATATAATTTGTGACACAGCAGATTCTATATGGACTCAACCAAAGTGCTGAAATACAATAAAATATAAAATCCGCTCAAAGTGTAATAACAAAGTATGGATGTATCATCTGGCTTATCTTGCTAGTACCTTGATTGCATCAAACCCCTGAACTGATAAGCGATTATATACTACATTTCTAATGTATAATCTAATAAGACATATTACGGTATCACAATTTAACAGTACGACATTGTTTGTGATTTTGTTCTGCTCCAAGTCTCCTGCCCCGCCTGCACTGAGAGTCTTTGGGTTGTGACTTCTACCTGTCAGCCATTTCCCTACTGGCAGTTGCCAGAGGGGGGTCAGAACTTAGCAAACTGCATATATAAATTCCTAATAAAACATTAATGGGCTGTACTTAGACTTATAATTACAGACATTTAATCAAGAATTAGACACACTACTCATTTATGCTGTCAATTAACGTGGCCATGAATCATTCATACGACGTCGCTTGTCCTTCCCCAAACTTTGTGCAATAGAGGTTGTCAGAAGACGCTTCAAATACTGTCGCCCTTGAGGCCTGTGTCAACCGCAGCGGCCCGCGGTTGGCCAAGCGCCAAGAGCTTTTCCTTGCTGGAGTATTGCTCTGGCATTGCGCTCTGGGAGGCGGCCTGGCGAATCTCCTGCGAGTCACCCACAGTCGGGTGGCCCCGTCCCTGAGCGGGCTCGCTACCCGAGTCGACTGCGTCGGGAGACTCGAAGGACTCCCCCATCAAGTCCCCGAGTTTGATGTAGCCCTTGCTGTTGGAGCGCTCCAGGCGAGGACAGCTGAGGCGCCTTGTCCGCTCCCCGCGCCCGCCATCTGCAGCTCTCGAGGAATCTCCTAGCTCGGCAGAAGTGGGGTAATCCGGGAGGGCGCTGAGGGATAGGTGTGACCCTGTCAGCCTTTGCCCAGGGAATGGAGGGAGGAGCTGGCTCTGCAAGCCCTGCTGGGAAGCCCAAGATGGCCCCTGCGGGCCAACTGTGTCCATTGAGTCTGTTGGCGCCTCGCCTTTGGTTTCCATGGCCCTGGAGGCTATAGGGGAAGCATGGTTGCAGCTGGCCTGGTCCTCTGAGTCTTGGGAGTCCCTCCCCGCACTGGTCTCCTCCAACCGCCTACACTCTTCCAGTACGCAGTTGTTCAGTTTGATGACGGGAAGAGTAAAAGCGTTCACGGAAGAGGTGACGATGGACCTGGTCTCCCACTGTTTAGGCACTGGGACCCTTTCGGAGGTCCTGTTCTGGTCCCGGTATATGCTATAGACCGTATCAGTGAAAGTCTGCCTCTCCCGAGACATGCCACACTGCCTCGTGAAGGACTGCTGTCTCGATTGGCCATTTTCCCCCTTCTCCTGCTGCTTGCCAGACACGGTAGAGGGCCACGAGCTCCTGGCAAGCACAGCGGCACTGTAAGAGGGGCCTGACTTACCGTCTATACTCCTAGACTGCACATAGTTGACAAAGCCATTAAGAGGACTGCAATCTTTGGTCCTTAAACTGTGGATGTCGATGACAGTGGAATAGATGTCCCTAAGGTTGATGATCTTAGTCTTTCTGTCTCTGTTCTCATGTAGGACAGCATTGGCACAGATGAAGAGGAAGATGCCAATTCCCATGGTAAGGGGGCCAAACACCTTCAACTTGTCGGAATACAGGTATCTGTCCAGGAATTCAGCAAGGAAGCCCAAGGGAGGCTCAGTCTGGCTCACAGTGCCGTTCCCATGGCCGACGTTGGTGCTATCTACCTGGTGCGACGTCTTACTGCCGCTCGTCCGGTTGGCTCGTCCGGGCAGAGGCTGCTCGAGGTGGGTTCCTCCCTCGGGGTAGGCTGGACTCTCCCTTGGCCAGTAGCCCAGCACAGCCATGGCTACCCCCACCAACATAACCGTCACCCCCACAGCGGCCACCAGCCCGGATATGGAGCACAGCTGCAGCTTGCCCTTCACCACCACCACATCGTTCTTCCTCCGTCTCCTGGTTTTCCTCTTCCGCTTGTTCTCCGCCCGGTTTTTGGAGCGGAGCGAGTCCTGGCGCCTAGACGAGATGCGCAGCAGACCGCCTGTCGCTATCATGGTTGGGATTGGACGGTGGAGCTGTCAATCATCCTGATGGGAAGGGGAGAAAGGCCAACAGCACTTGTTTAACGCATCACTCCTTCATAATGAAACACACCCAGAAAGTTATGAATTATATAATAAACAGATTCACACAATATATAGTTAATTGTTTGTTCGATGATGACATAACTCAGACTCAGAACATCATAACGCTGAGATAACGCATATGCGTTATGTATTTTTTGTGCTCATATTGTGTCCATGCCAGAATACACAAAATCTCATGTCTCAGCTGTCTAATAACTTCTACTCTTTGACACATATACATTTCAGTTTATTATAGATAAAAGCAAAGCTGATCTACGAATCACTCAAGGTAATAGCACAGAACACAAATCTTCCCAAACCCATCTGGAGACAAATCTATGCTTGTGTTGTCAAGAGTGACGGCCTGTCACAGGGTGGCAGCTGCAGGATGGATGGGGGGGGGGGGGCACTTCATGAGCAAGATGGACAGCCAATATATCCGGGCTTTGAAGAAACAAGGAAGACAGAACACTTTGTGCAGACTGCACACTTAAGGTTGAAAGAATATAACACGATCTCCAGCTGCTTTACATGCATAATTAAGATTTTTCAAAAATATACTACAATTTCTTTCATGTAATAGAAAATTTCAACCAGCCTTGGTCATCTGGCAATAAAGATTCTGATATTATCATGATATATATAACCAACCACGGAGGATACTGACACAGGACAAGCTGAAGAGGTGAGCAAATGAATCAATATCTTATTCCTACTCAACTAATTTTGGAAGGAAAGCCTTCTCAAAAGCATACATAGCTGTAAATCATTCAGGCTTTAATATTTTAGTAAATCATGTCAGTGCATCTGCTACAAAGATTATTCCAATAATTCCTGGCTGGATTCTGATACTCGTGTCCAATATTCCACGGAATGGGAAGAAGAATCATTTTTCTTAAGCAAACTGAAGAAGCAGGCTCACTTGAGAGAAGCGGGGAATCTCCTTTGTTTACCTGCCAGTGCCCCCGCGAGCAGATGGGATGGGCAGCACCTGGTACTCCAGGCTAATGGAAGGAGACAAGGTCCCCAGGAGCTCCTATCCAGTGCAGACCACCTGCACAAACAGCCTGTATACGCTCACCTCACAGAACTGTAGGCTGCCTACCATATTTACATTTGTTACAAGTGGGATGATATTGTGTGGGGTTCATTTGCATAAGGAATATAGATTTTTGCAAGGCGGGGGGGGGGGGGGGGGGGGGGTT
>JAODJU010000106.1:652499-668814 GCA_026776725.1 Gnathonemus echidnorhynchus | reverse complement strand
ATTGTCGTTAGTGTTATTTTGTCCCATTCCTCTGTAAAAGTGATACACCAGCAAGGTTTTGGTGATGCTCCTGGGGGGAAGTGGCAGGCATCAATCCATTACTTTTTTGTGCTCTAGTGTAGGGTTCCCTAATTGCGGTCCTGGAAGGCTACAATCCAACACAGTTTGTGGATTTCTCTGCAAATACATTTTCACCAGCTAATTACCAGGTTTAGTAGGTGTATATTGGGAAATTTGCAAATATGTTGGATTCTGGCCTGCCAGGACTGGAATTGGGGATCCCAGGTTCAGTGATTGTTGGATTGGTGAGTAATGGCTGTAGCTCCAGCTCCATCCATCCATCCATCCATCCAGGTCAGAACTGCAAAGGAGTGAAGAACCTGTTCCAGGCAGCAGAGGACACAAGGGATGCCACCTACTTAAGGAAATTCTTGGTGAGAAGCAAGTGTGTGAATCCCTGAGGGGGTCGACTTGTAACACGTTGTTACACACATTACATGTTGTGCGTGGTTTGGTGTGGCCCTGCCTCGATGGTCATATTTCTCAGTTTCAGTCATGAATAATTGTAATAAAGGAAACGACGGCCAACTTTCATTTCAGCGCATGGTGGGAGTGTTTTTTTCCGTGAATGCATGTAAAGATTTGCAGTTGGCTCAGAATGGGCTTTGTTGACCTTTGATGCGGAAACAGGGTCCTCACAAATGCCCCAAACAGCCTTCAGCAAAACGAATGTCTCGCTCATGAAAACATCTCAGCAGTGCTGTGATGATCAATAAAGAGGGAGGCCCAAAGGAACAATGAGAGAAGACCCTTCTCCCAGAAGAGTCGACTGTCTCATTCATTCGTGATGAAATGTTGAATCCCAAAGGAACGCGATTCAGCTGAGGGTTGCTGGCCATTTCATGACGTTCTCCCACCAGAGTCAGTGTGCCTGATGTTCCACAGACTAAACGCCACGTTCGGAAGGTGCTGCATTAAAAAAGGCCACCAGGAATTACACTTCCTCTGTAGGAGAAGAAGCTTTTATATGATACCTATTTATAGCTAGAGGGAGGCTTTACACTCGCTCAGTGTTGTTTCAGCCGTATCGTTTAACAGAACCTAACATGCACAATTTACCTAGAACTCCTAATAGCTGGCTCAATAATCATCACTGTATTTCATAACGGTTACATAACGCCGATATAAACACAAATAATGAAGAAGCTGCCCACCGAATTCAAAGGCATGCTAATTGTCTGAAACAGCGACGCGGCGAGGTAACGCAGAATAAAGACGATAAGCACACGCCTGTCAGGCAGCTGGCGACAGAAAGGCGCTGACATCTCCCAGAGGGGAGGCTCTTCCACACATAATTCGAGGAAAAAAGCGAGAACACAGGGAGCCAATGGGAGAGACGCACAGCACAGTACACCGGCGCCTCCCGGCAGCTGACAGGCATAACTTGACGAGAGCTTAGACAGAAAGGATACAGTCCAGCTGACTTCTTCCTCCTCGCTTCCCCCGTACTCATCAAAGACCAGGATGCCCCAGCCTGTGACTATGAAGCCGTGAAGGACTGTCTTCAGACCTCACAGCCTTACCACCTGGCATCATATATATATATATGACACAAACGCTGCACAGCACACCTGCAGTGTGTTTAATTATTATTGAAATCCAGCAGAGGCCTCCTCTGAGAAAGGCTTGCAGAATTTCAGCTCAGAACCTTCATTTGTGGGAAGGGGTTGACGTTTTAGTTCTTCCACATGGGAGAAGATGTATAAGCCTTTACACCAAGCTCTCACCCAACCTTCTTCAGTCGGACTGAATTATTTACCCTTCGTTTGCGAGATTGCGGTCGATATTTTTCAGAAACCCTCCACGGTTCGTGGCAGCGCATCATACATCAGGCGCGGCTATTAAGTCATTATTAAATCATATCAAACGGCCCCAAAACAAGCATCTCGGCATCTCTCCTGATCCTCCGGGTTCACCTCTGCAGATAGTCTCGATGGCTTCTGAGCAAAAACAAACCGCCGTTCATTTGCTACACGCCTTATCATATTGGAAATGAAGAAATCAGACAGATGCGCCCAGCGAGGGATGATTTGCACCACTAGAACGTCTCCAAGAAGCGGCAGGAGTGTGCCACTCTGCACCAGTTTCCCTTTGATGCGGACTGAGTTTGGGGTCACTCTTCTTAAGGAGGGGGTCTGCCTTTGTGCTTACATTTGCCTCTGTCCGTGGTGCTGAACCGTACCCCACAGAGGACGCACCCTGAAGTGGCGATCTCATCTCGTGGGCCATCGAGACACCTGAGGTACATTTCCCAAGCCTGATTTAGGAAGGAATTGCATTTAGACTACGTCGTTTCATCTTGATTAAATATAAACTCTTCCAATAAAGGCCTTTTCCATTGCTGTATGATTTTCCACAGTGAGCTTTACATGCCAGACAAAGCTGACATGCAGCACCAGAACAAAGCAGATAGTGGTCTTCTCACACTCTGCCCATGTGACCACATCTGACAGGGTACTTCTGACAGAGTTCCAGAAACACAATCCCAGACACACACACACACACACACACACACACACACACAAATAAAAAGTCAGTCTCCTTGTCTCCTTGGGGGGGGACCTGGTCCAGTGCAGATAAGCATTGCATTCTCACCCTGGACGACAGAGAGCAGCCTCCTGACCAAGACAGAGGAGCCCATATATGAGGAGTACCAGCACCATTTTCCCTTAGAAATGTACAGAGCTGCTCACAGGTGCTATTTAAAGACAAACCTTTTAAAGGAAAACCGGGGAGGTCCGAAGAGACGCGCAACGGCAAAACGCCGCGGGAAACCACAGGAATCTCGAAGTCTTCTGAGAAACCCCCAGGAACTGGCTTTATTATCTTCTTTCACCAGGCGTTACTTTTTGACATCATTCGCAATGAAATTCTCTCAGGGTCTGAGTACAGTATTGTTATTATACCGTCATTACAATAATTCCTATATCGCGATGACAGAGAACCCCTGCAAAGACAAATCGGATAATGGGTGGCCGTGCGCACAAGCAAGCTGACCCCGCTTTTCAGTCTGCGAAGCTTTTAATTAGACAAGGAGGCAGGGGGAGGGTTTGACGGCCAGATGGGAGCCGGCAGAAACCCCGCTGTCGGGGAGAAATTCCTCGGCTCCGGACTCATTTTGGTCTCATTTTGGAGTGAGCGATCCCTCATAGCTCCGAGGTCAAGAGTTAAAGGTTACATTACTCGGGGAATGATGAAAACGGGTGCCACTTTACAATAAGGCTACCCATAGGGTTTATGAATGGTTTATAATCTGGTTATTAATTAGGTTGTAACACTTTGTAAATAATTAATAGACAATTTTAAACAAGTTATAACAGTGTTTTCTATTTATTAATGAGTTACTACCCTTTACATGTGGCAAAAGGGAGCCTTATTGTAAAGTGGTACCAAAAAAACGTTATTTTCACAGTGAGACTTCCAGGTTCCAAGCAAAGGCTTGAATTAGTTTATACATTGAAAGCACACGTGGTTGACACTTGATTATATTTTATGTCATTTTCGTGATTTCATTTAGCAATTAAAGAAGAAAAAATCAAAAATATGGCTCTTTCCCGGTCTTTCGTGGTTTAGCAACCTTTCACTAAAAAGCCAAAATCCTCGGTGTTAGACTTTTAACGAGCACAACCGTACCCACAGCTCACGTTACAGAAGTACCAAAATGTTCCCGGCCAAGAACTTGCTCCACGTCTCCATTTCTGGATCAGCTGGTCAGGTGTTTAAGTTGGCGAATTCTTAACACATAACTATAAACCACCTTGTAACAGAAGGCTAGTTCAGCGTACGCAGACTAGTTTAGCATTAATAATGCGCATAAGCATTTTATAATACAGTTTAACAATAATGCTTTTCGCACAGTAAGGAACAACCTGTCTCAACCGTCTCACCTGGAACATCTGGAGCATGCAAAACATGCTATTGAAACCCAGAAATGATAGGATCACGATGACGATTGTATTAAATTAGTAGTTAAACTATTACGGATACCAGTTAAGATTGAGATAATCATAATTATGTTAATTGTTGGAAATTATTCATTGTACCTTACAGAGGGACATTAAAAGAATTCTCGTTACTATGATTACTATAGGGATAGTGACATAGCAGTGAAAATGTGATGTGACATATTGTAATGAATTTATCAGCGTACACAATGCATGCGCAGTTATAATGGCCCTCTTTTCCGCTTGGGCGAGTATTTGGGGTTCAGTAAGTGCTACAGTAGACCGGGGTTAAATGATTACAGCGGGAGTAAGTGCTAAATTCATATTTACAGCAAGAAAATTGTAATGGGCATTATAAAATATGACAAGCGACAAATATGATGGTTGGGGGTCAATGTAATCCCCAAAGATTCACACTGTACCTCTCTATGTGAAATATTTCTTATAATTGTAGGCATATTGAAAAAGCGCATTTTTCCGACGAAGTGTTTATCTAAAGAGGTAATATTTACTCAAAAATGCCTAAGTATCATATCAGTAATTGCAGAGATTCTGCAAGCCACTAATAGTTTTAAATAATAAAACATAATAATGCATGCATCTTATGATATCACAGCCCATTCAAATGATATACAGTAACGAATATAATAAACAAGGACTTACCACGGTATAAAACAGAAACTATCGCTGAAGAGAAAACAGTCATTCCTGGGTTTGACGAAAATATAAAAGATAAACTTCCGCTGTTCCAGCAGAGGCAAGTCAGTCCACGATGGGAAAAAACAGCACTTTAGTCCATATTAGTCCTTTTGGTGTTGAAACATGTTCTTCATAGTTTCCGGTGAAGGTGCAGCATCTCCGCGCTGGAGCGTCTCCGCATGCATTCGCGCGCCCGCCCGCTCTCTCCTCCCGGAGCGTCTGTCACAGGTCAGCGCGCCGAGCCGTTATGCTGCTGCCAGCCGGGGGTGATGGGGGTATTGCTGATGTTACCCTACATCTCGGCTGTTGTTGCTATGATACCACAGCAGTGGCATGGCGAAATTGCCGAAGGATGTGAATAATTGCCTCTTTTTAACAATACTCCCGCTGCCGACCCACGTTTAAGCTTACATGTTCATTATAGCCTAAAGCAAGGGAAATATTGTTTGAAATTGTCACGGTGCAGGTGTTAAAACTCCAGGGAACATTTCAGCCATCAACAATGGAGCTAGACAGCATGAACAATTCAAACAGACCAGGGAAAGGTACCCAACTGTGCAGCACAAGCCACCCACCAAATGTCTCCAAAACTCCAACGTCAGTAAATACGGCGATTCGATGGCTAAGATACTATAGTCTACAATAATGGTATTAGGTTAACAATTAAAACTTTAATTAAAAGCGCAAGTGAGAAAACTTGCGCAGCCTGTTAAAATTTTTGTCGGTATAATTCTTACAAATTGCCGAACACTCTTCAAGGCAGCTTGTTAAATATTTCACTCCAGCGAAACACCCTGAGATGAACAGAAATGGTCTTACCAGCAACTACAGGGAATGCAGGCATCTCCCAGAGCTTAATCTGCAATAAGGGTCCCCGCTGAACGGCATTTGACAGTATTCTGCTGGGGGAAGGGAGGGACATGTCTGTTTATGTCGGGAATAACGTCGGGAGAATTTATAGCAGGTGAGCCGTCACATTATCCAGATGTTGCAGCTGAATGAGAATGTTTTTATGTTGGTTTACATAAGTCGTGTAACAGGGTAATATTTTCATTCTTGCAACACTGTTATCATTGCCACAAGAATGGAAACACAATAGAATTCTGGATAGACAGACAAAGAATCTAGTTGTGCTAATAAACCTTAGACAAAAAGAAACAAGCAAGCTGGCCCTGTTTGCTCCGTTATCGTTTCTGGAGTACTTCTGCTTTGCCTGCTTGAAGGCAACAGAACTTTTGGAACCAGGTCATGGTGGTAGAAGAGCTGTGTGTTTGTAAACGGGATCCTGTTTACAAAGGCTTAAAGGCTTCGTTTAGTATACCAGGAAGAGAGTCCTGACTGCGACCCAGCGTTACATTCCCTCCAGGGGACAGTAACATGAATCTACGGGATCTTCGTACCGCGTGCTGTCCGCTCGAGGGCGGACATACCATAAGACAGGGTTAGGCAGCCACCAGGGCCCCCTGGAAACTAAGGGGCCCATGAAGACAATTTCCAGAAGTTACTTTTAATATGATCATTTAAATGATTGCAACATACGTCATTTGCAATTTTAGCGACCGCTTTAAGGATAGACCAAGTTGCTCCATCCCGGCTGTAATGGAGCCTATTGGTTGTTCACTGCCAAGCGAACTGGCACGAAGTAACATGACGAAAACGGCACAAAGACACAAGACATTACATCTCACTTGTCTGATACTGTCTCGCTAGAGTGGTAGACAACTTGTGAACAGACGTGGAAAGAACACAATTAACAGAAAGTGTGCAGAAATTCAAGACTAACCTTAGCAAAAGAGAACAGAAAAAGAACGAAGAACAGAACATTTAAATCACAGACTTACAAGCAGAATTATATGCATTTTATACCAACAATTTAACCATATCAGATTCTGACCTTAACCCAAGTTTAGGAAATTCGGAAAAAAAGGTCAAAACAGCCAACTGTTAGTAGTTTCCCCTCAACAACCCTTGACTTGCACCAAGAAAATATCAGGTATAGAAATATATAGAGAGATTAGAGAGCAAACGTCAAAGAATTTGTATTTCATTCATTATACATCAGAACCTTTGGAAAGCATTACAGCTCAATCTCAAGAGTGTTAGAACAGAAGAGACACTTATTAACCTGCCCAGCCAGCTACACGCGCTGCATCGGCAGGGATCCTGCAACCGTGTACACATCTACAAACACTAGAACATTTCCCGCAGGTGAAATCCTGAGAAGCAGTGCAGGATCAAAGCAATCCATCCACAAGACGATCCACACATTAATGGCAACAGATTATGATTTTAATTCCTTTGGAAGGGCCTCCTCTCATATCTTGAAAAATTAGCTCAAAATTTCCAGGTGGGAGTAACCTTTTCAATGTGGCAGTATCCTTTTAAGGCGGGAGTATCCTTTTAAGGCGGGAGTATCCTTTTAAGGCGGGAGTATCCTTTTTTAAGGTGGTCAACACTCAAAAGTGCTTCATATCTTAAATACGGCTTTGTGTAATATGTGCAATCTGAAATCCATTCGGCGAGAGAAGACTGGTTCCAATCCCACTGACATCACATGCTTAAATACTGTTGAACAGAAAGTCACACAGGACAGGAATACTACCACGAAAGAAACAGGAGGACACACTCCTCTGGTTTATTTAGTTAAGATCAAGATTCCAATGAAGGAACAGGACAAAGGGAAATTCACTGGCTGCAAAGGAAAGCATCACAAATATGTACAGTCCTTCTGGCTTTTAAAGGGATCCCATGATGTGCTCAGATATAATCTATAAACCCAAACGAAGAAGCATTTACACCATCATCTGTGGTACTTCGACAGGTAAGCAAATTTGGGAGGAAATGGTGGATTATCTTATCTTTAAAGAAGAGGTTAAACGCGACCCTACAAAAAAAAAATAACCTGTGATGTTTAACGTATACATTCCTGAAGGACAGTTCTGAGGTTCAGCTGTCATTAAAATAAAAACTATCATTCAGCACTCATAATTGTAGCTCAGATCACAACCTTATGTACTGCAAAGCGGCACAATCCAGATCTGGGTTTGGTGGTCCACTGTTGGTCTTAATTGTAGCTGATCTTTCAATTTATTAGCCTCAATCAAGCTATTTAAATTAATTAGTCCGAATGATTATATAGGGCTCATTACATGATGATTTTCAGTTGTACGTTCTTTTATAGTCAAGAAATAAGTAACTAAAGGCTTCATTAATTCAAACTAAATTTAACCCAAATTAATTCTGTTAATGGCAGACTAAAGGGAACATGGGGCATTTTATTAGCACAAATGCAAGCAATCTCTTCAGTTAATGGAGTACAAATAATTAATTTTATGGAGCAACAATTAAAACACAAAGCTTTTTAGATCATTTGAGTTACATGAATTCAGCTGCACATGATTTGAAACGGCCATGATTTCTCAAATGAAGCAGGTTATTCGTGCGTTTCCACGTTGCAGTCGACAGCCGGATCATTAAGCTGGGACAGAGGTCAGCAAACGCGGAGAGTCATGAGGACCAGCATTGGAGAATGCCAGGATTTCACCCAGAATAAGAGCCTACACACTAGCAAAGGCCAATCAAGATCCCCTCTCTCTCAAACAAATGATACAAATTGTGTTCTTAATGGTTGTCTTACATATTCAAAGAGACTTATTTCTGTATCTGTAAAAAGTTTTTTTTTTTATGATTATTAGCCTGTTCTAGACTTAGAAATGAATTACAATTAAATAAAAAGGCTAATGTTAAATATGAAAAGAACTGTCATATTTCAATAGCGATTCAATTGAATTTTCCTCAAAATGGACCAAGTACAATTTCATCTATCCAAATTACATTAACTTTTAAAAAATAATTTCTTAAGGTGTATATTATAAAATTGCCACAATTTAAAACATAAACCATTTGGCATATAATCTTGAATTATATATTAATTTACCTCCCAAACTCAATGCTATTTCACAATAAATAGGTCTGACTCCATAGGTACAATTAAATTATATATTATAACATTTATACAAAATAGAATGCAATGAAACTAGACAGCACAACAAACTCTGGCATCTCAAAGTTCAACTTCAGTAGACAATCTTGTACAATTAAATTAACAGCAGTACAGTTTTACCTGTTGGGTCTCGAGTACAGATAGCACCTTGATGACTGGGCAGTGAGTCTGACCACCGCAAACTGACACCTTGTGTTTAGTGATTGTCACTTCTGAAGTCCTGTTTGGGTATAAAAAGGGTAGCAGAACAGGAACGGGGCTCTATATAAGAAATGGGAGTCTTCTGAAGGAAGCCTCAGGTAGTTGTTGGGTCCAATCCCTGTGGCACTGCAGATTGGGTCCGGTTTGGTTTCACGTGCTGGTGTCGTGACCCCCGGACTGAGCCTCCTCCGCGTGCTTGAACATCAGGATGGAATTGTAGATCTTGAGAGCCGGGCCCAGCTTCACGCTCATGATCTTCACGATGTCACGCTGCGTAAGTAGCAGAAAGGCTTTGCCGTCTATCTGCTGTAAAAAAGACCATGGATCGCAATCAAGCCTGGATCTCAACTCTCATATACAAACGCTTTACAAGAACTGCACCTTCATTATGCATTCATAGAACAAACAGTGCACCTTCATAATGCATTCATAGAACATTCATAAGCAGCATGCAAGTACACCTTAACATCCTAACATACCTTAACAGCTTAAAAATACATTAATAACAAACCTACACGATTATAGTGTTTGTTACTATCGTATAATGTTTGTCGTTAATGTATAATACGACTGGTAAATATATTTGGATATTAAGGTATATTTACAAGCTTCATATGACTGTTCTACGAATGCATTATAAATTCATTATGAAGGTGAAGTTAATGCAAAGTGTCACCTATACTACAAAGCATCTACTTATCTGACCTTACACCCTCCATGGCAAACCTGGAACACAGAAGACACCTTGGGGGGGCGGTGGGGGTGATGGTCCATCACAGGGCACACAATCATATGCTTACTGCCTGTAATTATGCCAAATATACTAAATATATGAACTATATTGTATCTCAATAGTGTGTCATTCATTAATGCTTTCATCTGTTGCATAATCTTTCTTTCTATAGTGAGGCTAAATTAACCTAAAAAATCTTATGACACAAATAGCCCACATTAGGCCAGTTACAGCTGGTAACATCCAGTAACATTAATGCTAGAGGGGTCTGCGGGAGAATCCTGTCGAGGTATAAATCCACCTTCTCGGAAATGTCCTCGAGCTGCGGATAAAGGCGCTGCCCCCCCCCCATTCCCCTCCCCCTCCCTTCCCCACAGTCCACTGCTGACACATGCAAAAGCACACAGCAGAAAAGACTGGGCTGTACTTAATGAGGGTCTGCATTCTGAAGATAGGGGAGAGTTAAAACTCGTTAGCTCACCTAAAGGGGAGATGTCCCCCAGCCTTACTACGGTGCATGCTTACCTCGTCTTGGAACTGCTTGGACGGCTCCTCGCACCCCGGGAGTGAGTGGATGAAGTTGGCCACCTATAGGCGCACACACACACACACACACACACACACACACACACAGAGATTAGATATCCATTGCCGCTTTACCACTGGCATAGAGGATCCAAGCCTTACCACGAAGAGCGACTAGTTACAGTGCGGTTCCGGCTCGGTAAAGGCGTCGCTCGGTTTGGGGCGCGACAATGACGTAGAACCGAAGAGACGCTTATTTACTCTTCACACGGTGCACATCACGATTAATTACATGCATTTCTTTTTATACTGTGTGTTAACTTCCATGTGAGATCTGTGAGAATCAGCATCTTATGCTAGCATCAAACGCCGGTGCCATTTGCTTGCGTAAATTTGCATTACGATTCCATTCCATTCAGCTGTTCTAGAGCAGTTTTTTTAAGTAGGTGGTTGGAAATGTTCAAGTTCAGATTTATTGGGAATGCATTGATACACTGCAATGTTTTTTCTACAAATAATAACCAGGACCATGTCAGCGTGGGTATGGCTTGGGTATAACTCACATACTTTATAAAATTGAGTTTTCCCCTGTGGGGACTAAAAACATGTTCCCACAATGTAAATAAATAGTCAATACAGATTTTTAATCACATTGTGGGGTAATCTGGTCTCCGCAATGTAATAATTACAAAAACGCATGCACATGCAAACACACGCACGCACAAACAGATACACACACAGACGGAACAAAACATACGCACACACACAAGCCCGTGTGCACACACACGCAGACACACAGATAAAAGCCAACAGCCCTTTCACTTCACTGCCTGGCCCGAGGGACAGCCAAGCACTTATGGTTCCGATCCGCCATCTGTGCAAGCTTGGGTCCAAACAGAACCACCGTAACCCCGAATAACAGCATCTGCCTTCAAATTGTAAGCAAAGCTTTGGTACCAGCATAATATTAAACTACAGAAAATATCAAAGAACGACAATCCCCATATGGCTCCTAAGTCAGTCTCGCTTACATCCTGAGTCACCTACAGCCTGTTTCCTAATTCATCACCTTCATAGTAACAAAAAAAATTAACTGCTCAACACAAGAAATAACCCTCATCTGTCATTCCAAGAATCAGCCCGCAAAGAAAACGGGCCCGTTAGGAGCCTTTGTGCCCTCATGTACGATGCGGTTGCTCCTGACAGCTGACATGCTGACGGGGTGTTACTGGGATACTGGGCCCCTGCATTTGGACTCCTGAGCGAGGGGGGATTCTAACCATGTGTGTATGTGTGGAGAGGCACTCGGCTGAGATACCAGCAGTAACAGGTGCAGAGTGTATAATGTGTTACAGCAGTGATTCCCAATCCGGTCCTCAGGGACCCACAGACAGTCAACAATTTTGCTCCCCCGGGAGCTGGGAGGGAGCAAAAACATGGACCGACTGTGGGTCCCCGAGGACCAGATTGGGAAACACTGTGTTAGAAGATCAGGAGGTGCGACTAATCTGCTCACATTTATGGAATGGGGATAAGCAACCATGTAGGAAGAGAGGTGAGACTCCCGCCGTTACCCATGTGGAGGAACTTATCCGGGCACCTGCTGGAATGTGGATGGGAAGGTAACGGGGTGGGGAAGCATCTGGTGGTAGGAGCACAGAAAGCCAGGACTCCCAACCTCATAGCGGCAGGATGTAGCTTAAGCAGGATAACACCCAGATCCTATCGGCAGCCAGGGCAGAGACAGACTCCCAAGGGGCCCCATGATCAAGATGGGAAGCCACCAACTGAGAGGCCAGTGTCCCTGTCACGAGGGCAGGCCATCCCAAGGAGACCCCGGGCGTGACAGCCACAGACGGCGGCTTCATCTTCCTCACGTAATCTTTGCATTGATCATAACCATCCGTAATTACTGCTTGCTGTTTATTTAGCAGACTCATGTATCCATGGTGACTTTCCGGGTTCTGCCACCAACACAGACTCAAAACAAAATAACAAGAAATCAAAAGGAACTTCGGAAAACACAAGAAAGCCTAAATGAATCTGACTTCTCGACTGGCAGTAACTATACGATGGGATGACTGCCGAACATCCCTAAAGCTAATGTCACAGTGCAGATGTGATTACAGTCTATCCACTC
Source organism: Gnathonemus echidnorhynchus (assembly GCA_026776725.1). NCBI lineage: Eukaryota > Metazoa > Chordata > Actinopteri > Osteoglossiformes > Mormyridae > Gnathonemus > Gnathonemus echidnorhynchus. The sequence continues at coordinate 656,509 of JAODJU010000106.1, read as the reverse complement.
AAGCCAATTGCAGATTCACGCACTTGAGGTTCCAAGAGATTCATATACTGAGACTTTTAAATCTCCTTTGTTCTATTTACCCATGTTCATAGGACAAAAAAAAAAAATCTTTGGGACAGTTTACATATAGAGCAGCGTTTCCCAATCCGGTCCGCGGAGAGCCACAGTCGGTTTTTGCTCCCTGCCAGACAGGAGCTGGGAGGGAGCAAAAATGAGGACTCTCTGTGGGTCCCTGAGAACTGGATTGGGAAACACTGATCTAGAGTTACAAGATACCTTACAGTAGCCCTCATAAACTTTGAGTAAGCATGACCCTTTGAGACAGAATGGACAGTGGAGGCTGGGCACTGGGATCCAGAGGCACCACGGCCCAGAGTATGTCATTATCTCCCTGCATTCTGTACTTCGCTGAGACACGGTCGGCTGGGTGTCTACTGCTTATCGTTATATAGGAGTGATGTGGCAAAGACATGAGCTCCAACAAGGTCCTCTTCTCCTTCCCAGCATGCCACTGGGTCGCATGTTCCTGCACGGAGCTCAGTCATCACCAGGAAGTCTCAGTGTGACCCTAAGGCCGTCAGGCCAGGGCACTGTCACTGAGGATATTTCTTAATTACAGAATCTGTAATCTCATCCAGCTGGAAACGTTATCCAAAACGGGGTGACTGGCACACAGACACACAAGAAGCGCATCATTCTAAGGCATTAATAGCGTGATTATTAATAACTGTCCCTCACATGCCAAGCGACCACCGTCATTCAGCGGGAGACGAAGAACTCCTTAAGGCTTGGCCGCGTGCAGTGCTGCAGTAACCGCTACAAACCGCCACCCGTTTACCGTGGCAGGTTCCTCTGCTGCGACGTGTTAAACGCCACAGTTGGCCACGCCTCGCAGCTTCCATGCATTATTCATCCTGGACCCAGCATGCAATGCTGGATAATTATAGGATCCTGCCGCCAGGACAGCATGGGCAATATGATCCCCCCCTACCCCCGACCAATACAGGATAAAAGGAGGGTCGTGGACAAACGCACCTCACACACTCCGGAACAAGGCGGTTCATCCGTACGAGATCACCAACTCCGCATGAATCGGCAGGGCTGACCCACATGAACCGAAGCCTTACTGATGTAGGTACCTTACTAAATGAATTACAAAAATGTCCCCCTTGCACATCAATACAGTTATATCCCGTCTAATCTGCACATCCTGTAAGAAGTCAAAAAATGCCTGGCAAAATGTGCTAGATGAGCAGATTTTCGCTTCATGTTGCAATCGGAATCCCCACCCCTTCTCGCCTTTCGCTGACAATGCGGACGTTACGCGAGCACGGCCTCCACCCTGATGTGTGGGCGGAGCCACACGCATCTGCGGAATGACTCAGGGACTTTGTCCTTGACCGCCCAACTGTCACCCTGCGCAGAGGGGATTAGCCAAGTACGACGTCCGGGTGAGCCCCCACCCAACCTACACGGAGCGGCTTGACACCCACAGGTGGCGAGAAAGAGTGAAAGTGTCAGTGACTGGACTCGTTTAATTTCCCAGGCAGTGAAGGACCCTCCTTCAGATGCCACTTTACTGCTGTCAGTTTCTTAGAAAACACAATTAAACATGAGTGTACACAGAGCTTGGGGCGATGAAAAATAATAAACGAGGGGGGGGGGGGGGTGCTTAATTATTCAAATGTGTACCACATACCATATGTAGCATCTAAAACGGAACGCCAGGGCACTGGAGATATAAAGCCTCACTTACCAGCATAGCGCCACCTGCCTGTGGTTTTACATAGCAGCAGCCACCAGCTACTAGTCGGCATTTGTGTATCAGTTACTAAAAAATAGCGATGTTTACTGGGCTCGAGATTCCAGCTGATGACTGTGCTTGACCTGCGCTGCCTGCTCAGGTATCATCGCTTCTGCAATTTACGACAGGCACCTCTGTTAACTGCAGGCTAATTTACTGCTTCTTTTAAGCTTGCCTGCTTTTCCGTCAGGCTCCCTTAAGGTTGAATTATGGCTCACAGTTTGAGTGCATGGCTCTGGGGGGCCCTGAGCTGCCTTGAGGCCCATTCGTGGGTTTATATACTCTCTCAGCAGGGAGATAATGCCTTCATATGCACCCGCCCCCCCCCCCCCCCTTCCCAGAGGTGGCAGATCGGCGTGACCTTGCAAGAAGCTCGCTGGTGCGACCATCGTAGTCCGCATCGTCAGCGGCAGACCTGATGGACCCCTGATGCAAACCGCACGCAGTGACGGGTTTAATGGTGACAGACGGTGCTGAGTTAATCACTTAGGAGCACCATGCCCCCCCATACATCACTGCCCACTGTTAAGGCCACGAACCACGTCCTGGGAAAAAGCACAGTGGCTGGTGCCGTCCCGCTGTCGGAGCGGCCCCAGCCTGTCCGCCACAGGGCCCCTTACTGCCGACACTGGGAATTATCAGCACTCGCACTTCCTTCCAGGAACGGATCAAGACCGTCAGGAGAGGAAAAGGTCCGGAAGCTGACGGAGCACAACAAGCTATTTACAGCCAAACCCATGGGATGGCTGATCCGTTCCCAGAAACCACGGCAACGCTCGAAAGACTATTTTTAGACCCAAACACAGCACTCTGAGAATCTCCCTTTATCTCTGGGACTTCAGGATTACACAATATCTGAATAAATTATTTTGTTTTCCATAAATAAATTGGTAACACTTTACGTAAAGCAGCCATGTATAATGCATTATATAGATACCTTCATAATGCATTATAGTGCATTCATAAAGCATTATAACTTTATAAAAAGTTTTAATAAAAAGACTACATTATAGTCATGTTTATTATGCATTATGAATGCTTTATAAAGCTCTCATCTATAATACACTATAAATACCTTTGTAATGCAATACAAAACATCCTTAATTCTTATACTGACCGTTATAATTCATTATGATGGTATCTTGTGCAATTTTCCTGGTGTGTATGCAGACCCCTGTATAAAATGGAAGAATCCCGCGGTGGGGGATGGGTGGGTAGTATACTTACCTCATCCACAGTCCAGAGGGCCACACGGCTAGCCGGCACCCCCACCACCCCCGGCAGCAGCTTGCAGTGCTGCTCCCAGCACAGGGGCAGCTCACGGCTGGGGTGGGCCGTCATGGCCGACAGGAAGATGGATTGGTGAAGGGTCTGCTGCATGCCGTCCACGCCGCACTCTGCGAGGACCAAGCACAGAACACGGCAGTGAGGCTCTTGACCCTGAGTGGGCCACCAGGACCAGCCAACAGACAGAACCGACGCGACTGGGCACAAGTTAAATGAGTAAGGCAGTAAAAGAAACAGTTAGGCTGAAGCACAACTTCAGGAAATGTTTGTAAACAAACAGTGCTCTTTATCTACCTGTAATTGGCAACATTTTACCCCAATTATTCCCAGAACCTTCCAACAGCTGGTCATTAAATCAGGGGAACCAGAATACAGAAGCCTTAACATTAAGTGGAGGGAGCCACCTCTGATCAGGCATCACTGATTATTTAGGTCAGGTCTTTAGGGAGATGGTGTTGTGCTCATAATGTGAAAAAGTACAATCATCACCCAGCAAAGAGCCCAAAAGCAGAGCGAGCAAGAGGATGGTCCCTTGAGGTCTTTACACGCTTCCAGAGACACTTTCTCATGAGCACCTGGCAGGAGAAAATCCCACTGAAGTCCTGACTGGCGAACATGCAATTCTTTATTTATGCGCAAACAAGCCAAGGCGAGTCTGGACCGGAAGGTAACTATGGCGATAGTCTCTCTGGGTGCCAGGATGTGTCTGCGGTGCAGGTGCTGTGGAAACCGGGCATATCTATCAGTGGGAAAGGGTCATATTAGACACAAGTTATTTATCATTATTATTAATTTTCTTGAGAAATGAGACGTTCCAGAAAATAATCACTGGAAAAGGACCCCCCCCCACCCCCCACTCCCAGAGACACATATACACATCTCACGCAAAATGTTACCGTCGAGTGGCCCAGACTGTGAA
>JAODJU010000106.1:631171-642520 GCA_026776725.1 Gnathonemus echidnorhynchus | reverse complement strand
GTCGTGTGCCCCCCCCCCCCCCCCCCGCCTTGACGTGGGCAAAGCGGGGAGGCAAACTGATGCATTACAACAAAAACAGACCCGCACCCCCGGCCGAGGCTAAGCGAGGCCGACGGACGCGTCTCTAATGTTCCGGTTTTTCCCTCACGCGGCGTCGTATCTGACATCGCGGCCAGGAACCGGGAGGTTGACAGACGCCTTTCCTGCATTGCTTTCATGACGAACCGACGCCGCCTCTCTGCCATCAGACGAGGTGGGCAAGCTGGCAGATCCCTGTTTCGGGGTTACAGGAGGGGGGCCTGGCAGAGGACACGGGCGTCACGAGCCATGCAAGTCGCCTTACGTTCGCCTCCGCCGTCCGCGTCACACAGATCATGACTCACGGGGGGACCGAAGTGCCACTGACTGAGCGCTTAAGGGTCACAATCGGTGACATGTCCTGCAAGGGGCCACCAGACGGACCCTAAATCCTCAAGCGACTCCTCATTTTACCTGTCTCACAATCTTCCTCCTGAATACTTTGTTCTAACAGCAGGCCGAGTAAATCCGAAGTTCCCAAGAGCACCGGCGCATGGGAAGCAGACCCGCTGATACTGGGGTGCCGTCTAGGTCCAACAGATGACAGACAGCTGCCAGCACTTACTGTCCCAGAAGACCAGCTCGCTTCCCGGGGGGGGGGGGGCGCAGTGGCTGGATTAGGGAAAGTCCAAGCGCAATGGGAACAAGCAAGGAGACAGCTTAAAACGTTCAAAGGGCTTTGATGTAAAACACATCACAGCAACCCTGATAAATATTCAATGACGAGCAAAATCTTACAGCAACCTGACGGCGTCTGATGGAAAAAGTGGCCAAAAATCACGCTCATTCATGCTACGCAGAGTAGCACGTGTGACATTAACACAGCAGATGGTCTGGGCTCAGGAAGGGAGTCCTAAGGAGAGAGAGAGAGTCCTCCCAGCCATCTCAGGCTACCTGGATTAAAATCAGGGGCTGTTATTTATGACATATTGTCTAAAAACGGACGCATTTCCCCATTAATACAACCGATAGTTGGCATGGAGATACAGAAATGCCAATCTCGCTTCACCGCGATAATGCCGACTGCTGTATGAATCACTCCAGCTGCAATTCAATACGACTTGAACGCGGAGTGAGCCTATTATCTTCGTTAAGCATTCTCCATGGAAACAAACAGGAGATTAAACCGATCCATCAATTTTTTTGTCCCCCGGTATAAATGCAGGATTCACTGCTGCTAGAGATTATGAAAACACCTGACCAAGAAAAGCCAACTGGAAACAGTCAGAATGCAAATTTAACCGTGTAACGGAAACCAATGAGAGTTTTGCTCATTTGTGAAGTTATTTATGCAAGGCTGATAATTTATTCTTAAAAAAATAATAATAGTCTGGGATTCAGACTAGTAATATTAAAATCTGTCAGGCAGAACTGATTATATTTTCCCCCCATTAACTAAAAGTGTGACTTTTCAGTGTAAATAGGAGCATAAAGGAGAAAAAATTTGATTTATTTCTAAATGAATTTATCAACCCTTTCCTTCATTTCGCAGAACAGCACTGAGCAATTCCTCCATAAAGTGGTCTCAGCTGGTCAGTCCCATTAAACATTAATGTTCAGTGTGTTTCTCTCCGGGCCTAACAGAGAGCCACCAATCACAATACATGCGATGGTCCAGAAGAGGCGACTGTACTGCTTCTCACACGGTGAGCCAATGTGGAAGCATTTTCATGTTGGGGGGGGGGGAAAAATCAACAGAACCTTTATAAAATGGGACAGGAGGAAATGGCTGCTGACACCGTCGTCAGAGTGTTGGGAGTACAGGAGACATGGTAGGACCCAGCTGAAGGGGGCCACCTGTCTTTGATGGCGCCCCCTACCTACCAGTGACTGTACTGGTTTTAACAGACAAGCTTATTCACTTACCATGCCAATAATCATCCTCCATTATCCCCCCTGTCAGAGTGACAAACCCTTTATAGAGCCCAAAGCTCATGATAGCTAAAATGCGACACTGTCTCAGTGCTAAACAAGGTCACTCTGTTCAGCAGGACCCGGTGTTACACGCGGTCCGGTGTCCCATCAGACCACAGACACTGCCCACAATCACACCCTCTGTGCAGCGAAACAAAAAAGATTCCCTTCCTGGATTGCTTCAGCTCCAAGCTAATTTACAGCACACACACAGCAAACACTAGATAAAAAAAAAAAACTAAATATTACTTCTTCTCAACAGATGGAGAGGAGAACAAAGTAAGTGTCTAAAATAAAACATTACAAATAACTGAGAGCAAACATCCGGAAAGTTTGGGGGCCTGGTGATCCCTTGGGGCTGCAAATTCATGCAGGAAAATATCCTTAATCTCCATGTTTAAGTTGAACAATGGCGTGCCTTCGTTGCAGAGAGGGAGGCAGAGACTGTGTCAGCCGAAATGTGTGGACACAGGCTACCGTACCCAGCCAGACGGACGTGACAGGTAGTTACCTCTGAGCAGACTCTGTACATCTATATCTTCCTCCTCTTCTTTGATTTTCAGATACTTTGCCGGCTGAGTGAGCCTGAGTGGGGGGTGGGGGGTGAAAAGAGGACAGAATTATTTAGTGAAGTGGGGATTAATCGTTTCAGTCCAGCAGTGTCTCGCTGGGACACAGGACACGCCCTAGATGGGATTTAATCTCTGTGGAGGGAGCATGATCGATATGACTGTTACCCACGAGAATAGCTAGCTAACGCTAACGCTAACCTTAACCTACGAGTCACACGTCTCCATCCCCGCCCCCCATCCCCCCTCTCATCGCATGCATGCACAACCTGGGGTAACGCTCTGAAATTCAAATGCCCGACAGCAGACTGCGCCTTTCATTAAGTGAACAATTAACGCCGGCTTCACTGGCGTGTCGTTAAACAATGCGCTAGGAACGGCCAATAGCCGTCGAGCCCCTTTGAAGAAGAAACAGATTATCAATGCAATATTAATATCTGGAAAGTCCTTTTTGGGCTGTTCAGGTGCCAACCACAAAGCTACGGAGGGAACTGATCCCTGCATCCACACACACACACACACACACACACACACCTGTACTCAGATCTCAGTAGGGACTCTCTATTCATTTCTAAGGGCAAAACAATGACAACCTTAACCCCTTACCCAGCCCTAACCTTAACCATAAGTAACCAAACAAAATACAAGTCCTCTGGCATTTTTAGTTTTTGACTGCATTCAGCATTTCCCCATGGGGGGACCAAAAAAATGGTCCCTACAACATCAAAATAACACACACACAGAATAAATATACTACCAATTATATAGAGTCATAGGAGTAGCTGGGTTGCGAATGAAGATGTTTGGTAGGGTGCAGTGCCCCCCCAGTCCCTGCCGTAACCACGCCAGACAGCCAGAAATTAACGCCGGACACGAGCTGACAGCTTGATGGCAGATGGCACTGGGGGCCAATTCAGCCTCCCATTCGCACAGGAGCAGGAGCGTCCGGCCGGCCGGTGACGCCATGGCGACAGCCCGTCACTTCCACTTCAAATGTCAGTGTTGCTGGGAAGATGGATGGATGTGACCCCAGACCGGGGTTCAGCCTCCAAGCTAAGCGCACGCGGAAAGCATCACCCAAGGAGGAGCCTAGCGTTCCCAAAAAGATCAACTGCAGAACATCACCAGACTGGACTGACTTAGCCGAGATGAGTGTGCAGGATCAAGAGCTCGGGGCTTTTAAAAATGGGGGGTGGGGGGAAATCGGGGCCTTAGGGAATCTGGCCCAATCTCCATGAGAAAACCTCCAGGAAGTGTGTGCAGGTAGCCTACCGTGCGCATTTTCATAAAACACGGCTCACACGCTATGATATATGAATTCAACACATAATTTAAAAGTTCTTCTCCTCAAAGGGAATCATTCATATAATCTTCCTTCTCTGCTGTCCTAGTAGAAACAATTCAGACAGAAACAACATCTGCTTACCGGCAAGGTTAAGAACTTCAAGCAACCCGAAAGCAACAGCTACTGTAACATAATAGTCTTCCCCCTGGTGGCCGTGAATGGAGGCGCCGCTGACTTACTTGCCCTGAATCTTGGCCTTCTTTCCGGGTGGGGAGAGTGGTCTCTGTCCCTGAGCGGCCTCGTCCCCGTGCTCCCGCTTCACCTGTGCATGGGCAGGGGGCCGCAGGCATGACGCGTAGCGCCCCCGGAGGCGGCCCGCACCATCGCAGCCTGACAGCATGGCTCTATATTTTTAGATGTAGGGGCAGAAATGTCAAGAAACAACATAAGTACAATGCGTGTTGTCGGTCCAAAGCAATTTTTAACCAGCAAAAAATTACCTATTGCTGCTTTCACAATTCCCATTTTGTTATAACACGACATCCCTGCGGTTAATAACGCCTGGAGTCCCTGAAACAGTCAGTGAATTTGGGGAATACCACTCGTATAAGCACAATAATTACTGATGACAGCACTTCCAGTTCCAGACCCGCATGGCAGGGCCTGGGCTGCGGACAGACCGCAATGAGGCTGCTCTCCTGCTAAACACCAACTGGATTTTCAGTGCTGAGTGGCCACTTAACACACGGCACCCAAGACTCTTTTCATTTCCGGGAGAAAACATCAATGTGACGCATCTGACTGTACACATGTTAATGTAATTATGACAGAAGCAAAAAGCTCAGGGCCTTTTGCGTGATGCTAACACTTCATAATAATAATAATTAAAACCATTATAATAAACTACTACTGCCCAAAAGGGACAAAAAGCAAAAATGCAAAAACATAAAAGGGGAAGGAATTCTCTCACACCTTTTTCTAGAGGGCTGCCAGAAAGGGAGCACTAGCACTGTGGATTTATGGTAGACTAATGTGCTTTACTTTAATCAATAGTCTCCCTGTAACTAGAAACTTGTACTAGAGGTTCCAGCCACCCCATCCATCCATCCATCCATCCATCGCTCAGACAAAGCTCTCCCTGCAGATCAGCAGCCCTGCCTACACAGAGCTCTCCCCCCAGGTCAGCTGGCTCCTCCCACCTGGTCTCCATGCGGTAGTCGCGCGGTTTCTCCTCCGCCTCCGTGCCACCAGGCCCCTTGGCCTTCTGGGCCGTCGCTGCAGTCGTGGACACGGCCTGTTTCTCGCTGCCCAAGCGGTCCGGCAGGGTTAGCTCCTTCTTCATGTTGATCTCTGAGTAGGGGCAGCCGAAGGCACTGCAAGCGGGCGGATGGGGAGGAGTACATCTTGCGTTAACGGCTGGGGTGAGAAGCTCGTGATGCAAAGGACCAATCAGAAGCCAGTTCTGAGATGTAACTGCCTCCTTAGAAACAACCCAGCAGGCACACTGTCTAACCCGAGCTCCTCCCACTGGGGGCCCCTTTCACCCCACAGCCATTAACCTTCAGGAACTCAGGGGATACGGAAGCGGCCATGTTTCGCTGGCAGGGTCAAACACCTGGGTCATGCTCATCACTCTGTCCACACCCCCCACTGTCCACAGGGCAACCAGTAGGTAGAATAGAGGAAATTACACTGTAGTAGGTTAAGTAATGAAGGCGGGGAGTCCATAGTCCAAGTGGAAGAGAGAGGAATTGATGGGGGAGATACGAAGTAACTGGTGCCTTGTTTCCACTAACACGGAGCCAGTGCTGGTGCTCGGCTGGTTCTCACAAAATGCCTATTGAGAACCTGCGGGCATTTCCACTGATTTCAAAGAATGGAACATAACTGTTAAGTAGGCGGAAGTGAGAGTAAAGCTTCATATGCATTCAGTTTTTTTTTCATTAATTCATTCTTTTGTTTTATTTTGGTTTGCCAAACCAAAAAAAAAAAGTTTGTTGCACCCTGTCCCTATCGCCTTGTATCCACTATTTTTGTTCCTTAAAGGATTCTCTGTCTGTGTGAGTTTATTCTTACTTGCTGTTTTACTGCTGTCCTTTTAAAAATTGTGCAATAAGTCTGCTAAAAATTGAACTTTACTGTCCACCTCATGATCTCTTTGCCACTTGAGTGCACAGTATTTTATATATTCAAAATGTGACATTTTTAATTTATTAAATCCAGCAAATCGATCTGTCATTTTCCACAGAATTAAAAAGAAATATGATGCGGCGTTATTTTGCTAATAATCTGGCAGGTTGTTTCACTGCCAGCAACGGCGATATAAAAGATAAATATATTGCTTATGGACTGAATTTTCCTGACATGCAGAAGCTTTGCATGCAATAGCTCGTCTCACTTTCTGTGGTGTTACAGTTCCAAATTCTGAGATCAGCTTTTCCATGGGGCTGTTTTTCTGGCTCTATTTTGTTGCAGTGGAAACGTGCAGAACCATTTTCGGATTGTCCAACACTGGGTCTGCCAGTGGCCCAAGGGGCGGGTGCTTGCTCTAAATTAGCTAAGAAAAACCTCCATAAGAGATTTATACTGGTCATAATCTACAAGCATGGTGAGTCCGTCCCTTTAATTCACCTAAAGGCAATAGAGAAAAGCAACATGAAAAGGGATGAGGATGAAAGGGGAGGCGATCGGGCCTAGTCCATTCCCTGTGCAGCCCACTCCAGGGGGAGGGATGGACACTTAATGCAGAAGCAAAGAGATTTATTCATGTGACCCAAGAGTGGAGCTGGAACACCCTTTGGGGAATGGGGAGTACCTCAATACTGCCCCGTCAAATACCACAGGCCTCCAAATCAGAACATTATAGAGATTTATTTGGGGGTCTTGGGGGGGCTGCATTCATGTTGCCTTCACCTTCTTGTTCTCCTTTGGCATGATGCATTTCCAAAGGCATGACATTAAATAACATGAAACACTCATGATCAAAATGGGGGGTGTCACGTTACACAAAGGAATTGGAGAAAAGACAGGAGGAAGGACAAAGACTGATCCGGAGAGCAATCGGCTCTGGGGACTCGCACGGATATAAGGGCAAAAAAAAAGTCTGACAGGTAAAATACAACCACATACCGATTCCAGGTTGCTTGCATGCAATCATCACGCATCACCCAGAAGAGCACATTCAGATTCTGGGGTGCTCGCGGACAGGCGTCACGCATCATACAACAGAGCACATTCAGATTCTGGGGTGTTCGCGGACAGGCGTCACGCATCACCCAGAAGAGCACTTTCAGATTCCGGGGCAGTTGTCATGCATTCAGATTCCGGGGTGCTCACAGGCAGTCGTCACACATCATACAACAGAGCACATTCAGATTCCGAGGTGCTCACGGCCAGTCATCATCCATCACCCAGAAGAGCACATTCAGATTCTGGGGTGCTCGCGGACAGCTGTCACGCATCACACAAAGGAGCAGATTCAGATTCTGAGGTGCTTGCGGGCAGTTGTCACGCATCACCCAGAAGAGCACATTCAGATTCTGGGGTGCTCGTGGGCAGTCGTCACGCATCATACAACAGAGCACATTCAGATTCTGGGGTGCTCGTGGGCAGTCGTCACGCATCATACAACAGAGCACATTCAGATTCCGGGGTGCTCACGGCCAGTCATCACCCATCACCCAGAAGAGCACATTCAGATTCCGGGGTGCTCGTGGACAGTCGTCACGCATCACCCAGAAGAGCACATTCAGATTCTGGGGTGCTCGCGGACAGTCATCACACATCACACAACAGAGCATATTCAGATTCCAGGGTGCCCAGTTGTCACGTATCATGCATTAGGGCATCATTTTCAGGCAAATATCAAATTATCATAAATCACAAAGCTGGGCCGCGTCAAAACAGGGCATCCTGCCAGGAGTGGAGTTTGCCACAGCCTCCCAAAGACCAGAGACCGGTCACCATGGCGATGACAGCACTCCCGAGCTGCAGCTGGGAGTTGACATCACCTTCTCTGTGGCTTTGATCTGCTCATACCACGGCCCTGTCCAGGGCGACTTTGCAGAGTGTACAGGTACATGACCTTTAAAACGGCCAAGTCCACACGCACCCATCTGCAAAAGTGCTATTTTAACCTTAGCGTCACACGCCAATGTATTCTTCGTTTTACTCACAGCCGTACACTGTTTTGTCCAGAAAATACAACAATACACTACTTTACAATGCACAGACCAATCATTAGCCATATGAGGCTGACCTTTCTTGTGATTCATTCTTGACTATTTTACAGAAAGATCATTCCAGCCATCGGTCATCCATCCACCCTCCCACTCATCCATCCATCCATCACCAGATTTACCAGTTCACTTCATGTCCATGAACCCTGGGAGGTAACTGGCCTTATGGAATCATTACTATAATTTATCATTAAACAATAACTCTTAAATATTGATAAAGTGCCTGTGAACAGGCCAACACAGCACAAATTCCAGCAACAGAAAAACTATAATAAAAGTGCAATTTCATGACTAAAGAAAAGAAATTTTAAAAAACTGCCCTAAATCATTATTATTGAGTTTACTTATGGTTTAATTTTGCATGTATTTCATAAAACTTATCGTTTATATCTTTGTATTGCCAATAAATTCAGCTTTGAACACCCCACCCTGTAAAAGGCTTGTGTATTGCAAACAGAGACCAGCAGTCAGCACGGGGCGGGGGGGTGGCAATTTGGACTAAAGGATGACTTCACACAAGCCCCAGCCCACACAAAGCCATGCACACACAGCGGCTGTGAAAGACCCCCCGCCAATTACTGACATTAAGATAAGGCCATGGGATCACCATGACCACCAGCAGAGGCGGGGGCCGACTTGACTAAGGGAGGGAGGCCAAGGAGAGTGGCGGGAGCGTCACACGGCGGTAGGTCCCTCAATGACAGAGCCGACGGGACAGCAGGACCGAGCGGCCTAAAGATTACATCAGCGGGACATCACAGGAAGTGAGCCCTGCATTCACAGGCTGTCAGGCCGCAAGCAATCGGTCACCAGCCACTCATCTGCTGGTCTCTTCCCTCCGGCTCAAAATATACAGCCTTTGCTTTTTTAACTGTCAACAGAAGACGGATATTTTTGGTCATGTGACGGAGTGCCTCCTGAGGATTGCACGACAGTCACATGACTGCTAAAATCCCATGGTAATCTGCGCCGTTCCTCCCTAAACACAAGAAGCACATAGTCTAAAGCGCGCCAGCTGTGTGAAGAGACTCATTATCCTTGGAAGGTCGATGAGAATTACATCACTTGGCAATGGCTTTGAGACATAGCTGGGGGTTTTCAAGTGGGCAATCCTTTTCCCGCAAGGACGGATGAACAAAGACTGGCCGCAGAGGAGCGATGAAGAGTCCCACTGTTGGGTGGGTGATCCTAAACCTGCCCGTAAGGGCGTCCGGGGGCACTCACACGTGCACATGGGGGTGCCTATGCACTCCGCAGTGACTCTCTACCTAACCGCCATTCGCCTACCAGACACCCGGGTTAGACAACGGCGCCCCCTTCTGGTGAGTCTGCAGCTCTGCGTGGCGTGTCCTGGAAACGGGCGGCCCGGAGAGCGCAGTCTGAGCGGGGATAAGCTGACAAAGATGGAAGTTCAGAAATAGACCACGGAGCCTGGATTCCTTGATGGTGGCGCTAAAATTACCACGTTGGGGCTGCTTCCACGCTTCTCGGCCGCGTTTCTATTCCTGAGAGCACCGATGTGAGAACGAACGTCAGTCTCTGCTTCTATTGGGCTATTTGGTCAGACTATAATGTTTGTCACTTACAAGCACGTGGAGCTACACCGCAAATTACATGAACATTTCATACCTACAGTGTCAAGGCTCGCTGTTAACTGATCAGGCATAGATTCTATTGCTCCATTAAAGACATCAATATTTCCATTTTAACATTTGCTCACTTATCCAAAGCAATGTACATTTTTGATACAAAGCAGGGACAGACAATCCCTATAGTTATTAGGGGTCAAGGACCTGACACCGTTACCAAAACCAGAGACTTTCCGATCACAGGCATAGCACAATGACATAAAACATATTCAGATTACACTCAGACCACGCACAAGTTACATAGATCAGATACGTCATGCCTCTAAAGAGGGTCTAGATCTCATATTACAACTAAATACCCCAAATTTTCTCGATAAATGGAGTGTTTTGGTTCCAGGAGACAGAAGATTTCTCCACTCTGTAGCGGAAAAACCACAGGAGAAAACGGGAGACAGCAGGTGGCGCTGAGAGTGATCCGTCAGCGCGTGCTGCGGCATCTGAAAGGCCCTTCTGATGCGAGGCCTCCGCGATCGTGATTATCTGGCGAGTTAATCGCGGGCAAACGCCTTCGGCTGAGGAGCTATTAGACACAGCCCATTGACACTCCGCAAACACGCTATAAATCCTGTCTAAATACACAGATCCATGCGCTGAAATGAAAGAGAAGGCAAGCATCCTTGTGTCAGCCATGAAATATCCTTCAGCACTTGACACCAGCGTCAGCATAATGCCTAGGTAACAAACTGTAAATCTGTGTGAATGAAAGTAAATAACTAACATCTGAATATTTAATTTGGCTCAGTTCTATAGAACACAGAAAGAGAAATCATTTTTAATGATTTTTCTTTTCCCCGCCATCGCAAGCAAGAGGTTAAGATAGAAGCTTTGCGTCGTGTCTGATTATGTGAGATCTGTCTCTTTTTTTCCCCCCAAGGGAAATGAATCTGTATGGTGTTGATAGCAAGTGACAAGACAATGATCAAATTAAAATATTACAGTACCAGTCAAAAGTCTGGACACACAATATTAATGTATTTGTCTATTTTACGCTATTCACCTAGTAAAAAACCTCAAGGCAATGAAGGAATATATATCAAATGTTGGAAAAACCAACAGAATGTTTCAACTTCTTACAATTTTCTCCAACTTTAGACATCTTTCATTCAGAGATCATTGCAGACTCTTGGCGTTCTTTCAACCAGCTTCCAAATGTAGCCACCTGGAATGCTTCTCCTACAGTCCTGAAGGATGATTCCACAAGCTCTGGGCACAAGTTGGCTACCTTGCTCTTACTCTTCGATCCAACTCATCCCAAAGCAGCTCTATAGGGTTTTGGTTGGGGGGATTGGAGCCAGGTCATCTGTCACAGTGCTCTCGCTCTTTCCATGTCCACAAGATAATACATTACAGTGGTACCTCGGTTCTCGAACTTAATCCGTTCCGGACTCCGGATCGAATCCTAAAAAGTCCGAGTTCTGATCGAATTTTTCCCGTAAGAAATAATGGAAAACCAATTAATTGGTTCCCGACCCCCCAAAATTACACCTAAATAGGTTTTTTTTTTTTTTTTTTAAGCATTTAAACACAAAATGAACAAGGAAAACAAGAAGAGCATTTTTTTCTTGATGGCTTCCAAAACGATAAAGATCTTATCCCAACATTACCCCTGTCCTGCC
>JAODJU010000106.1:585542-621526 GCA_026776725.1 Gnathonemus echidnorhynchus | reverse complement strand
GATTCCACAAGCACAGCACAGCCCTTGGGCCTCAAAAATGGGGGGGGGGGGGGTTCACCCAATCGACCACAGCTACCTGCGCATGACAAGCATCGTAGGCAGAGCTGTGAGGCTGTGCAGTTATACTGTGGACAAATATAGGGCATGAATTTCTGTTGGCCGGAGCAGACGATGCATTGTAGTTCTGGTTACAATTCACAATGTGGAAATCAGAAAGGTAAAACAGAGCTGCAACACCCCAAAACAGAACATCAGTTGGCTTTGGCAATGTCAGTGAATAACCATTACTTTCCTTCCCAGGTCTGTGGGCGCTGGTGCATTGAAGGCATTTAACAACAGGATCAGTCAGATACGGGGGACGGCCAATCAGAACGCAGGCAGTGGCCAAAATAGGAAGGTCATTTCAGTACTTCCTTTTTTGTGCAACATGTATGACCCAGCTATCACACTCACCATGACCGGGCCTCTCAACCCAAACCACACCGCAAAGCAGGAACCCAGCACATGGGAGGCACTCTGTCGCTCATGAAGCTCAAAGGACAAGCACCATCGCTCATTTGTATTTTTTAAGGGATATGCAGGCAAGGTTCAGAGTGATGACACTGCATATGGGATTTTTAAATTTATTTTTGTATCTCTCCCGGATGACCTGCATCAGCCTGATACAGGTGGATATTTCAGCCACGCCCCCACCTGTTGAGTTTTTTTGATTTGCCGCTTCCTGTAAGTGAAGGTGCGTGACGTGGTACTCACCCTGAGGTGCCGTGAGAGGTCGGCCACGTTCCTGGCACCACCCGACGGGGTGGACATGTGGACTGCTGGGGTCACACCTGAAACCAACAGGGTATGTTAATACTGTGACAGATGAGGCGTTACATCACAATGTCACCGTGACGACACCTACAGCGCCATGGCAACTAAAAGCATTCATGTGAAAGAATCCAGGCAGATGCTAGAGGCGCCCTCACAGCTACTTCCTGCTTCAGACATTCTCTCCGCTTTAAGGAGTTTTTTCTCTTCGCAGCATCAGGTAAATTCCAGATGATCCTCCAGATGATTACAGATATAAAAGAGGCATGCTTTAATCAACATTTTCTAATTAAAGGATGTAATTTAGTCACGTAAATTCAGTTTCACCTTCCAACAGAACACTCATTTCAGGGCTCTGAATGCGATCATATCTAACGTTCAATATCCAACCAAACCATGCTGCTCACTGGTTGGAGAGGATGACTGTTTATTTAAATATCACAAAATCAACACTGAGGTATTTTGCAGAACTTATCCAGAGCAAACCTGAGGCATATTCCTGGAAGCACAGGAACCAGCCTTAAAGGCAAGCCTGGTCACCGCAGGGTGCACGTGAACACACACCGATGGCAAAACAGAGATGCTGATGTCTCCTAAATCACATTCCATTGGAGCGTGGGAGGAGACCAGAATATAGGGGCCACATGCACACAAAAAGCCAGAGCGGAAACTGCACCTGAAGCCAAGAAACCACGGTGACACCCGCCGGGCCGCCTGGCCACTTCTCTTATCCCCGCGCCTTGCCATGAACTCTTCACACAACCCAATAAGGGCACAAATCATGAACTTGATGAAGATGGCAGTTTTCACTATTTACGCTCACCACCCTATCAGTCATGTCCTAATGCTGTGACCATACAGCTGCCAACTCACCAGTAGTCGTAAGTGTCATCCCAGTTGTCAAAGTGAACCAGGAAGCGATGGTCTATGACGTCAGCGACGGAGGCCACGCACACCAGACAGGGGTTCTTCCTGTCCACCGCCTCCAGCTTCATACCCACTTGGAAGCTGGAGATACTCTCAGTCTGTGAGCAAAATGCATGAGACACGATCCAGTTAAGGAAGATGGTGCTGCTTATATCACACACACTTCTTACCGTCGGCACAATCTTTCTGTGTAACAGTGAGCCCAGCGGTTGGAACCGAGACCCAAACAATAGTAATGAAACCAGCCAAAAGGGGGCTCTACACAAGTGTTCCTAAGCTGGTGGATTGCATCCCAAAAGTGGGTTGTGGAGTGCATGGTGAAATTAACAAAGAAAAAAAAATGACGCCGTCGACAGCTTTCACCGTGCATTTGAGCCGTGACTTACTGAGCACGGAATTCTGTGGTTCCTGAGTTGTACACCATCACTTTACACCATATTGCCTTATCAAAATTATTTCTGCAACACAAAGAATTTAGCATTCCGCCTCCGTCCCAGAACTTACAGGAGTTTGTTTTCTGAAGAGAGTCTTCGGTGCCACCAGAATGTCGCACGTCTGCTCGTATTGTTCCCAGGAGAATTCCTCATCTTTATAACCTGAAAGAGCACAGGGCTCACAAACCGCGAAGGTCGGGAAGAAATAAAACTGCGTGCACGTCTTTAATGTCAATGGCTTGAAATAGGTTCAAAGCTCATTTACTCAGAGTATGAAGGGTAAGAGAGAGAGTTCAGGTCACATCGAAAAGGAAGGTTTCACGTCGTGAGAATCCCCATCTCACTAAGTAAGCATTAAAGTAAAGATTAATTTTTCCTCTGTAATTCAGATTTGGCCAGATTTGAGAAATGTAATGAAATATGACAATAGAAATGTACCCACAGGGGACGCGCCTGAGCTAATATCACACGACTCTACGGAAATGCGGGAGAAAGTTGTCATAGGACAGCTTGATAGAGGGTTCTTCACAGCGACTGCATGTTTAAACATGCGACGTATTTATACGTGAAGGGAGACCCAACACCAAAGGGAACATGAGGACTGCCCTCAGTGCCGGAAATCACTGAAAGATTGGGCTAGGAACTGCTGTTCTACCATTCTAAGTTGGCAAGAGTTGGTAAGCCACGATAGTTCTGAATGGGAAACAGGTGATAATAATAATAAATAATAATAATAATAATAATAGTAATGATACTATGAAGAAAGGCATGGTGTGAAGGAGTCAGAGAAGATGAGGGCATGGGGCTGACCTTTTGGAGGATGAAGCTTCCGTCCCGTCGTCTCACACCAACCCGCGGGCCGAATGTCAGGGGAATCGGCATTTACCCAGAAGTCATAGCACTCTGGGTACCCGTCAAAGTGGAGCCGCAGCCGATAGCCAATGACCTTCCAGATGAATACAGCACAAACACAGGCGTTTCTTTTAAGAAGGAGGGCAAACGACCAGACTTCCCAGATTTTAAAGTGAAAGGAGGAACTGAAAGGCCAGGCGTTTATGAAGACTCAAGCATTTTCCGGAGGCTTCTGGGAAAGGATGGATGAACAGATGAGCTGGTGGCTCACCTACCTCTGCCACAGACAGGACACAGAACATGGAGGGGTGGAGAGGGTCTATTCCTTCGAGACGCATCCCTGCCTTGAAGCCATTTCGATTCTGTGGAAGGGACTGTTCCTAAAGGAGACAAAGGACAGCCATGTCAGCTTGGAGGATAAAATTCTAACCCCGATCAAAAAGGGAAACCCCAACAACCACGGATAAGAATGCCAACAATGTCAACATTCATGTTTTTTTTTTTTTTAAGATGGTGGAACTACTCCGAAGGCCTTCTAGCTGGCTTGTTACTATAGAAACGGCTGTTTTTTTTTTTTTTTTTTTACTTTGAAAGAACAGATGTCTCATCAAATCTTATCAGAGAAGGCAAAAAATACCCTGAAAAACTGATAAGCACACGAGGAGATGGAGTGAATCCCGGGTAACAGGTCTGAGATCCACCCGGTATGTGTCCCCTGGATAACCACATGCACGGCCGCCTCAAAGCCCTACCCACGTTAGCACCTTGTCTACATGAAAAAAATACTCTCTCCATTCATACTAAGAGTCGTCAAGTCACACATCTTGATGACTTATAAGAGGGCTCTCAAACTAATGGAGCGTTTTGGCCGATATTCCTCTGACAACAATTTGGGAAATTAATACTGCTCTCTAAGAACATTAATACGCATTCAAATGAGGAGCCTTTGAAGGCCAGTGCACTGCACTACAAACCAAAGGATCAACTATGAAGCTAAAACATTGACCAAACTACCTGTCAACATCATGGGCGTAAATTATGGGAAGATTGTAACCCCCCCCCCACCCCACAAATAATCAAAACCGGCTAATACAACCCCCCAATAATCATGTCTCCTCCCTCCCCAATGTTGAAACCAAAGTTACACCCTTGTCCAACATCGTCATGCTCCATCAACCTCCATCGCTCCCTATAAGATCACCACTGTCTCATACCTCTGTGAAAAGCCTCACGGGGGCCATAGCCGCCTTCTCTTCCTCCAGGTACTGATCCCAAGACCACAGCTTCTTCTTGGTATTCACTGCTGCGATTGGCGGGGGGGGGGGGGGGGCTTAACAAATATACACAACAAGCAAACCACTCACTAGCAAGTAGCAAAGGAGGGGCATCGGCAGAAAAGCTCACCGCTGGAAGCAGACACTTTGCTCTTCATCTTGGCCTCGTCTTCTTTCCGCCGTTCCTGTAAGGCAGTGGGGTTATGGGGCACCTTCAGCGGATGCGATCAGAGCCCAAAGCGAGACACGTCCAAAGACACTTACTCTGAGGTAGTACTCATCCAGGGCACCTCCTCTGGGAGTGACGGCCAGCCTCTTCTTCTTCCGTTCGTCTCCCTGCATCTTTGGCAGTTCCTACCGTGGACCAAAGCAGCGATCAGAAACGTGCTGCCAAATGTGCGTCACGCGCAGCATAACGTCAACTCTCCCTCCGACTTTTACCTTTTTCTTTCCGGCTGTGTGACTCATAGGGATCAAGTTATTTGGAACAGAAAAATGAAAACAAGTACATATAAATATCTCTACTTTTAATACAAACCGGAAAATTATACCCAAAACTATATTTAATGTAATAAAAACCATTTCTCTGTTATTATTTAAATGAAAATGACACTTGCTTGGTTTCATAGAAAGAAGCCAATAAAGGAACATTAACTATGTGGAATGTTTTTATTTCTGGTGTAACATTTCTGTTATTTTCCTGTTGGTATCCACCCCCACTGAAACCTGTCTCACTGCACCAATAAAACACAAAAAACCTAAAAAGTCAGACCTTGTAAACTTGCTTTCTTTCCCCAAACTAACATCCCTCCTTTCTCAAGCTAAATCTTCAGCACAGCAGCTACCATAAACACAGTTCCATGTTGTTTCATCCCTTAGAACTCCTGACTAATGGTACAAAAAGCCTGAACAGAAACCTAACCTTTTTGCTCTACCTGTATCTGAAAGTTGGCCATACGATCACCCATGACGACCGCCTCCCCGTCTAGTCGAGATTGGCTTTACTTCTTAAACTGATGCATTTACACGACGGCAGTATTTTTAGGCGTTGTTTCTGGGGGGAACCCGCATTGAAGGCTGCGTCGTTCCTAAAGGTGTAGAGGGACCACAGCCAGCCTGGAATAACAGAGATTGGTCCCACCTGAAGGACTGCTTGGCTCATAAGCCTTCCCGCTAACCGTGCTTAGCTTCACCATGGTGCGGAATGTGATCACATCTGTTAGTTCCCAGTCAGGAGCGACAGCAGGAGAGCCGTTAGTCACGCACCTCACCCCGGCTCGACTCAACCGCTTCAGTCTACGAGGGACTCCGTTGTCCTGCCTCCATGTCAATTACATCGTTGCTTGTTAGATTCTCAGGCTGGGTCCCTGTTCTGTAGAGCAGAGATTGAAAGAGGAAGTTAATTAAACACACACACACACACACACACACACACACACACACACTAAATGCAGCAAACAGCGAGTTTATACACCATATATAATAATAGATTTCTAAGACAATGCAGGACATTTACTTAAAGCTAATTGTTGAGTATCTTAATCAGTCTGCTGTACTCTTTTCACCAGAAACATCAATCGTCTGCCTGAACACCAACGGCGCAGTGTAAAAAACCCGCTTTGCACACCCTGGAAGATCCGAGCCCAACGGCAGCCCCCGAAGAAGCCAGTACGCCGTCACATGGCCGTACCACTTCAGCAAATCAGCATCAGAGGGTCAGATGGGGGCCAGCAAATGCAGGCCTGGGCAACACCTTGGATGACATCATCACGGCTTTCCCGGTAAACAGCTACCGCAGACCCGCGTCCCCGAATAAACACCAGCATTCACCCAAGTGTCAAATGGTCAATAAGAACAGTACATCAAGACACTATATCGACACAAAACACCACCCAACAATGCCTAGAATCACCCCTATGAAAATATGACTGAGGAGAGAGTAAAACACACATTTATACGGTTTTAAAATGTTATTATTTTAGAGCATAATTTTCCCTCTGAAGCAAGCACTATGACAAGTCTCACCACAACAAAATATTTCAGAATGAAGCCCAAAGCAAAGACATATTTCTGACATTTTCTTGTTTGGTATGAGCCGAACATATTTTCTGACATTTTTCAGGGGGAAAAAAAAGAAAAAAAATCATAGTCTGCAAAGTGATAAAAGGTTCAATCAAACACAGCAGGGTTATGTCCTTCTGTCATTTAACAGCTTTATGGTTTTATATTTTATATATAAAAAATATGCTATATGGTAAGTACACCAGTCAGAGTTTATCGCATCTGAGGGTCTCGCTGCGTTTTCACCCGAAAACGTGTGGTCTCTGTAGATGGATGTTGCACTCTAACATATAATTCAACATGTATGAAAAAAAACGGGTGATGAATTCCTTTAGGCACCAAGCGAAGCTTATGACAAGTTCAGCTTATTCTTTATTATAACAAAATGGAAGGCAGGCTCCCACTGATAAAGCGAAAGTAAAAGCAATTCAGTACCTACAATAAAAATAACAATAACGGCAACAACAAAGTGACTTTGAGCCGGGGGCCTGTATCACAAAAGCAGGATTTCTTGCTTTGCCAGATAACTTGTGTAGTGCGAGCTAAATATAAGTGAATGAGGATAAAGTCCATTTAATTAAATTGGGGTACCTTAAATCTGACAAGCTAGCCGGCTATGCAAGAAATCCTGCTTTATGATACAGACCCCAGGTCCACCTTCATCCATCCCAAGGCCTGAAAACATTCAACTGTTCTCCTGATTCATACATTCAATCAACAGAAATGTGTCAGCAGCCATGACTAAATTCTTTGTTGTCTGGAGCCAGAAAACTACTGTTTGTATACAAATACTCCAAAACAAGGACTTAAAAAAAACATAAAAGACATTAATACAATGACCAGGTGACTTGTGACCCGATAATCCTACATTTAAAGGCGGCAATTTAATGGTTGATTCCTCATGGTTGATTAAAAACACTGTGGCAGAAGTGTAAGACCATAGAGGTTACTGGGGAAGGACAGAACAGCATGTTACAGAAAACCCTCTAAAGGGATATAGAGCTCCAGAGGAAACCAGCCATTTCACAGAGAAGCTGGCGTGAATTATTATTGCAACAACTTGTGACAGCTATTCGGGGGCCGTCGCTTCATTTTTGCATTCGAATATGACATTTCATTCAGCTGAAAACATCTTGCTCATATGAAGAGCTGTCAGCCAATGGGCAACTGAACGACAGCAGAAGTGCAAAGGACGCGAAAGACAGCAGAATGGTGGGTCAACTGGATTGGAAGATCAATCGATGACAAGATGGTGGTCAAGAAATATCTGTCCCCTACAATCGACACTTTCCATTCGGATTTGACTTTCATGTATAAAAAAAACTATTTATTTACAAAACACCAATGACAGCATTACTAAACATTCATGGCTGCTAGCATGCTCACAATGCCACGTGCAAAAACATTTTCCGGTGTTACATTATAAACTAAGGCATTCGGCTTAATATGGCAGGCTAAACAAGCCGGTGACCCATTAACAAAGTATCACCAGACGCGTCTGTGAGCGACCGTGCCGCACCAATACGGGGAAATTCCAGTTTCCTTGGTTACCATGTAGTATGTCACTGCATCATGTCTGTACTAGAATAAATAAATCAGCAAATTACCCTGTGTGATATTACTTACATCTATAAATGGAAAAAAAAAACAGAAAAGATGAAATGGGAGTGTAAGATATGCGAGAGAAGCTAGCAGAACACTAACAAATTAGCGTCAGGCTCGATGTCAGGGAAGTGACATCCATTCCCATCTTCTACAAGACGGGGCCGGAGAGGGCCAGCACGTAAGGGGCTGCCTGCCGGAACATTCCGGAACCAAGAACTGAGACCCATCTCGTACCACAGTGATGGGGCATCCCGAAAGCCACAGGCGAGCTCCGATTTCTATCTCAGCAAAAACGAAAGTGGGATCATTAGAACGTTAAATCACAGCTGTTAATCCCAAATCGTTATTAATCCTCCAGGTTCTTTTAAATGTGCATTTCTATAACTGTGCCTCTCGAACCAAAGCGAACTGACCATGAGAGAGGCCGACGTTCATCAACAACGTGCAAAAGCCCCTTGAGTAGATCCCGAACGTGAGCTGAGTGGCCACGAAAAAAAAAAAAAAAAGCATATCATCAAACTACAGGAATTGTCAACACCTCCAGTCACCGACAGACTAGGTATTAACAGCAGAGACAGCCGAGGGGTCTTATAGAAATGCGTCCCATCAAAACACAGGCTATCTAACAGATCTGTACCAGTGTCTCCCCACACCCATGTCGCTGGGTTGGCACCTCCTGTCCGGCGTGCATCCACTAAAGCCTTTAGATGAGGGCACAATCAAGCCACAACACCAGCCATAAACAGAACAAATTATACATCCGTGTACTGCACTGTAGGGTGTTTAAAACCCGAAGGTCATGGATTGCGGATATGTTGTCGTTTCCTGCAGAGTTTTCCGTCTGAATTCCATCACTCAAAGTGACAATTTATTTTAAAGTTAACTCACATTTGCAATGACTTTTCAAACCATTTCAAACCAAATTCCTTCAAAATTTCACACACTGAACATGTACTTTAAGAGGCCTTCGAAAGTTTATTCCATTTTAATGTGCGCCAGTATTCCAAGCGTGTAAACCAGGGGTGGGCAATCTTACCCAGAAAGGGCCGCTGTGTATATGGGTTTTCACTCCAACTTCCTAATTAGATTACTAATTAGAGGACTGATTGGCTGAAGATTCCTCACACCTGGGTTTGAACAGCTGAAGTACAGGTTACCTCAAAAACCTGTATACACACCGGCCCTTTATGGATAAGACTGCCCATCCCTCATGTAAACTCATCCAAACAATACAGTTACAAACCCCTCACTCTCCCTCCTTCTTTACAGGAAAGACAGATCTTACTTAAGCAACCACACTTGTAAAGCACAAACGAAACGCAAGCAGAGAGCACAGGGCTTTAATCTGGGGAAAACTGAACAGAATCTAAGAGAATAAAGGGATTTAAAACTGAAACCTAAGAGAGGCCAAGGATAAGTGTCTGAAGAAAATAAAGAACGTCACATAAATTTTAATACTTTAAGTTTCTACAATCATGTTCTCAAATGGCACAATGCACCCAGATTCCACAACATTGTATTACTACAAATAGTTAAAAGCTATCAAACATTTTCCTCATAGCAAGTGCCAGTTTAGCAATTTTGGTTCTATTAGGCATTCGTTTATAAACAACGGATGGATAAACGCACAAGTTCTATTGCAGGGAATTATGTATTTGTTTCGGGAATGAAAACTAGGCCTATGTATACGTGTGAGCTTCACACATTCAAGTCACAGTAAAAACCGACGGCAAACTGCTAGATTAATCTTTACATTTAAAGGCTAATATATATCATTCACCAAGCATTTTCCCTTTGTGTTTTGAACAACGCTGTTCAGCATAAATATTTTATTACATGCCCAACAGGCAAACATTTTTGTCCTGGTTTAAGCGTACAGGACGACATTTTATGAACAAAAATAGTACATTTACAGTGACTCTCCAAGACTGTCCTTGGGAGAAAGGTAGCATCCTCGTGTAGAAATATGCTCTGTTTAAACTGTATTTTCTTTGCTGTCACATTAATACCTTATATTTAAACCTTAATTTATACAAGTACAGGTTAAGTCCCTTTCTCAAGAGCACAGCAACCAGCATCATTGTGGAAGGTGAAATCCATAAAGACCGGGTCAGAAATCCAGACCTGTTACCAGGGTCAGATGTAACCAAATTTCTATAAATCACTTTACAATCAATGAACGCTACATTTATTATTAATAAACCTCTGGATCACCTAATTTCACAAAACAACTGACACTGTGTGGGGACAGACACCAAAAATACTAGTGCTAGAATTGCTGTTACCAATCACAAATATAATAATATTCAAGTAATTCTACAAACTGAACAGATTCAAACCTGAAGAAAACTCATATCTGTAGGTTAGTTAACTGGTTACCAAAATATTTTTTACAATACACATGAATTGACATCTAGGGATGTGTAGTAGGTGTTTTATGACTTGTCAAAAGAACTTAATTTTTATTCACCCCCCCCCACCATAATCACTTATTTTCTCAAGTTACCAGAAAAGAATAGCTCATGGAGCAAAAGGACCACATAAATATTAAGTCACTGGACTGCTACATTTCCAACACTGCTGTTACTACAACAAGTTACAGTGTTTTGGACTAAAGCGAATCGCTGACAGTAAAACAAACACGCTGCTGAAATGTCTAAATAAATGGCTGTTGCTGTTTCTGAGCACACATTACGCTACATTAAGGAAACAAACACGGATTTGTTACAGAAAACCAATTCAGACCAAAATGGCGAAGGCTTTCCAACTAAACAACATGAAACAAATATGTCAATAATAGAGAAGTATCTGACCTCACAAACATCTACGGGAAAACAAATGTCCACGACAGGGGTGAAAACCTGACGGAGAGGGGAAGAAAGTCTACTTTATGTGCTTTGCCACTTCAAACTGCTCAAAGTGTTAAAAGACGGGGAGGACACCTGAAGGAAGAGTGGAGATCAGTCACAAATGTGGCAGTGCGACTGAAGACAGAGGAAACATTTCCGAGAGCAGAGAACCCGACAAGACGCACTTTCTGTTTACACTATTTACGCAGGGCTCCCCATCGCCGTATAACATAACCATACCGCACTCACTGTCTCACTTTGGCTGCATTTCGGCGACCACCACCTAGTTTTATCCCAGCCCAACAAGAAAATGAAAAAAAAAGATCATCTCAAACCGGATTTGAATAGGATCGGCCGCTTTTCGGATCGCTCCTGAAATACGGCCGCAGCCTGTGTGTTTGTTTGTTTTTTCTGGGAGTCACCGCACCTGTAAATAAGGCGTAGCGGTGGCAGTGCCGCTGTCGCTGCTGATGTTGTGTGTAATGTTATTAATTTCTTACCCACACGGCGGTCCTTCTGCCCCTCAGCGCTGTCACAGGAGAAGCGGAGGTTCCCTACGTGCGGCTCTGCGCATGCTCGGGCACTGCCCCCTGTCGGAGCGTAGGAGCATCGGAGCGCGCCTTTTCAGCCGAACAGGTGGGGTAACTGAGAGTCAAACAAAAGGCTCAAAGACAGGTACCTGCCAGGCTGTTCGGATGCTGTTCTTTTACTACAGCTCTCTCTGTGTATGACATACTACGAATTGATACAGATATGGGATTTTTTTTTTTGTTTTTTATAAATGAACATAGTAACAGTAGGTGGCATGGTTGCTTCACTCTCTCGCTCTTTGCGTTTGAATCCACTACCCTACTGCTGCTCCATAATGCAAAGCAACGCTCTGTATGTTCTGGAAAACCGGCAGTTGCGTTATAATATACTCCACGATTTAATTAAACAGACAAACAAACAGTAAATGAATGATTGCAATAACTACAACGAGAGAATAATCAAAACAGCATCCCAATCGTTTAATCACCATCTACGTTAATTAACGTCTATAAAAATAAGCTTCCCACATCCTACTGAAGATTTGAGTGCATTGCTGCCCAAACCATTCTACAAGAAACAGGTGGCTGCACACGGCTTTATTAATAAATTATGACGTCTGAGTTTCTTTAACAAGCACATCTGCTCAGATCTTGCAAAGAACTGTGTTTATAATAGGGGATAATTGGTCCTGTACCCCAAGTATCTCTAGTCATGCCTGCTACCGCCCAGTGATCCAGTGATCCAATATACTGCGAGGCAGCCCAGTAAAGACAGACAGGGTCCCAAGTGCTTGTCATCAGCCAGCTTTTTTCCTCTGTATGATCTTCTGTGAGTGACTCAGTCATTTAACATGCCCTTTATCTTCTGATTTATCTACATCCTTTGTGATGAGAAGTCACTTAAATCACTAAAACAAACACACAAGGAAGCAGACTGTCTCTATTGTTGTTGATATGATGGCTGTTTGTATCACTGTAGCTCCAAACCTCCCTCTAAATCACCCATCCTGTGTGTGTGTATTCCACAATGTCCCTGCATCCTACCCAGACTGCCCACTTGACTGTGCCCAATGCCTCCTGGGATAGAATCCCAGCTTCCTGTGACCCAGTGCCAGAGAAGCAGGTGGAAGATGTATGGATTTATTTATTTGTTTGTTTATTGCTTTTAAGTTCTCTAAGTAGGCCTATCCTTGATTTATAGTCATAGGGAATTTATATGTAAACCTAAATGTATGTATAAAGTGTTTCCCTTAAGGAGGTCATTTTAAATGGGTATAGCTACACACAATCTCATCTATCCAACTGGCAGAATCGATGTGGTGCAATTTTGCATTGTGCTGTTTTCTCACAGCATCCTATATCAACATCATTCAATGAGAAGCAGAACCTATTACCAAAATACCCCCCATTCATGCAAGGACATGTTCATCCCCTTGGGGGGGGGGGAGGGGGGGATTGTGAATAATCACATTATTCCGTGTTGATAAATCATCTGTTTCTGGATGTCATAGATTTCCCAGAGACATATCGGACCGGTAATCTATGTTTATTCGAGATCATTGTTGTGATTATAGTAATGAAAAAACCGTCTCAATTACACTGAAAGAGAAATATTGAATATCCAATATTGAATAATGTTTAAAAATGTGTTTTTGGGCTTGAATTTAAGCTGGAACAAAACATAATTGAAAGTGATATTCTGCAGGCTTGTGTGAACCTCAGCTGAATTAGTTAGAGCTACGATCTGCTGGCCGCTGATGCCCCCTGTCAGGTTTTCGGCTGCAAATGAGAATCCGGAGCCTCTCACGGCCGCTTCAGTCCGGCCGCAGTCCTCAAGCCCCCACTCCATCTCCACATTGGCCCTCATAACACCTTAATTACTGTCTTTTCATCCTGTGACAATTTCATGCATATAGCCACTTTTGTCTCCTAGTACTGGCTGGGATTTAACATCTCCTTTTCTGTGGTGCCCTCTGTCAGTTAACAGGCTTTACAAAGTTCCCACCGAAAACATTTAATTGAAACAGTGCTTACCCTCGCTTTCACTGCATAATCGCGCGCCCGTGAGGAGAAATAGCTGGCCATCGTTACAATGTCATGTTCTGTTAATGAAGCCAGCCGGGTGTTTAGGAGTGAGAGTCCGGCGTGTGCTATTCCGTCACGGACCGTAAATAGCTGGATTATTGAATGGGCCTCCCCGTCGCGGTACCGATTTCGATACGCTGGGCTGCTCAGGTCCTCACTCGTCACGCACAGGCTGCCATTACTGTTACTTCTGAAAGAAAAGCGCCAGGATAACTGTCACTAATCCCATTGTTTTGGTACCTTGGCACAAGCAGATTTAGGCAGACATTCTGATTGCCGCTAGGCATCCTCTGTCCAATAGCAGCTACTGATAACAGTTTCCTGTTCGATTGTCTCTTTTATTCAGTGCTGGATTTGTTCACTTCTTTGGTCTGTCACTTTTTAAGCTGGATAGAAGGGCCTGTAGGCAATGAATAATAGCTGAATCATTTGTAAAACTTGATTTTCACTTCAGTTATACACGTAACATTCTTATTGTGTTTCTAAAGCCTTCACACAACCGTTACTGCACTAACTAGCTAGTCCAGTGTCCAAAGTTGTGGAGGCGCTTCAAATTTTTAGAGAAGGCATAACCTTATTTAACTGTTGCTCCAGTTACTTATTTAATCATCCAATGTACAATATTTGTAAACATTGTCTGATTGTTTATAAACATTACCGCAAATAACCGTATAGTAATTTTTAAAAGGATGATGTCAAAATGCTATGTGTCTCCATAATTTCGGCCACTAGTGAATTTTGGCCACTAGTGAGTTAATTTACAATTAACCACTAGTCAGGCCTATTTGTTTAAGTTATAATTCATGTTTATCACTGAAACTGCTGCCACTTCTTCTGGTGGTTGTATCGCCTGAAGCTTCCAAACTTTGTTTTGAATTGATAAAATCAAACAGAAGATAAAAACGAAAAGAATTTTTCAAATGCTTCCTTTGCGCCGATCATCTGCTCCGTTTTTTTTTTTACTTCCTTTGAAGACTTCTGCCATGAAATAAGCTTTCATGGCCTGAAATAAGGGCTTAAATGCTCTGTCTTTGTTGATAAATTGAGATGTGCAATAAAATACAAGCGTGCATTTCCAGATGCATGGTCTGGAGAAACGCCGCTTTGGCTGCTAGCTAATTCATATCCTCATTTGACATTTTAACGCGCCCTGAGCGGCGTGCTACAATGTGTAGCCGCAGTAAATCAAGCAGTGGCCATAAACGCATAACGGCGAAGAAGGACACGCTTGATAAACGATTACGTGTTGATGGGTAGCGGTTCATTTTCTTACATATTTAATTGACTCAATTTGTACGTCATAACTCATGTGCTGTCGGGCTTGGGCAGACAGATGTTCATTGGCTTCGTGAAACCAAAGATCCAGAGAATTGTAATAAGCTATGAACAAGGATATTAAGTAGGCCTGATGGTGGTCAGAGCTTAGAGGGGTTTCGAGAAGCAAGAACAAA
Source organism: Gnathonemus echidnorhynchus (assembly GCA_026776725.1). Classification (NCBI taxonomy): domain Eukaryota; kingdom Metazoa; phylum Chordata; class Actinopteri; order Osteoglossiformes; family Mormyridae; genus Gnathonemus; species Gnathonemus echidnorhynchus. Next base: position 606,648 of record JAODJU010000106.1, on the reverse strand, counting down.
GGACTACATGTGTCCTTACCAGACCTCCTCAAGCATAACCTGCCTAGCTGATGTGTGAATCCGCCCCCAACCGGATCTTTAACCGCTATTGACCAGAAAATGGCACTATGGTGATCAGAGCGGGACCTGAATAGAACAACAGAAATAGACTGGCCCACATGTCGCTGCCTTGCTATTTGCCCTGAAGCTGCTACACCGCGCCTAGACCAAACGTGGCCTATAAAAAGTGACGGACCGAATCACAATTACGGGTGACAAGACTGTCTTATTATCCCTTATAACTCAATAACAAAACCGCTCTCAAGCCCAAACAAATATGCCTGCCAATTACAGACGAGGAGTCAAAGAATTCGGCTACGATATGACTGATTAGCTTATAGACACATTTATAAACTTAGTCCATTAAGTAGCAAATTATTTATATACACGAATCAATTGTGGCATTCAGTAGGCAGATAATAACCATTATTAAATACACCAAATGATGTATTTCATGATACAAACGTTAGTATATATTGCTTTAAGTTCAACTATAATGTTTCTGTGCATAGTGCACCGGTCAAATCAGTCATTAACCTTTGTGCCTGAAATGGCACACTTTCCATTAGTTGATTTATTGAACTACACACTTTCCATTAGCTGATTTGTTGAGCTACACACTTTCCATTAGCTGATTTATTGTTTTCTGTGTGACAACCCCCATGCAGTAGCCACAGTAAGAACCGCGTTTTAATCATCACTAGTAAATATTGCTTCGGTAAAACTCGAGCACGTCAGAAGTAAAAGTACAGTAGTAGTTCACTGTTCTCTCATTGCTTAATTAATTAATTAATTAATTAATTAATTGATTATTTTAGAAATAAATGTTTCTATCCCTCAGTCTTCTAACCACTTATCCTAGTCAGGGTCGCGTGGACGGGGGGGGGGGAGTAGTCGTCGAACAGGGTATACGGCTTTAGGACACCCTAGACCGAACATTTCTCGTAGTTTTAAAATAAAAAACGAGATTTTTTTTGAGGTCATCGGTAACCAGCAGATGGCACTGTTTACCCGTGAAAAAAATTTCATTAGCTTGAGGGGTAGTGGGTGAAATTTACTAATAGCAATAGCAAAATACTCTTAAACAAATGATCTCCTTTAACTGTTGCTTCATTTTGATCATAAGCAAACTTAAGCTTAATATCAATGGACTGCGATGCTTTGATGGAAAACAGTGACAATAAGTTTCAAGATAATGATGTTTCAGTTAACGATTGACGACGAACACATTAACTGAGAAAATAATTTTGCTATAAGAAGCATTTGAAGATGTCAAACATTGAATAGTAGGTTCCAGAATGTGTTTTCCACAACAATCCATACCTTGCAGGAAACTGAGAGTTCCTTTGTAACTCTGTACGGTGTAATCTACTTATAAGGCAATAATAATGACTTATGCGTCTGATAAACATTTGCGGACTTCATACACGTAACGCAAGGAAATTCGTGTTCTGTTCTTCAAGTGCTGCACAGTTTTGCTCGTGACCTCAAATCTGGCAACAGGATAAATGTGATTGTGCTAGCTAGAAATTGGGCATCTTTGCGGGGATTTGATAAATCTGTGCATAAAATGATTGAATGACAAGCTGACTGGTGCGTAACTTTGATTCAGAGGAAACTGCGCCTGATTGACTTGTAGTAAGGAGGATTTCTGAAAAATACGGGTATCAAAACCCATTCTCCTGGAGTGTGTTTCAGACAACTGTTTCTGGGGCCAAGGTGCCATTCCGTAGTGTCGAGTTCCTGCTCTTTTCTTTCTTTTTACCATAACAAACACGTTCTTTATTTCACAGAATTTCCTGTTACACCAGTCTTGAAAAAAAGTACTCATAATCCACTGGTAGATTTTTTTCAGATAAAACCATACATTGTGCCCTCGTTCACTTTCCTAATATAGATTTTTAGGTCAATGCAAATGTTGAGGCAATGTTGTTGTGTGCATCTACTAGTTAAAAATATTGGCTGCCACTCTACCCGTTTTCCTAGCTGTTTCGAATTCACAACCTATGCAACGAAATAGCTAATTAATTATCCCGTGGCTGTAAATTCTTTGTCTTTTCCATTGACTTGCAGACTCGGGATTGGATTGCAGGATTAGGTCACCGGACCTGGACCACTTCTGTGTAACACAGTTACAGTCCGATACTGGCAGAGGATGGGTCTCACTGTGCTGTGTATCTCCCGTCATTTTGCATATATGCCCACACCGTGAGATCCAGGCAGAATCATATTCCCTCTCAACATTCTAAATTTCCTTCCCATTGCAGAATTAATGTGAAGCTCACAGAAAATCCATCTAATTGTCCCCCCCTATAAAAAACCCCTGCAATAGATGTTCCCTGCCAAAACCAACTGTCTTTATTCTTCGAACAGGAAAGTTCTGTGTTGGAGATGAAGGGGTCGTTGTCCCCATCAGGACACAAATGGAACATTGACATACTAGCAGGCTCCTCGCAGATGTGGAGAATTTCTCGCTGACTTTGTGATCTCAGGCTGTGTGACTCCTCGCAGAAACGGCCGTAAGAATAGATCTTTAAATGAGTCACACGCGGCCCTTGCTGGCAGTTTTGTGCTGCACGACTATGAATCACCCTGGCGCACTTTTCTGAAAGCCCGAATCTGCGTCTGCTTCTGTCCGAGGCATAATCGCTTACTTTGTTAATTCCCTGTAATCTCTGAAAAGACTGGGAGACCGCAAGAGAAGCCGCGCTTGTGCGACGGCGAGGTGCCCCTCGTGTCCCCTGGCCTAAATTGGTAATCACACCATAGCACTTGGTGCCAGCATTGTTCTCTCAGCTGGGCAGCCAGGCCGCTAATTCCCGCATCAGCACACAGAGGCCTGTCCAGAGCCTCATTTGTGCTGGTAGAAATGTCACCAAACATACCTCAACCCTTCCACACAACAGTCCTTCTGTATCTTATCTTTTATTAGAGCATCGAGAATGAAGTTTAAGAAGTGAGTATTGCTTCAGGATTATGTACTGTAAATAACAATTTTATTATCCACCTGCCAGGACCTGCCGTCCTGGTCTATGAAGATGCCTAAACTCAGATAAAAACTGTTTTCCAGGTGGTCTGGCCCGCTGCCCGCCTTAAGTCCAGCTCTCACGGACCTTTCGACTCGCTCGTGAGAATCAGCAGCGGTCTGGCCCTCATTGCTGAATGTGCAGTCATTTCCTTTGGGGAGATAATGGGGATGTGGCACGCAGGCCGGGGTCAAAGGTGAGGAAGTGAGGTGTACCAGGAAGGAAGTCTGACCGGTATATTTAACGCCACCTCGCTGCAGGAATGTGCCCAGGGAGCTTTGGACAGAACCGTGACGGACTCTCATCCTTCACTCTGTCAGTCTTCACTTTCAGTAAAACACTGAAAAAGTATTCCATGGATGTAGTCATGGAAACCGCCATTACACTGGCGATTGTGCACTGTACACAAATCAGCCCAAGTGAGAGTATAATGTTCAGCTCGCTGTTCGGTTTCGTTTGATATCCTGGAAGACATCCAAAGTTCGGAGCATGTGAATGAGATAAGGAAGTAAGTGTGCATAAGTGTGGGAAAAAAAGAATTAAAATGTATATGAGATGCAGTGGAAAGTATTGGCTGAAAAAATAAAGCTGTCGGTGATCAAATTAACACAATGGAGGCTTGTATGTGTAACAGAACAAAACTGCTCTGAATGTACAGAATTCAAGGAGATCTGAAGTTCACTATCTACCATTTTAGGGCACTTGAAGCCAAAAAATAAATGTCACAAACATATAGATGAATACATGCAACATTGCTCTTTTAAGATTGAACCCTTTGTTTGCACTGGAATGCTTCTCTTCACCTCCTCTCCAAACAAAGGGTTTACAATCTACATGTGTTTAGTGGGATTTGAACCCCTTAGCTGCTGGTTGTACATGCGGTGCTCTGCCTGTTGAACTACAGGTGAGCTGTTTTTCTTTTTGTGTTATGGTGCGTACATGGTTAGTCAGGCTGTCCATCTTCATGCTGGTTCTCCTGCAGGAAACCAGGTCTCACCAGGTACCGCCTGACTGTCTGATGTCTGCGCAGACGACTGCAGCTAAGGGGAAATGAGCAGCTGCGCACGGAGCTAGTCCAAACCGGATTAGGCTCTGTCAGGCGTTCGGAGATACTGGCGCTAATGGACAGCACAAGTGCCGGCGTCTGCATTGCGTGTGAGGCTCTTAGTACCGACTGGGTGCGTGATTTAGGAGTGTGAGGCCGACCTTTGACCCCGTAGCCCCGCCCATTCTTCTATCTGCGCTCCAGCGATGATGACGGCCAGACACAAAGAGCAGTCCCTGTCTGGCCACCCGCGAGAAGCATTTAATCAGACGTGGATGGCAGGTTCCATCCACTCTGACCATGATAACCTGATCGTTCAGATTAGTGCATCGAACATCTACATGATGCATTAAAAGTAGAGCTCTGGGCTGCGGCCGCCGCCTTCCCTTCAACAACATAATTAACAAAATTCTAATATTGATATAGTATCAGTGCAGGTCAAAGGCCACATGGAGCTCTAGACAAGCTTTACTGGGCCATTTCACGCTGGGGGAGCAGTGAAGCTTGAACTGGGGAGGGGTAGCGCCAGTGGTTTGCTAAGGCCCTGTCGAGGATGGCTAGTGCTGAAAGTAATAGAGAGACATGGTTCTCTCACAAACACAGCTGGGCCCTGCGCACTGTCATTAGCCTGAACGCTGAGGCCATTTTCCAACTCTTTCAATGGATCCTTCTACTCAGCTGAGGCCGAACAGCGCCACGCGCCAAAGAGCCTCCGAACGAGGAGCGGTGTGGTGATGGTGCCTCGTCAGAAACGCAGGGAGGAAATTCCAGGATGGGGGCTGATAGCGAAGGCATTTCGATGCTCAGGGCACAGTGAGAGCGTCGAGTGATAAAGGTCAGACGACATGTTGAGGAGGGAGGGGCCAAAGGTCAACTGCTTTAGAGGAACTGGGGGTGGGCCTAACAGATGATGCAAATATAAGATCACTGAGTGCGTTTATTCAGGCCTCACTGGCTGGTGGTGTAATGCACCCCCCTCCAGTGCCCTTCGTTGGCGCATGACACTGCATAACAAACTATCCGAGTTTCAGTGTAGTCTGATTTAATTTGCTCTCTTTGTCTAATTTAATGCAGTTAGGTCAATTAATCGTGAAAATGGAGGACTACCCAGAGAAGGAAGTCAAATGTTTTTGTCCGATTTTACCAAGTTAATGATGTTAATGGTAACTGCTTCCGCTGTCCCACTTAGCTGAAAGCCTGGCGCAGGTGGAACCTTGAAATCTGGATCTTTCCAATAATGGGAGAGTGCAGGGGGCGGGGGGGAGGGGGGGGGCAATGGTGACGCCTCCCTACCCTCTCTCCGCCCCCCTCCAGCCACTGGCCCAGTTTCACAGCTGCTGCCACCCCAGAGACAGACACAAGCTGGGAAAATAGCTTACAGGACGAAAGAACAGGGTGACTTTGGGGTGTCAGGCGGGGATGTGCCCCATGGATCCACCCAGCGATCGCAGGTGAGCGTGTCCAGCATGTGTTTAGGACACGTCCCTCACCGCAGTGTGATACCCAATAGAACAATGTGCTAAAAGAACACAAAGAAACACTCTTTACTCATTTTCTAGCCATTTCCATTTCCTGCGTGCCCATTGGCTGTCGTTTGTTGTAATTGCTGTGCCCCATAATGGAGTGGCATCCTGTGTGGGAAAAGCAATCCTGGGAAATGGATGGATGCATGGATGGATGGATGGATGGATGAGTATTTAATGTGTTCAGTTATAGTAGTAGAAGCATAATGGTGGTACAGCACCAGTTTCTACAGTCTTCCTTTCTAGTACCCAGAGGGTCTGTGAGCCTTGACCTCTTCTGACATATCTGATGAATGAGGTCTGACCTGCCTGGGGTGAATCCCCTTAACGCGAGTGGCAGAGGGTGTGTCACATGCCCGACATCGGCCGTCTGCAGCCATCCCACGCACACCCTGGCCGACACGTTCATCCGTGTGATGACAAGAGCACATGTTCAGAGCCATACCAATGACGGAGGACATGGTCTGGGAGCCCTGAAGACAGTCATACTTAATGCAGCGACATGCATCCAAAACAGAACAGATGCATTTTAAGAATAATATCTGGCCATCATTGATTCACCCACGTGGATTTGAAGATCCTTCTGCATTATAGAGCCCTCGTCTCTGGGAACCTGTGCAATATTATGGATAATTTGATCATTTCATTTATAGAGTTCTATAGGTTTTTTTCATATGAAGTATTGCATTATACGTTTTTCACCCTGCACTTGATCTTCTAGGTCAGTGTTAACAGCCCAACCCCCCTCCCCCCCCATCCACTTCGTGTAATACAATAAGACCAGCAGCAGAGCAGGGTCTTAGGAGACAGGCTCTATATTTAACAGAACAGGAATCGACCCCCCCCGCACAACCCCCACCCCGTCTGTATCAGTAATCACCGGCTCCACGCAGTGCACCCAACCATCATACAGCCCCAGTGCATCATGTTGCCGCCTTATTTGTTTTTTTAGCGCATGTTTTTATGCAGTAGGCAGGTGCAGACATGCGTGATGACAAGTCGCCCTGTGGAAACTGCAGTCAGACTCGCCATTCAAGCACACCGGGGACAGTCGGCTGTCGGGCTTGAGTATTCATTGAAATCTAGTCTGTCACCATCAAACAATGTGCCACTTGTGTGAGATTTGGCAGATCTGCGATGTATCAATTCTCAGTGCTGAATTCCCGCCTTCTACCACCGACGATGACGCTACCCATGGGCACGTGGCCTTCCACTGACACTTGGTGGGGCCACGTGTATAAGCTTATGCCTCTGTTTAACAAGTGTCTGTCTCTGTCTCAAGTGTCTGCCTCCGTTTAAAAAGTGTGTGAGGTGTGTGAGGCTTGGTCAACCATGCAGTCACTACATACAAAGAACACAGAAATGTCCAACCTATATATATCTCTAAGCCCTAAATCATTAACAGGATTCGTTAAAATTGCTAAAGATTAACCTTGTGAAGGACTGTTTCCAGCTATACTAAAGCTAACTGAAAGTGATGTAACTCTGTGAGGTTAGGGTTAGGGTTAGGATTAGGGTTAGGGTTAGGGTTAGGATTAGGGGATAGCCCCACCCATGACATTCCTTTGGCCACTGGCACTACTGGAATTTTCTTGGTGCTTGGTGGTGGGCAGAAGAAGAAATTAGCTGAGAAGCATATAGCTTTATTTTTCCTGGTGGTTTTCCTGGAAGAATAAAAGAACAAAGTGTGCCTCATGCTAATTTAGTAGAGACTTTTATCCAAAGCGATGTGGAATGGAGAAAGCGGAGACAGGTAGACGCAGGAGCAGCTGGGAATTATGGCCTCGCTCAGGGGCCCGACAGAGAAATCACTTAGCTGACCAGGGGATTTTAACCTTCCGATCACAGGCATCATGGCACCATTAAACCCTCGGGCTCTCCAGCACATATCCATCCCTCTTCATCCGGGGACTAAAAAACCAAACATCCCCAGGCATGAAAGAGGATCCCTGTCACAGGAGTGTGTGCGCATTCTACACATCCTCCTGGCTGGAAAGAGAAATGAGAAGCAGAGGAAGCAGAGGTATCCTCCACACCTTCCTGGGGGGGGGGGGGGGGGGGGGGCAGCACACAGAGCAGAAAGAGGCGGATCAAAAAACTTCCGGTACCCAAAATGGAATTTCAGGAATTAGTTACCAGGCACCGGGAGGAATATATCATGCATGCAGTTATTATTTGTCTCTGGTGTAAAACATGCTTAATTATTTCCAGATATGGTGAATAAAGATAATCAAGGATCAAAGTCGGAGAACGTTTCAGTCTCAGTTTGCACCACATTAACTGTCGTGGGCTGCAAACCTGCAAATCACAGCACAGACTGAATATAAAATGAAAGCGTTATTAAAACCGAATCGAAATGTAATAAATGGTTAGCGGCCGAGTTTGCTGTAAGGATCTGCACAGTCTTGTAACTCACTGGCTTAAAATGGGCCAGTATATTTGTACGTATGTTATTCTCAGACAAAGCTGGACAACATTGTGTTTGAGTGCCAGTCGGCGTTAGTCTGGCAGCTTAACATACACATATGTAAGCTGTTTCCTCAGTCAGAATTAACTAACTTGACAAGGTTTACTCTAAAGGCAAAGCTTTAAACAGAAACATATTTAGTATAACCACTGGATTCTTTATGGTCTGCGCAGAGCACTTATATCTTCATATGCATACATTTGATTACCAGGTGTTGGCTGCCAGAAAATATTTGCTTTTCTCAATGCAGAACCCTGAGCAGTGAAAGTGTTCTTCCTCACCTATAGATATCTGAGTTACGCCCTTTGCTAGAAACCTTGAGTTTTCCTCAGATTTGATGTTTCTGGGCTAGAAACCGCCAATCTATAGTCCATTGCATCTCGCTCTCTCAGATTGTCTGATATTTGTGGTAGTTTTTTTTTATTCATTATTTTTTTCATTTTGTAGAAGTTTGTTATATCTCTACTTTTCTTTCAAGAACATAAGATGCAAGAAAAAAACCCAACCTCCACATCTTCACTCTCCTGAGTCACGCAGTACTACAGAATATCTTTCTCACCGTGCTTCATACTTGTCCATTTTGTATCAGAGAGATTAGTCATATTAGTGATATTTCAAGAAAATATTTCCCATATGACTGCATATCTGTGATCAGCTGATGCAAAGTAACCAATAATAAGTTATTTTTAACATGTTATTTTTCCAGCAAACCAGGGGTTTCTGTTACCTAATAATTTTCAGTTTTCTGACCCCCCCAGTAAATCAGCGGTGGTTTTTACCACCACTCAAACCACAAGTTTGCATGGGGCCTCCAAGATTCGGGGTGCCCCCTGTTGGCCACAAACAGTCATTACATTAGGGTAGGGGGACAAGGGGCCCCAAAGTGACTTTTTGAGTGATGCCCCAGAAATGATAAACCTGCCCCTGCTGTAAATAGAACTTGCACTCCATCATGCAAAGTGGAAACCAAAAATTTACAACAACAATTAAAAAAATTTAAAAAACAGAAATGAGGGCCCTCATGGAAACAGCATGAATACCAACTGTTAACTGCGAGGTCAGAACCCTTACAAACCCCCGACAGCAGAATGATGTGTGCTGGTGCCCCGCAATTAAAACCAGACGGGTCATCCAGCCAAAGTGCCACATGATCATTCGCTTGTCAGCCCAAAACCTGAATCACAGATGTGGTCAGTGGTATGAGAGAGCGGGGGGGGGGGCACTAGTCTCTCTTCTGATTTGACAGTTTAATAGCGTGGCTTCAGACATAGCCTGAGTCTGAATGTTACATTTGCGGTCGTAAGAGAAGATCCGTGATTTCTTTCTTTAATGCTAATACAGACCTTAGGGCCATGAGTTATCTGAAGGAGCCTGTTCTTCATCTCTGCATCTAAATTGCATTATGGGAAATTCAAGAAACGCTACGTTCATCTAAATTTGAAAACCAGAGTTACCCCCTGCCCTTAACACCCAGCATGGGTCGGGCTTGAATCCAGGTGGCATTGGATACTGTGATGATGTTTGTTTGCGGACGGTGGGGCCGAGGAAGCGCTAGAGGTGTGATGGTCCAACAGCCTCGCCCACCCAGGGATGAGATCTGACCCTAGGAAACACAGACCCCCGCTGGCTTGTGTCGTTTTTCACGGCACAGTCAGTCACCGTTTTACTGCATTCAGAAGGGCTCATTATCCCCAGTAATGGGATCAGCCCGGTCACCGGCTCTCCGCTCACTGTTATTTCAGGCTGATTCTTTCCATGGACACTCACGTGCTGTGGGGACATGGCGCTCAGAAAGGGTGTTAAAGGGGCGCAGACAGCAGTTTGTTCCGGGACACACCGGGGGGTTACGGGACACATGGGGGCCTGAGCACTGCAGCTGGGGGGGAGGGGTCCCTGACAGCAGACAGCTGCTTGTGCCACGCCCCTACCATCAGGCGGTTCGGGTTTCGCAGCCAATCAGAGTGTGGGACGCCGCCCCTCACGCCAAGCTCAGAAGGGCTCATGTTTTCATAATCAATTCCAGGCCCTGATAGAGCCCCTTTGAGATCTTAATGAATGAGAGTTAAGGGGAGCAACAACAGAAACAACAGGAAATCAAAGAAAATAAAGGAACAGAACTGATGCCACCCAAAGTGAGGACTGAGAAGCGTCATTCATCGCTTGATGAGGAAATGGGAGGATGGGAAGATGGAGTTATATACATAATACCTCTGTGAATATCTCACAATTAAAAAGCATAAAGATGGGGGGGGCAGATGTTTTGGTAGGTAATGGAAGCTTTTGTGTCAGTGAATAATTACTCATAGACATGGGACATAGGATGGGTATACCCCCAATATTTTATGTGGATTCATTCACCCCCCCCCCCCCCAAAAAAAAAAAAAAAAAAAGATCATTGCACTTCAATTATTAAGCTGCCTCCCCCCAGTATCAAACTCTCGCCCACGTCCTTGCTAATAGATATTTTACTATTACTTGGTCTAGCAAGTATCTAAATGATTTTTAGGTAAACACTGCCTGATGTTAATATCTACAAAATATGCGCTGTACAGTAAATCCACCTTCACTATACAGCAACAAAAAACATTATAGAGACGGACTGGTTCGGCCGTGATGAAAATGCACTGTTAGAAATGTCCCTGTGGATTAGCGTTGCGGTGAGATATTGATAAAAAAAAGTGCATTACTCAGCGGCTCTCCTCTCTTAGGAAGATTTCCCTGTTATTTGATCTCACGGGACCACCTTGCCGAAACAATAGACGTGGGCTTTGGTGGGTCACTCTGTGCCATAATGAACTCGCTGTTTATGCTCAGTGCCAACCCATTGTCCGTATCCCTGCACTGTGCGCTGATTTCAAATGCGAGCCAAGACGTTTGCCCTCATTTCGCAGTTTTCTTAGGGATTCCTAAAGCATTCTTTAAATTGCTGTTAACGGCCACTAAGCATGGACCCACGACTTCGTGGCGTTTAAGATTTGCAGAGTAAATGTGGGCGGTGTGAAGTTCATGCAAATACGGAGAAACTCCGACAGAGTCGCGGCTCCGCTGGCTTTTTCGGCGGCGCGCTGCTAAATTGCTCTCGGAGCATCGGGATGATAGTCTGAAACGTTACCGGTATTTATTTCATTTTTTATGTCCTGTGGTTAGTGCGTAAGAGTGAATGAAATATTGCTGTCCGGAATCAGCAGTTGAAGTTGATCCAGGTTTAAGGATGGAAATGACAGGCTCGGGCAACGTGGTTCTGACCGCTTTCCACTCGTACTCCCCGTGCAGGACATCACTGGGCGATCGGGCTTCGGGGACACCGCTGTCTGCCGGACGCAGTCGCTTAAACAGGTAAGACGTGTGCGCAAATAACAGCTATTCTGACATATCATGGCAGTTATACGTGATGTACCTTTGACATGCGGTCGTCCTAACACTTTCTTTTCGCACCGAACACATGCCACTTTGATTTAAATGCACGTTAAGTGTTATAATGAAATGTAATTTGTGCGTCTCTTTTGTAAATTACATTAGATTCCTTTATTGTTATTGTACAGAGTGCAACGCATTTTGGCAGCCCAAACGGTGCATTCACACATAACAAGTAGTTAGAATGTGAACTGAGATACAGCTAGAGTGCGGTGTAGAAGAAAAATTGACTTATGAACCATTTTGGACATAAGTCATCACACAGGACATAGCACAATTAAGTTAAGCAAAGGTTTAGCAAGGAACCACGCAAAGTTTGCTCGAGGGCTCTAAGTAGCTTGTTTTTATTTGTCTCACTACAAAGTTGAGATTGCAGCGCTCCTTTGCAATTCTTATTTAAACCGGATAACGTGGCTCGATGTATTTGTGCAGAGTGATGACATTAGCAGTAGTTTTGTGTTCGTAAGAGTGCAGAGAGTCTTAGTACCATTTCTCAGATGAAAAACAACAACAGCAACAACAACAACAATGAAAACAGAAAAGCCTGCAGCTGTTTTTGCACGTATTTCTCCTGTAACCCCAACAGACAGTGACAGGTGTTGGGGTGTGCGCGCTTGTTGTTTTAAACTCCTTTTGTGCTATTCTGGTAAGTGTAAAAGCCACGGGGTGTCTGTTTTTTTTTTTTTTTAAAATAATGACTGCAACCAGTAGCAAAAAGCTGCAGCTTTGGTCTCCGCCAACCTGGCGTGGTGCCAGAACACTCCCGGGGGTCGGTCTTGCCTTTGCTCTGCCTTATTTATTAAAAAGCACGATGATTACAAGCTACATCACTAGCTGCTTATAAAATACAGAGGGTGATGAATATTTATTGCCCTGCTGATTATGACTTCGCACCTGCTGGTAAAACAGTCATTATTACTGAGTTTATAAAGAAAAAAAAAATCATATACATGCTTGTATGTGCTGTATGTATCTATAAGGCCACTTGTGAAAATCTTTGATTTGCTTTGCTGCCGAAGTTAATCAAAATCCAAAGAGAAAGAGGGCAAAGATCTAATTGCTGGTGGTTTTAGGGGTCGTGAATATACAAGTAGCATTGGGGTGTGATTATTTAATTAGAGACTTTACGCTTATTTACCAGTGATACTTTCAGATTTTGTATTTCTGTCTGAAATCCATGGCAGTATTGTTCGGCTGAATACAGCGTATGTTGAGCCCCCTAAAATTGAATGAAACTCACACATCACTTCTCGCAACAATTTGCATTTATTTGTTCTTTTATTGTTGTTTTTTGACATAAGACAAAGAGTGTGCAAACAAGCCAGCACATGCCTGTTCCTGTATCCCAGAAATGTAGGCTTTAGGAAGGTAATGAATGCTCTGGCTTCTCCCTTTGAAGCACAGTTATCCCTTTGATGCGCTCTCCTGTAACTCACAGGTGGAATCACAGACCATCAGCTGCATGCACTCCATAAGTAAAGTGATGTCACACCATGTGTCTCCATGACGACGACTGATGAAGTCATCTCCGTATTCATGCCTGAATGGCAAGTTAGTAAATCCTGGTTAATTTCTTGTGAGGGCTTGGCCTCATTTTTAGCAACACTACTACAAAAAATGACATACATTTTAATAGTAAATGTGAGTTAATGCCTTTGAGTGAATTTCGGAAGAATAATTTTATGTTTTATGAAAAATGCAAATATCTGTTTAAAGTGTATTTAATTAATCCTGTCTGCTTGCTTATTAACTGATGAGTGTCACACTGAGTGACTGTTGTGAAGGAGAAGTGTAACCTATTCAACGTGGCATTACAAAATTTAACACGAAGCTGTACGAGTCTCTAAGATATCTTGGTTTTGTTTCTGATGTTACTCTGCTGACCTTTTTTCACCATTTTCACATTTAATCAAATATTATGTTTCTGATTCATAGATTTCCGTACATCAGTGAGTCAGCCATATTTATCACAGGACAATATTCCATTCAGCGGACCTCATCCCACACAAAGGGGGATGTGTCTCATGCTGTAGACTCCTTTGTGAAGAGTGAAAGGATATCACTGTCTCCCTGCGAAACTTATCTGTGCTTTCAGATGTCTTAAACTCTAGGAGATGTTAGTGTTGGAATGGGACTGTCTTAACAATAATAGGTGCCTCGATAGCCGTTATTCCAATTGGCAGCCTTAAATGATAGCAAAAGAGCAGAATGTGTGTAACGTTGCAATATCTCACAACAATACAGCCGTCTGCAGGGACATGTGCTGAGTGATTTTCTAAGTGAATCCTGCTGCTATTTAGGTCAATTTTTCATGGGTTCCACAGCCCCACTTGCAGGCTCTGCTCAAGGTAACTGTATCCACACAGACCAATTATCGTCACAGTGACGCTTAGGAAATCAATAATGGATCTGAGGCTGCATTTGGTGACAGAGTGAAGAGCAGCAATGAGCCACAAGCGGGTTTGTGCGTATGGCGAGGAAAACTCCGCTTTCATCTTCTGTTTATTTTTCTGCAGTTGGCGTCTGGGTTTATGGTTGGATGGCAGAAGCGCCGCTGGCCCTGTTTCTTGTTTATTTCCGTTTATAGATTGGTCTTTTGTCTAGGGTGTGGAGGGCGGGCTCTCGCTGTATGCGACTGCAAGGTGAGGACAGGAAGGAATGCCCAGAGCCTTGCTCAACACAAATCCTTATCATAAATTTGACACAAACTCTGCAAGAGGAATTCCGTTTGGTTTCGAAGCCAGATTGTTAACGTCACTTAGGCTTTTCCTCCTGAATGCTACGTGTCGGTGCGCAGTCTGTTACACTGTAAACTTCGGCTCACTGGTATGGCAGTGAAGCACAGCTTCTCTTTCAGATTCTTCTGGTAGAAAGGTTGTATGAGGAGCTGGTTATTTAAAGTTGAATATAGTCTTTAACGTTAGAGATGCAGCATACAGTACATTAAAGAATGGTTTGTTATTGCCGGACATTCTGATGCAAAATGTGCTCCGTTGACAATTTGTGGGGCAAGATTCCCATTGAGGCATGAATACTTATGAACATGTCTTTCAGATAAAGGTTAAGGGGGCGCTCTTTTAGATGGGATGGCTTGCTCAGTGCTCAGGGGTACAGACACAGGATGTGTGTTGACATAACAGATTATGGTGCTAGATTTGCATCTACAGATTCAAATCCAGGCCTGGGAACCTGGGCCGGTGTTAGCATCGCTGGAGCCCCACCTAGTGAAGCTTTTCTGTCCCGGCACTGCAGAGGTCATGAGTTAGGGGCACAAGGTGGCCCACACCACGCGTAAGAAGGAGGCGGCCGCCTGTGTTACATATAGGGTTGACCGGCCCTGAGGTGAACTTCTGTTATGTCTTGTTAGATTATCCAGATTTACTGTGGCACTTTGTGAATCGCCACGCCTATTGTTTCTACTGGGAAGTTGGATTTCTGTCTCTCTGGAAGCGATGGACTTCAGATTGCAGAGCCATTGGCTGCTGGGTTTACGGGCCGCACAGGCTGCTGTTGGTGCCAGCCGTACCTCGGCCCAGAATGGCAGCGTGACGGCGGGTGGTGTTTGATGCAGTGGCACCGTAGTTCAGGATATGTTTTAGGTCTCCCTTTTACTTATATTCGGCAAAGGAGAAACACTTAGGGGCTTCCAGAGCTCCACATTCCAGGCTCATTTTTAATTGTAAATGAATTTGTTTGTTGTTTTTTTCCTACAGGGCTCCAGTTTGACTAGAAAGCCACAGGGGGTTTGGACAGAGAGCAGCGGCGCTGGCAGATTTGGCCGCTGTTTTGTGTTGCTCGAGTGGCAGCGGTGTGACCAGCTGTGTGAAAACGGCGTGACCGCCAGCCTATGCGAAGCTGCTTATATCTCAGCTTGGCACCGCTTTACAGTTTATTTATTTAGCGAATGCTTATATCTATAGCGACATACAACTGAGAAAGCAGAATCAGACAGTCCCTGGAGCAATAGGGTTTTAAGGGCACTGCTCAAGGGCCCAACAGTTAAATCATTCTGCTGATCCAGGGATTTGATCCAACAACCCACTGATCACAACCACAGTATCATAACCTTCTGAGCCACACACAATGCGTCTACCTAAAATCATACTCTTCATTGTTCCTCTGATTATAGACAGAACATGCTGACCGTACGCACATATTTGTTTTCTCGTTAAACTGGTTTGTGTGGCACCGGATTTATAGACGGGTAATGGGGGGGAAATGAAGAGAATGAGGCAATGGTGAATTGCTGCTCGCTTTAACCCAATGACTGCTTATCGAAATAGCACAGCACTGATCCGTAGCCTCTAGATGGGCACTGTGCACCCTGGACGGGGTCCAGCTTATCGTAACCATCTTACGTGTAATTACACAAGTTAAGAGTCAGCGACTCACCTAATTCATCTGTGGAATGTGAGAGGAAACCAGAGCAGTGATGGGGAAACTTGACAAAGGCCAAGCCCAGACATAGCTAGGTCCAGACTCAAAACCACAGGCTGCCAGCCTGTAAACAATCCCTGATATCACATTTCATGTCTGGTATTAATGTCTTGAATGTGTGCCTGAAATGCAGAGAATGTAATACTTGTATGAATGTACTGCAGTGACACAAAGTGAAATGGAACGACGGTAACAGTGTGCTTACTATGAAGCAGGGTGGTGGGTGTGGTCCTGGATTGTAGGTGTCTCTGAGAAACACAGTGAAGTCACTAGAAATCCTAAATAAGAGTGACAAGTACGATGCAGAGGAGAATGCATGATGGTCGGTCCTGGTGATTCTCTGAGAGTCTGGACCAAAGAATGTGCCCAAAGGCCCCTCTTGGAAAAATAAAAACATTGCAGAGTCTCGTGTCAAAAAAGAATAATATGCATTTGCATCAGTTATTATGATTTATGTATTCTGTGAGTAGCTCTTAACCGGAACAAAAATGCAAATGGCCCCATTCTGGGAACCACTAACATCCAAATGGTGATCTGAGTCATGATTTGATGGACACCTGCCCAATGCACGATTAAGTTCTTATTTGTTATTCAAACCCATTAAGGTGTAGGCAGTATGCTTCCTTGTCTGTCTTGGGCTTGTCTGTCTGGGGCTCTCTGAGAATGAGTCCATTTTGAAGTATGGCTCATTATACGACTCTTTAAGAATTTAGCAGCAAATCAATATTGTTTACTCGCGGTTGCAACCAGTTGCTGAGAAGCTCCTTATGTGCAACAGTACAGCAGAAGAACAGCAAGGGCCAGATGAATTGTAACCTCAGCCATATACCATATGCATGCCCTGCAGAGGTTTAAAGGCTGATGACAACATATTCAACCTATTTATGAATTTTACTGGTACAGATTTGTATTACAGAGAAGTTCATCAGAAAAGTTTTTGTGAAAATGCAGCCCTTTGTATAATGCTTATTGAACCAGACGAGGTTTAACACAAACAGAAAGGACTGAATCATAATTCACTGACAGGATATCAGCATGTAACTTAAGTGCAGTTTTTTTATTAGGAAAGATGTGTGTCACTTTTAACGAGACATTTGAAAAAACTGACCAATTAACAATTAATTTAGTTTTTGATATAAATTTGTGTATTAATTATTTGATATTAAATTTCACACGTATTATTGTTGTGTTAATGTGCGGAGTGTGGCTGAAGTGTCCCTAAAGGGTGACACTTTATTGCCTCTCTTTGTGACGTGTATGATCCTCCGTGGTTGGAAACTCAGAAATTCATGGGGAACTTCCTCTTACGAAATGAACATATCTCTGTTTTTCGTGAGAAAATTTCTCCTGTTTGACCACACGTTCTGTGAAACGCATAATATTTGTGATTTTGGTGGTCAGTGTGCCCCTTTTAAAGTGAATGCGGATCTTTCTGTGTAGGAAAACGAAAAGAATTTGGTGCCTTTAAATATGGTTGCTGGTTTTGGCTGAGAAATTTATAACGGTACAAAGATGGCAGAGGCCTGGATGTGAGGCTCCGGCTTGGGGCCCAGTTTATTTGGGATCTGTAGCAAAGTGATGTTGGCCCCCATATTCAATGATACAAAGGATATTCAGCCTTTCCTTGAGTGACCTAGATTGCGATTGAGTAATTCTTACAATAGTGTTGTTTATAATATATTTATGCACCTTTGGATCTGTGCATCCAGGGGGAATTTGTTTAATTTATTCCCTGCTTTTCCTATAAAAATTAAAACGATGATTGAGAAGCTTGCCCTTGCATATATGCCCCAAAGTATTGTGTAGCTGGGTGAAGAAAATGCAGGTAAAGCCTCTTAAGAAGTTTGACCGAATGTCATTGATGCATTTTGGTCTTATGCCTCTCCTGGGAAGTTCAGCCCTACATTCACGTCGGCAGGAAGCTCGGAGTTCCTCCTCAGCTCTTCTGAAAGTCTGAGGTGATCCGGAGGGAGGCCAGAACATATCCTCCATCGAGTTGGCCCAGCCAGAGAGGATTGTGGGAGGGGGGAGGGATACCTCAAACTCAAACTCGCCTCAGATTCTGTTCCTATTTTAAACTTATAATTCTGCATAAGAGTGTCCAAAGTGGTGCTTCTTCAATTTCAGCCATTTTTAGCCATGACCTAAAAAATAACTATTACAAGTGGGTGTCCTTTTTAAAATGTCCTTCATTGTTCTCGCTATGACCCCCTTTGGAACTTTTTGTCTTTGCTGGATGTTTCTTAGCGGTGTGGCATAGCTTTATATGGATGCACACTAAAGATGCTTTAACGGAGGAACGGAAAGGTGTTGCATTTCTGAGTGAAACTCCTCAGTCTAACACCGTCCAGTCGTGGGCTGTTTCTCCGCATTTCCGTCATTAGGGTTTCCAGAAGCAATGTTTATTTCTTCTGAAAAAACGCACATAATAACATTTCCCTCTCGGTGTGCAGAAAGATGTCATTCAACCGCATAATTCCCAACTGCTTGTTTTTAAATTGCCCAGCATTCTTTGTGGGAAAGCGTTGATTGCCTGAATTTCCCCACAGCCCTGTAGGACACCTTGGTACTCGTTTTTAAGCATTGTGTCACTCTGGGAGATGCAAATTCAGTCTTTGCATGTTTTGATAAAAATGTAGAGCCCTTGACTTCAATCTGCTGCTGGCTTAATTAACAAAGTCTGTTGTTATAATTGTTACAGTGACACTGATCTGGAAACAGGAATTTCCTGTTGAGATATGTCACAGCTACTTAAAAGCAATCCACTTAGAATATTTCTTATTATACCAGCCTTATTATTTGACTTATTAGTTATGTTTCACTCAAAAGTCCAGGGATGCCGCGTTGAATCGACTGGAGGGTGTTCATAATTTTACTGTACATAGAAATGATTTGTGAGACTGTAAGGTCCATTTGGGTCTGTCTCATTGATCTGTTTTTGAAGTTGGTCCAATGCTCCAATCTCAGGCTGTCAGAGAGTGCAAGGACCACCACGTCCACGCGGTTAATGTTCCAGCCTTTGCTCATTTTTAAACGAGTGCTTTCTGCTGATGCCGCTTCCAGGACACGGTCGACGGGCCTGTAAAGGCCATACAGTGATTAAGGGAGCTGCTGGAGGGATGACATGACTGACAGAATCATCTCCACATCTCCATCTCAGGCCACGTCTTTTGTTCAGGTGGAGGTCTCCTCCTGGTGATTTGAACTCTCTTGGGAAATTTCAAGAAAGAACAAATATTTTATTGAAATTGTTTATTTACATGTAAGTTCTCATTAAGATTAAATTTGGAATTAATCCTCAAATCCCATGTATTCAAATTCAACTTCAAAGACCCCACAACCTAGTAGTGGATTGGAGTTGAAAAGATGGATATTTGCAGAAGAGGTTTTCTTGGCGTGAGGTGAGGGGGCTTTTGCTTAGAAAGGATAGTCAGTGTCTGACTTTGCTTTGGAGCTTTCAAAAATGTGTAGGTAAGCGCCTTTTATGAAAAATGGGATTTGTCGTGTTTTCCTTTGTTGGATTGTGGAATTTGTGCATGCTGTTTACATACTTAGCAATGAGGTCATCCGTGGAGGCCCCCCGGTTTCTAAGGTTACGGGCCTCATTGATGCCACATGTTTCGAATTTACTCCTGATCAGCATTGACCTACATACCGTCCTTGGGGCCATACCTTGGAGTGGGAGTCGGAGACGTCGTTTTTTTTTTTTTTTTTTTAAGGATTTCGGTTTCCTGAGAAGGTCACCTGGTTAATATCGGCCTGTTTCGCTTTTCACAATTGAAATATCTTGTGTGGCAGAGAGACAGGCCCGATGCAGAATAGAATGCGACATTTGATGCGACCGACAAGCGGACAAGCACTTGGACTGATTCTCCTAGATCAGTGATTTGTGCAAATGTTAGATGGGGCTAGAAATTAATTTACTACCAAATAGATGCATATGCATGTTAATACAAAAGAAAAATACCTGAATATATGTCTAATATATATCTTAAGAAAAGCTTTTTTTTATTTGACACTGTTGATGGGAGTAGTGGTTCTGACATACTTGGTATCCTGAGGGAAATCTACTAACCCTAACCCTAACCCCCCCCTCCCTCCTAACCTTAACCCTAATCATAACCCTAACCCCCCAAGCTGTAGGTAAAAGTTGACAGCTCGGTCAGGGGTGGAGTTGCAGTTAGCGCCCCTGCTACATCACAGGTCAATTGTCCTCTTGTCCTCTTGCTCCCTTTCCATTAATGAGCATGTATACAGTCAATCAAACAAGATCCACTTTTATGAAGCAAGAGCTGAAAGGGTTAAATGAGACGGCGCGATACTGGGACCCCAGTCAGGCAGAGCTCTCAGTTTCCTGATGAAAGCATAATGTGTAATAGAAAGCGGTAAATGGCAGCGGGAGAGGAAGACGGGGCAGTGAGATGGCAAAAAGAGAAAGAACAAAGTAGGCGAAAAGTAGGAGGGATAGAGGGGAGGGGAAGAGATGGAAACTTGTGCTCTGGGTGGAGTCTTGCGGGGGATCAGTGGGAGGAGGAAGAAGCCAGTTTCACTGAGATCCAGACGCCAGCAGAGGAAATCCTGAGATACGCACACGGCCTCGCACGCGCTCGCACCGTGCTGCCGTTCAGGAACAGGAGCGTCCGGCTCTCTGCCCACCTCGCCCCCGAGAGGTAATTACACACCGCTCGTCTTGGTACCGCGCTGTTTTTCTGAGGTCGGAAAATACCGTCAGTGAATTCTCATATAAATCGGGTAAATGGCTATTCCTCACTTTAGATTTCTCCCTGCTTTCCTACATCATGCAGTTGTTCTTGTGATTTATTTAGATGACTTTTTGGGCTGTTTTTCTTGCTGATATGCAGTACTTTTTTGTTTGCTTTTGTAGATACAATCATATACAGACTTGCAGCTTTTTGAGAAAGTGAACTTCCCAAGGGCTGCAGCTGTTCTGTACATGTGGGGTTTTATAAAATGTTTGAGGGATTTTATAAAAATCCGTTTTGGCAGGCTGACCTCAAAGCTTGAGTTGTTCGTCTGCAGGGTATTGGATTGCTATACTGATCCGTAGAGCTTTCTGTTTAATGAAAGTGTTTGTACAATGAGATTATAATCAGCTGTATGATTTAAACCCCCCAGTGTCCCCCCCCCCCCGTCT
>JAODJU010000106.1:503824-525485 GCA_026776725.1 Gnathonemus echidnorhynchus | reverse complement strand
GGTTGCAGGGGGGTGGCGTCCAACATAGGTGCACGGTTGGCTAATTGACCGTGCAAGGGTGGGTTCGTCGTTTCTGGGCCCCCGCGGTGAGTGTTTGTGGCCAGCAGGGGGCTCACAAACCTCAGGGGCCCCACACAAATGCTTGGTTTGAGTGGTGGCAGACCCGTGGATTCTCAGGTTTAGTAAAAAACTACACTATCCAAATGGGGAAGGCTGGGCTTCATAAGCCACACAAAACCTGTCCTTTAAACAAATAAGAACTAAACAAAGAAAGCCAAAGCAGGCACTCATGCAGCATAAAAATGCCTGTGATTCTCCATCATTAGGGAGGCTTTATGAAAACATGTCGCTCGGAATTTTATTTGCTTTCACTCTCCATCATGCAATAATTGTTTTTTTTTTTCCCCCAAAACATTTTCAGATATTATTCTTTTTCTTCTAAGGAAACTAAATTGCATGAATATTTAGTCATTTTTAAATTAGTTAGTATAACATATGCCTATAATTTCTGAGCATGATTTATAAAACCAGACCTGATAGAACATAACAACAGGAAATTATAGACGATGAAAGCTTCAGTCGTGGCTAACTGAGAGACCTGTGCTGGGGTCAGTGTTATTTTTGATCTAGTTCTTTGAAATATCAGAGCAGTGCTTTGGTCACCACACTGCATAAACAGCATCCTTCCCACGAGCTGGAATCCAGGCAGATCCCTGCAGATCCGGAGCGTTTGCCGCGTCTCCTGAGATACATCCCCTGCCATGTGAAGGTTTAGACGCCCACTTATGCCATCGGTGTCTCCGGAAGGCCCCGACGCGCGCCGTACTGTGAACATGCCCTCCCATCACATCAGTGTCATTGTCACCAGCATCTTGGGTGACCCTTGAGACGAAGCCACCATTGGAATCTCCTCAGACAAGCCCCATTACCCTCCTGGATGCTGCGTCGTGTGGAAAATAGCACGATGTGAGGCGGGCAGCCATTTTCAGCTTAAGGCTTGTGAGGTCACAGTGTGAACATTAACCAGCAATCCTCCCCAGGATCGTCCCCCAGGCAACACACATCGGGGGGCGCTTTTGTAGGCTTAACCTTCATAGCACTTTGTTTTAAATTTACTAATAGGTCCCACTCTGCCCCCCCCCACCTCGCTGTAGCTTCCGAAACATGTATGAATCCCTTTAATTGTATGGGAAAGGCCCAGTGACTGCATGGTAAGAGGATATTTGGCCAAAAAATTTTGCATCTACGTGTGCAAAGATGCACATGTTTTGCAAAGGTTAGGGATCAGGCGATATTTCTGCAGCTGAACAGTTAGTTGCTTGTTCAACAACCGGACAAAATGGAACAGACATTCTAGTGTATCTGGCGTCTGCATGTTCTCTCTGCTTTGTGTTGGTTTCCACAGGGTACCTTGGTTCCCTCCTGCAGTCCACAGACTGCAGTGTGTGCATGTACGTGCCCTGCGATAGACTGACATCCTCTTCAGGATGTACCACAGCCCTGCGACAGGCTCAAGTACCCCCACTAACACTGCCTAGCATAAGTGGTTGGACAACAAGTTATTCTCTTCGGGGCAAGGTGAATATTTGTGAATATTTGATGCAGGGATACTTCTTGTGGCAAAAGAGTGCCCCCTATTGGCAGTCCTCATGTACAAAAATCTTCTTCCAGAGACAGGACAAGCATTCTGCTAATGATGGTTAAGAGCCTCGCTTCCTGCTTGATCAGAACAAAACAACACCAGCATTTGGGAATAAATGCATGGCTTGAATGTGCAAGGTCACGTACAGTATGAGATATGGTTTAGCCTTTAATTGTTAATTGCCTTAATTACGTGACTAAGCATGTTTTAGAAATCGCAATCAACGTCACGATTTCCACGTTCCTTAGAGATATGGATCTTCCTGAATGGGTGGTGTGAACCAGTGGCCAGCAAAGGCCATCTTAATGGGTTTCTTAGGTGGTCACTGGACTAAGTTAAAGCCTTGTCCTCACATTAACCGGCCAGATTGGGTTCTGGGCTCCAGTCCATGTGGGCAGGGCTCACCCAAAATGGCTTCCAGTAGCCCTCCTCCCTGGCCCTGGGCTGCTGTGTTGGCTCAGTCCTATTAAGTGACACAGCTGGGATCTCCCCGGACACATCCAGGTCATCCTCATCTCCCGCCTTCCCTCCCTGCTCCAACAGCTTAGCACCCTACGGTTCCTCCAGAGCGATAAATAAGTGTGTTGAGTTGCTCTGCTATCAGCGGGCCTTGCAAGGTTAAAGACTCGACGTGTCAGCTCGTGTGACCTACATAATACAGTCATTGATTCTGAGCTCATAGCAGCATGCTCATCAGCCTGTGCCTAAGACTAGCATGTGGTTTGGTCCAGTGCCTGAGACCTGCTTCCTGGACGATTCCAGGGGGCATTACCCACCTTTGTGGAGAATGGTGCAGACCCCGACGTGCTCTACTTCCCGGCTAGATGAGACAATTTCTTGGTCGTGGCCACCAGCACATGGCCGGGCCCATCTCAGCAGATGGAGAAGTTTCATTGTCTCCCGTACAGTGCTGCAGAGCAACACCCCCACAAATTCGGGCGCACCGGCAAATGCTGGCCTGGGATCTTAACAGAAGGATCTTGTCACACCTGAAAAACATTTATTTGCTGTAATATAAAATTGAAATATCGGGGACAACCTTGTTAGGCTGGAATACAGCAAGGACATTTCCTGTTTGAGATTTAAGAATGTCTGTCGTTCGATTTCTAAATATCTGATATGTACAGGTGAAGTTCCAAGTAAGACATCTGGGCCCCTACAGAAATGGCTTCTTGATTAACATATCAATCCAATGTGACCTTTTCCCTACCTGTTCTGTCAGATACTGCAATGTAGCAGCACTCAAAATTCACCTCTACCTCCCACTTCTGTACCTGTTCTGAGGGTCAGCATTCAGCATCATCATTCCAAAGTCATTGTTTCTTTTAGCAAATGTATCCTGTACTGTTTAGTATCATGCTTCTGTTAGAACATTAGTCAGTGCCAATCTGTCATACTCAGAGTATTCCACAGAGGGGTCATTGTCTCTTACAATGAAACTACCCCAAATGGTTCCAACAAAACCCTTGGTAGATATCTCCCGGTGCTCCCCCAAGTGCTGTCTGCTGACCGTAAAAGATCCATACATGTTTGCCATGAATTATTGATGATGAAAATAGAGCCGTTGCTCCTTCAGATTGAGTCGGCCGAGGTGGCCCTGCAATCTTATAAGGATGCCACCTGGTTGACTCTTGGGGGAGCTGTTCTGGGTTCGTCCTACAGGGAGAGAAGCAGTACTGTACATGCTGGCAGGGCTCTTTGTCCCACCTGGCTCAGGAAGGTCTCTTCTGACCTGCTTTGCATGCTGTGACCCTCCCCTGGAGAAGCAGCATGAAGAGGATGATTAAGATAATGATTATAACCTGATGTCATACATATTACATGCATAATTAGGTTAGGTTGAGTAGACCAATAGATGGAACCCCAATTTGAGGAGAAGGATGAAGTTATGGCAATATGCCAACAGAGGACATCTTCCATTCGTCATTCTTCAACAAAAACCATGACCTTTACTAGGAGAAATGATGATGATGACGATGATTATGGTGAATATCATGGTTATCCAGCAGTATACAGTTTTGCAGTACATGCATTTTACTGGGTTCATCAGAATACTTTTCTCCTTTGTTTATACACAATAGCGGCTGTGAATTAATTACCGATATCCAATTATTGGCCAGTAGTTAATGAAAACACTTCACACTCAGTGACTGTGATGTGTATTCAGCTTCCGTTGCTAACATCTGGCAAGAAAGCGATGAAACGGCCAGCCTACACTGCCTGTCATTCCCTCGTGTCCTTCCAGAAAAGGTGCGGGCTGAATTAATGCAGAAGTCGGGTCGCGATCAATAACAGGTGAAATATGCAGACCAGAATGTGACACCCAGCACCGTGCAGGACTTACAAAAAAACACACATCCTGTAATGAATAACTGGGCAGAATCTGGGGAAAGACATAAGCAGCCCGTTATCCGGATCTGAGGCAAACATGTCCTGTTTCAAGTCATTGTTGACGCCTTTAAAGGACCTCATTTATCAGGATTCAGACAGCTGTCTGCTCCAGAATTCAGATCATTTGTTATGAGAAACACATTTTATCTCCATGTCCAAAACTGTTGAGCAATTGATAAGGAGACCTTGGCAGCTCCAACTAAGACAGAGCTGATTCCGCGATCAGAGATTAAAAAACACACACACACAAGTGAAGCCAGCTATTAGCTCGATCCTCATTAGCATTGTGAGCTGCAGTTAGCTTGTCCTTATCATCACTGGCTGTGTTTAGTGGAGAATAGCGACCGCATTTTTGCCCCTGTGGCCTTGGATTTAGTGGCAGCGAATGCGTACATCCTGTACGAGAATTTTTACAACAATGTAGGGAAAAACAGGCAGATCCCTTCCTTCCTTGACAGGACCACGAGACCTGGAACTGACCTCTGTGGCTACAGAATGGCAGCTGTAAGAAGATCGCCATCTAGTGGCACGGATGTGTATCTGTGGATGAAAGAGGAATTTGCAGAAGGTGTGCCCTCCTAATGGCTGGCAAATGCCTCTGCGGGGTAGTGCCGTTTGGCAGCAGGGAGGCCCAGACTGTTTGCAATGTCTGCCACTTATTAATGTGGGAGGCGCAATTACTGCACATTCCAATTATCGCATGTAATTTCCCCACATTTCCAGCGCAATTTGAGATTATTTTGCCTTTTGATGGATTTTTTTTTGTAGTAGTAGTTCTATTGGGGAAAGTGCTAATTAGAAAAGACATGGTTGATTGCTATACAGTTCATTTAGGTCTCTGCAACATTCAGGAGCACGGAAACATCTAAATATTTTGGGATTCTTACAGAGGAGACAGACGAGGTGCCGCTCTCGCCATAGAAGATTTAAGTATGACGTCTTCTTAATAACTGTAATTTTAGATGATAAAAGGTGTTTGGCGGGCGAAATCGCTCAGAAAAACAAATTTGAATATTTTTATTGTCTTTTCATGGCTTCATAAGCATCATGCGCTCAGTGTAATTGAGGATAGAGAGGGATTTTATGAACAAATCTAAACAAAATCGACAGATACTTTAGACAGATACTTTCAGCGATAGCCGAATAAATTCAAAAGCAGGACGCAGGCAATATAAGAAGGGCCGACTGTGAAGAAGGGCCGTTGTTCGCTTCGAGGGGACGGCCCAATCAGAGGGCTCCTCGTCGTACCACATGACACCCTTTAAGTCACCACACAGAGCCCCCTCTCATAGTGCAGCTGCACAGCACATGGATGAGGCGAAGTGACTTGCAGCAGTCGATTTAATTGGTGCTGCCTCGACTCACATGTCCAGACCGGCAAGACAAAAAGGAAACTCTCTGTGGAGGGGAAAAGGAGGCCGTTCGAGTCGTCCTCTAGGAAGCGACTCCTAATGCCCTAATGTTTAATATATCCTCATTCCATCTGAAAAATTTACCTGCCCTCTGCCATCTTGTGCTGCCTTTGTGCATACACAATAAAACAAGGTGCAACAAATTTGTTCTTATTTTAAAATAGTGCATGGGGACAACTAAATACAGCCGGTAGAGTTACACAACACATCAGAGTGCCGGTATGATTTCTTATGCCTTGGTTAAGGGAAAATCTCAGTGTTTATCAGCTTATCAGCATCTCCAGTTTTCAGGATAAGGAAATGAAAGAGGTTGGAGAAAAACATGAAGGCAGATATTTTGCAGACCAATTCCCCTTTTCAGTAAATAACAGAGCTAAACAGAAAAAGCTTTTTTTGTATCTGAATATTCAGCCCTTAATCTATGTTTTTGTCAGGTCACATTTTCATTTTGCAGTGATGTATATTTGAGTTCTAATTCTGGAAATGCACTGTGGATTAGCTAAAGATTCGATTGCAGAATAAAGAGATACTCCATAGCTTCTTTGAGGAAAACATCAAATTTTCAGTATTTTTAGGCAGGATAAATAAATAATCATGGTAGACCTTGGATTGTGTGAAATTGGGATCCCATGGGTTCAGACATTGAAATCCTCCAACTACGGGTTGACAGCCTTTGACCACGGCCTCAGTGAATCTAATTACATTCTCCCCTGGATTACTGTGTAATAATAAAATAGATGGGATATGAGCATATCAGCAAGTGGTAGGGCTATTGAACCATGTGTAGAATGATAAATTTTAATACTTTAAGGCTTTAAGGCCATTGCACTATAATTATGTACAAGGTATCACTCAGATACTGATATATTTTTAATTATATGTTCAAAAGCTCTATTTTAAACATTACTGCTAAACCTGTTTTTAAGTCAAGAAGAGCAGTGACCTTTCAGCAACAAGAAAAAGCAAATTGAGCTAACAAGATATTCTAAAAACAGTAGGACGCAATGTGGTAGGAACACAAAGGTGGGGTGTTATGTGATTATGTGATTGCTGGTTCAAATTCCAGAGTCAGCAGAATGATTTCACCGCTGGGCTCTTGAACAGGGGCCCTTAGCCCCCAGTCGTTCCATGAACTGTCTGACCTTAATTTGGATACAGGCTTTGAACAAAACCATCTGCTCAACAAATGTAACATCAGAACAAAGATTCTTAAAGCAATAACCAGCACATTGGAGGAAAAAAAAAAACTTAAAATTTCACCTTCAATCATCATCCATCCAAGCAGGAAATTCATGGACACTTTGCCAATAGTGCCGAATATGGCGGTGATGAGACATTTCACCAAAGCAACATCAAAGCTCATCGAAGCTTCAGAAAACTCCGGGGCTTCAGATCTGCTTCGTACTTGATTCAAGATTCAAGAGATCTTTATTATCAGCCTATCAAAAAAACTTATACATTTGGGACTGTTTCCCTGAGCCCCATGGTGCCACATTTACTGTACTACATATACTGTACCATATTTACTGTACTACATTTACTGTACCACATTAACACAATGACTAGACAATATGCTACATGCTGTATAACAAAAAGGAACACAGACTGCAAAAGGGACACAGAGACAAGACATGGCAGTGTCATAACCTGATGTCAACTAAATAAAAAACCACAGACATGATGCAAAAGAGTTTTTGTTCAGAAGAGTGGCGGTCATTACACGCCAAGGCGCTGGGAAGGGGATTGTGGCGATGTAACGTCGAAGTGGTGAGGATTTGTGGGTGTCTGGTAACGATTTGCAAGTGCATTCAGTAGGGAATTGGGTAATGAGCCTTACTGGATGCTAAGAGGAGGCAAAAACCATGAGACAATTAAATAATAATAAAAAAAGCAATTATAATTAAAAGGCACCTTTTGAACATCTGTGTGGGATGAAATTTAAACTATTTCAGGGCAACTTAAACAAGCGACTCGCATCGAAACTGCCAACTGGAGGAACTAATGACACGGGTACAGATGACGTGCAAATGATCTCTCCCAAAGCGCCCGCCTTCTTCTGCCACTTCTTCTGGGTGCAGACTCACCCTCCAAGACATCTTACATCTGGAGGACATTATCTTTATCATTTGTGTCTCCACAGGGAGTCTGTGTGCCTTGGAGTCTGGATTATGCAATTATATTGGAAAATGTCAAGACTCTGTCCCCTGAAACGACAACGGGCGAGCAGCTGGAGAACGCCGCCCGGCCTGCCTGTAGGAAAGCGACCTTCTAATCATATTTCGTTTTTTTTTTTTCCCTGGCAGGACCAGCTACTCGCGGACAGCTAATGGAAGCGCCAGGCTAACGGGGGTGAGGGACACGCTCCGGGGTCCTTGCTGAACCCGTGACCGAGACTGTGGGAGAGCGCAAGCCCACTGTTCGATCCCCTCTGGTAAATCTGGCAAGGTCCCTGTCTGGGACTGTATCCCTACTGAAATGATCTCATTTACCAAACAAGTCCAGCTTTGCCTCAATCTATCAATCAGCTTACCATTGTTAATATCGATCAAGCTGGGCTTTCACACACACACACACACACACACACACACACACACACACACACACACACACACAGAGGATTGTAATTATATCTTTGTGGGGACTCTCAGTTCGTTTCTATGGGGAAAACTCTAATCCCAACATGACGACCTTAACCCCTACCCAGTCCTAATCTTAACCATAAGTAGCAAAAACAAAATATGAGACTTTTGGCATTTTTACTTTTTTGATTGCATTCACAGACCTTTGTGGGGACCTGAAAAATGGTCCCCATAACATCAAAATAACAGGTTTTTATTACATTGTGGGGAAAATTTGGTCCCCACAATCAGTGGCACAAATAGGGTTTTTGAATTGGGGGGGACCAAGGATATTTTTTCCTTATGCAAAGATGGCAGATGCTGTTTTTTTGTCCCGTAAGTGGGGGGGACGGATCGAGGTCACTCTGAATCTGAGGGGGACCCATTCCATCCGTCCCCGGTGCTAACTGCGCGCCTGCCCACAATGTAATATAACATAATACACACACACACACACACCAAAGTCACCTGAGCCACACACCTTTGACACCTAAAAAACAGACCCCACAGTGGAAACCTGCACACAAACACACCGAACGCGTACTGGCTTCAAGCCCACTACCAATTTTGCCATGTGCCGACATGTTCTCTCTGCAGACCTGAATGTTTTCCTCTAAATCTTTTACGTATGAATATTTAATATCGTTTCAATTAAAAATAACTATTACAGAGACTGCACCTGCTGTAGCCGTTGACACATTAATGCTTATGTGTGAACCATAAATACAGATATTGCCTCTAAATGGAGATTTGAACCGATTTTTTTTTTTATCAATGACAACAACCGAAATCTAATATTTTTGTGGGGTAATATTAATTACACAAAGAAAAAACCTTCTTAATCAGGTTCTGAATGCAGATGAATTCCCCGTGTCTCAAATGAGGCGCGTGGACTTCTGCCAACCGCTGATGAACAGACCTGGCAACCCCAGCTGTGTGGATAGACATCGATGATGGGTTAAATATTTAAAGATGGAGCAATTTGGGTCTCCCTGGGTTTCCTGCAGTTCCTTGCAAATATGGATGCCTCAGCAGTGACCCGCAGCCCAGAGCTCCAACCTGAAGGCACCTGTTCTGCCGTACAGCTGGCCAGCATGATCACCCCACATGCTCACCTGCTCCACAGCACACAGTCTAGCAAGGGATTCTGGGATACCAAAGAGGCCTGATAAATAGTGCTTGGGGCTGCTACCATAAAGCTGCTGGATCCAGCCTGTAATCCCGCGATGGTATTTCACATGATCTAATTAAGTATTTTTTCCTGTAGGTGCTACGCTTTTCTTCCATCCTTATGGGTTAGAAACTTGTGGGTGGATTAATTAGTCACGCTAAAGAGCCCGTTGGGTATTGTCATACTTATACTCAGCGTGGAGCCCGTCTGTGTTTTGATGGCCCTCGTAGACACGGGATTCGGCCTCACAGCAATCCTCTGAGACAGTACTGAGAACGGCAACACAGCATCTCCGAGTCAGGCGAAGGGTCTTCGCTCCACACGATACAGTCCTACAGCGGGTCTGACGGCCGGCCAAGCTGTCATTAATGGTTAGCTAGTTTGAGTGTCATTGAGTGAATCAACTGAGGGAGTGAACTCAAAATTAGATCGGAAGATACAACGCAGCAGCTTTGGAAACCATACTTTATGAGAACAAGTATGCAACTGAGATAGCTGGAAGTTAGCTGTAAGTTAACAAAGTCAGAACTTGATGTAGGCTTGGCTAATCGCTTGATTTCACCCAGGGGCTGATACTTAGGGGTAAGAGTGAAAGCAAGCAAATGGAGATTATTTAGCAATCTTTTAACATTTAGGAGATCAGAAATAAAACACCTAAAAATTGTCATGGGTACTCTCTTGTTATCTATCCATACTCCATAATCATTTTTGGTAGTTATTGAACATAGTGATGCAACATCCACTATTTTCACTGGGAAAAGCATGACAATCTGAAGGACTGTCACACTTAGCATCAGTACCGGTGGAGCTCGATGTGGTGCCCTTAGGCAAACTTCACCACCGGCGCCCCCTGTCTGACATAAAGTAAAATTGGCTCGCTAAGTCAGTGCTCTCTCAGAAGATGGCGCCCTAGGCGGCTGCCTATGTTGCCTAATGGGTTGACCGGCACTGCTTAGCATTGGCTAATATATAATAATCATCACTTTATTAATCCCCATGGGGAAATGATGGTGTTCGTGAGTTCACAATAAACATGGTAAACAAGAGCTGTAAAGCATGGTAAGAAACCAAGGAAAAATCCATTTTTCGAAAAGAACGTCACAGATCGGCCACCTGGAATTTGCTGTTGGAATCAAGCAGACAGATGTTGGAATCAAGCAGACAAATTGGTTGTTCTGTGGACATGAAAAAGGGTAGCAACTTTGGTAATAATGGAGACACATCTATGTCTGGCAAAAATGCAACATTTAATTCCAACAAAAGACATAACAGGGTTTGGTGCTGCTCTGATGCTTCAGTAGCAGAATGACTTATACTCAAACACAGAACAATTACTTTTAAACTGAGCCAGTAAATTCAACATAAAAATGTCAGGTTATCCATCCGTGAACTGAAACTTAACAGAAAGGGGATCATACAACAGTGGCAGACAACAATGGCAAACAGCTCGAGTAAAATTCATAGCCCTGCTTTCAGTGAAACACTGTGACAGTACTCGGAATAAGCGATTCATGTGAGACAGCTCAAAAATACTCAATCAAAGACATTCTGTAAAGAGGTAAGAGCCTGAAATACCTTCAAGCTGATGAGGCAGATTGGTCGATATGTTCAAGAAACATTTTGTTGTCATTCTTTTGTAGGAGGCATCATCAGGACCTAAATCTAAGGCATATAATTCTTTCCAAAAAGGTCAACAAATGTTAAATTAACATTTTAAACAAAGGACACACTATGACCCTCAGCAGTGCACAGATGACATGAAATAATGTCCATTGCTTAATCGGATTCTCTTTATCATTTTAACTTGCAATAATTTATTACATATATTTTTAATTTCAACATACACATAAATTCAATGTTATATTGCATTATACGGAGAGGTTACTGTTGTTGTTGCAAATACATTGTCAATGCAGATAATGTGCTTTTATGTGTGATGTCAGTGCAACATGAAATAATCACACCATTGAGTTTTACAGCCCTCAAAACACACCACACAATATTACAGCCATTTGCTTGAAAATTAATGCTGAAACGATATTTTAACATCTCTGCGCTGTGGCAATGGGCACATGCTATCGAACACATTACGTAATGTTTGCAATGTGGTCATACATGTAAATGTTTTATTAACTTGGGTTGTTGGCCACCGCGATATATAATAATGTCTCACAGAGGAAAGCCACAACCACAGGCCTGAAGCTCCCACAGCCACTACAGTGCAAACGGTTTGTGGGGTAAAAACCATTTTAAAAATGAATTCATCTGTCAGCCACACTTGTAATCTTGACCGACAAATTGAAGTGCCATACAACCAAATAATGGAAGGCGAGAATTTATTTTATTCTGTTTATTCTAACTCTTTACAGCATTTACGATCCACGATGTTTATATTCCACTGTGGTACCAAAAAGCAGACCTTTAGCTGGACACGAAAGGACTTCTGAGTGAATCTCCCAGCCACGGAGGACAGCAGTCCAACACAGGACAGTCTCAAACAGTTTGTAGATGCTGGTTCCCCTAACCACATGTTTTTGGACTTCAGGAGGAAACCAGAGTAGTCAGAGAAAACCCACAAAACAGGGACAGAATATGCAGGCTCCACACGAACAGTGGGGGGTTTAAACCCCCCCCCCCCCTCTGGGAGGAGCGAGGCAGCCACGCTACCTACTGAGCCCCCGTGCCACCCAGCCTCCAAAGCCAATTAGGCAGATAATTCAATCAATTAAATAAATACAGAGTATTATCTTTGCGATTATCATTCACAGCCGACATTTCCCTCGGATACGGGCCGGAATTCCCATTGGGAATGGTGTTCGGGGATACAGTCCTGCATTCTAGCCCACCTCTCCCCCTGCATTGGAATCAGGAAGGTAAACGGGGCTGCCCTCAGGTGAGATGCCCTCATAACCGGCAGCCACCCCCACCCCAAAACGACCCCCGATCTGGCGTGCGAGGTTGGGGTCCGCTAAACTTGCTTGTTATTTCGACAGGTGTGCATTACTGCTAAAAATAGCAAAGTGAAAGTGGCGGCTCCCGGAACGGCATGCAAACGTTTGCCGGCTGGCATCCGAGCGCCTGTGCCTGGCTGGGGGGGCACTCTGCCAGGCAGGGAGAAAGGAAAGCATGTCCGCAGGAGACGTGCCATACAGAGGGGACGGCAGTGTCCCTGAACCCCGGGGGGGGGGGAACGTGCTGAAATACACGCCTCACTGTGAGATCCATTGCATCAGGTACTCTGGGCATATTAACACACCCAGGAAACTTAGTGATTCTTACTGTTAATAATCACCAACTGCCATGTTAAACTCAATGTCAGCTTGCCCCCCAGTCCCACACACACACACACACTTTTTAAAATTTAACTTAAACAAAGTGTTATAGCCTATTGCATTATAACCCAATATACTTCTTAAACAGACTGCTGTGACTCCCCCCGGGGAAATTCAACCGAAAGCTGGTAAATTATATATTTGTAAAATAATTTATTTGATTAGCTTTACTTTTTGCGCGGTTCTTTCCCGATGCTGTTCATTTACAGAGTCAGCGTGTTTCTCCCTTTGTAATTTAACCCCTGACATCATAACCTGATTTCTAAGTGGCGCCAGTTAACCCCTAAGAAACAGTTTGCAGACACGCATATTTAAAACAGTTTAAATGTTTCTTAGGTGTTATGTTATATGTGTTGATATACATTTGAATCCCTGGGCTTCACACACAAATGTACTCCTAAGTCCCGTTTTTTTATTTTTTACACTTCTGGTCCTATTAGCAAACCGGCCGAGAAAGCGTGGCCACCTAGTCGCGAAGCTGCGCCGATGCGCGAAAGCCCAGCCTGTCTTAACAGCATAAACGGCATAAAATCAAAGGCAGGAGCGGAGCTTGGTGAATGGGCGTCTGCGAGCCGTCGGCTCGGTGACGTCAGGCACCCGCTGGAAGCCCGTAAATCGGAGCTCACAACCGGCTGTGGAGGGCGGCGAGAGTGAGGCGCAACTTGTCGGCGCGTCCACGAGAAACGGGAAATAATCGCCCCCTTTTTAAGTTGTCGTTCGGGGAGAGTCTTGCGTTTCGCCCCGGGAGCTGGGGGCCAGGTCTGCGACACTCCGGAGATGGATAGACTTTTAACTTGTTTCTTGGCTGCCTTCAGTTTGCTGGTCTCCGTTAGAGGACAGGCTTTTAAAGGTAAGACTTTTCCCCGCACAGAAATGCCGGGGTCTCCTCTGAAGGGGAATACGGGATGTCACATAACGGCTTTCTGCCGCACGGATTGTAAAATGACACCGAGGGAAGCTTGGTTCTACGGGCATATAAATGTTATCGAGACCCGTATTCTTGTGAGCAAATACAAGAAGTTGGTCAAACTGCTTAGTGTGGTTAATTTTATTCAATTTGTGTCGAATGCGTTTATTTTACTTCCGTTCACAGCCGATACATGCCAGCACAGCTGCAACTTTTCCACTTATCCCCCTGATCTATTGGCGCAAACGCAACAGTGTATCGGCGCGACCGCCGCCCCGCCGCGATTTCGCCGGAAAACTCCCGTTATCCAGACAGTTTCTAGGGTAGAAGTCAGCGCAGCCCGGCTTTTTACTGGAGCGGAAAGGAAGCAGTCGATCGGCGGCGTTTTTCCTTTCCTCCTAGATTTCTGCGCAAAGTTAAGGCAACTTGGCAGTGATTCTCTTTTTCTGCTTTGTGACTGCAGATATGAACCGTACGGGTCCGATCGTCTCGACATCCCTGTGAAATAACCACAGAATCCTGAGGCACCGCCGGTCGAGTAAAAGTTGACAGGCTTTGCTTGGAAAGCTCTGCTCCAGGCTGTCGTAATCTTATCAGGCGCTATATAAAGAATAAGGACGGACTTTTACTCCGGTCGGGAGAAGCTGGCGGAGCTGCAAAGTTTACATGCACTGTTCAAATGCGCACTTCATATAGGCTGCGTACTTAGCGGTGGACACGCAGCATCTGTGAAACTAAAAGTATGTTAAAAATATCCCTCATACAGCCGTCTTTTGTCATTTAAATAAAACGGGGTTGAACGCTGTTTGTTTTCCTCTAAATGTTACTCTTCTATTGCAATTTTATATTACAGGGGCGTGTGCTGAATCTGCCTTTAAAGCTGAACTTGCTTTTAAACTGTTTACGTAAATCACCAAAGGTTAATTGTACAAATTAATCGTTTTAAACGTCCTTATGAGTTTAACTACATTTACGAGGATTGCTTATGCTAGGAATTGAAATGCCTTTTTCCTCACGTTCGTCCTATATTTCAAATTAAAACGCATTTAACCAGTTGTATTGTAAAGCCAGAGATTCAAGTTTGGAAAATGTTTAATTATTAGTAATGTTTTCAATGTGTAAATTCCCCATTCACTGGTCTATATATATATATATATATATATATATATATATATATATATATATACACACATACTTATTTTTGTAGTTCGTAAAAGTATTGATTTTAGATGATGCACGACGCTCACGTTTTTGTAACATTTACTCAAAGCTGAAAAATTCAAAAGACCTGAATTGTATTCGTTATCTTTAATGAGAAAACGGGTTATTTTTTTTATATGAGCTGGATAGGTTGTTGCTACCACCAGAATACTCTAATACTCGTATGTTTGTTATGCGGGCTTGGCAGTTTGAAGCCCCAAATTGCCCGAGGTGACACACAGCAGTTTAATTCAATACATAAAAGGGGTCATTTTTGGTTCCTGGCACAGGGGATTTTTTTATGTGTGTAGGTGCATTATCTATATGTAAATCAATAGTAGTGTTTGCTGTGAATATGCTGCCTGGGGTAAATGTCTACCCCACGGTTAATGCAGCCATGCCATGTAAGCTGTAGCAGTTTGTTTATTTATATATATATACATATATATATATACCCCTTTAAATTGCTATGAATTTATTTGAAAAATAACTTTTCATCGAAGGGTGTTTATTCAAGTCCCTCAAACGTTTAAACACAACAAGAATCTTGAGTTCGTTTTTACATTCTGAAACCATTTCCGTGTACGGTTGTGTTATTAACAAAAAGGTTTTGAAGATGGCTACATTAAAACGAAGGGAGATGCCAGCTGTAATTGCTGCTGACAGCTAAAATGTTTACTTGCGTTTAGTTGTGCGCTTTGACCCATTGTCTCCTCAGCGTGTTACGCAAACGGCCTGATGGGGGCAGCATCGTACACGCGTGTTTATATTCAGTTTAATGTTCACTTGGAAAACTTGGTCTATAGGGATGTAGAACTTAAAAAGATTCTTGCCCACCGCAAATTAAAGACACGCTTATTTTTAAGCAAAGAACCCCCTTAAAAGGCAAACCTTTTTCAGGCTGTAATAGAATTTAAAAAATGCACCGAGGGTACAATGGTTTGCTAAAAAAAGATCCCAGTTCCTCGCGTTCCCTTGACCTCCTTCCGTTGTTGCGAACGCTCATGCTATAGATACGAACCTGTCTGCTGGGTTTAGATGCCGACAGCCTGGCAAGAAACCGTTCATCAAAGCCGGCTGTATTTCGGTGGCCGGACGTGACCCCCCATCCAGGGACAGACGCCAAGCGCACTAATGACTCAGCTCCGATTCCGATCGGTTGCTTTGATCCATTTTGATAATGTGTACGAGTCTTAAGTAGGCCGTCAGAGTGTGGACACCAAAAACATGCGTGTGGGCTCGACTGCAGTGTTGCCAACTCTCACGCATCTGGCGTGACACTCACGCTTTCAGACTGTCACGCTCACGCAAGAAATCTTACGGTAAATCTGTTATTCCATTATAAATCTTAGCTCATCATTAGCCACATCTAAAGTGTTGGGGTAATTTGCAAACCCTACAGAGTATTTGCAAGATAATAAAACCCGTTCATACATGTGTATGCTTGTGCGGAATTATGAATTGTTTCCTGTGTACCGTTAGACTTGGAAGAGCCTAAGGTTTGGGCATGGCGGGGAATGACGCTGATGCCTTTTTTTGGGGGGGGCAGAGACGCGGGGTTGATCGATCCGGGGCCCCGGTGCGAAGCGTCCTGCTGAGAGCGCGTTCAGGAAGCGGTATGTCAGCGACGGGATACAGCTGGGTCAGGGCTGCGCGTCCTGTTTGGTTTCGCGTCTGTTTGCCACCTTCCTGTTTCCTCCATCTATTACGCACTAAAAATACCTCCTTTTTGTTTTTTTGACACCCCCCCCCCCCAACCTACAGTTTCTGTAAGGTAGAGAATCAGATTACGTCGCAGTATTGTTACCTGGGATATTTCGGGAAGTGCTACTGTACGTGTTCCACAGCCGCCTTTTTAGGGGGAGAAGGAAAGTCTCGCTGTTTCTCAGGTAGCACTGTTTTTGACAAGCATAATGACATCATTAGGTTACTGTTTTATTGCTTCTGCAAGCACCATAATAAATCATTTGCATACAATTTCTTTTGATACCTATTTATAGGAGGAAAGTTTCTCATATGGAGAAAATTAAAATTCCTATTGTTTGAATATAACTTTGGTAATATTTATCTAAATTTTTAATTGCAATTTCGTCAGTCCCGGGTGGATGTGGCCTTGTCTGTTTACATACTGCTTTTTTTTTTCTTTTTTACCTCTCGACATATTAAATATTAAGGGATGAAAGCGTGATGTTTATACTTGGAAAGTGTTGATATATCACCGCTGCAGCAGCTCTGGGTTACGTCTGTGGGTACCAGTGACATTTGTTTAGTAAAATAAGAAAACTGCACTGTAGTCATTTATTATTTTGGGTGTTTGGGAACAGCTCGCTAGTCTTTCTGCACTTGGGAGTATCTGGGGGGTGGGGGTGGGGAGGTACTAGTGTCCCCTGCTGCAGAATTTCTCTGGAAGTTTCCAGAACACTTGGCTACGGGGTCTCTGAGTCCCTCAGCGTTTTCTGAGGGAGCGCCGCATAAACGTTTCTGGTTAGCCTCATTCCATTGTCTCTTGCCTGGCCTCCCCTTGCCACGGGCGTGAATCGGCACCCCCCCCCCCCCTTGTGATTTATCAGCTTACTGGGGGGAGGTTTATTCCACACTTGGCGCATTGTTATCAGCGAGCTGCCGCGGGATTGCAATCAGCCCGTCCCCAGCCCGCCTCCACCACGCGGCATCGGAACGGGGTTGCGCTAATTACACGCCGCTCTTCCTCCGGTGGAGAGACGGGGGGATAAAAGCTAATGAATCCGCCTGCCCGGCGCGGGCAATGCCTAATGAAGAGCAAGAGGTAGCCATGGACCAGTAATTTCTAGCGTGATCTCATCACCATTTCAAAAAAGGCCGGCGGGAGGGAGGGAGAGCAGAGTCAAGGGCCCCAAGAAAACAGCAACTTGTTATGCGGCGGATCGTGTTTACCAAAGTTAGCATTCATCGTAAGTGTCTGCCTCATTCAAGCATTCAGGAGAATATTTCTAATTAATGCTCCAAGGGTCTTCATTGTCTCTAATGATGGAAAAGGGGGTGGGAAGGTGGATCGAGGGGAGAGAAACAGACTAGAGAAATCCTTAAGAAAAACCGCGTCATCCACTTCAGCACGAGGAGGGAGATTAGGAAGCAGATACTGGTTAACTGATGGTGTCATTGCTCTTCAAAGGAAGGTGCAGTGCATAGGGTGGAGGGAAGGCTTCTCTGATTCCTGCTGGATTTGGGAACCATTGGATTCGTGCCTCAGCTGGATTAACATCAGGGTGGCCGATTTGCCGCGTCTGTCATCGCTTTTGTGGATGTATATGTCGGGGAGAGGGCAGGTGTGGAAGCTCCGTCCCCTCGCCCGTCCATCCTCGGCGCAAACTCTCCAGCGGGCCCCTGTGCACGTGTCCACAGGCGGGTCTGTCCATTACTGTCAGGCCACATCTGCACGCGGCTCTCGTTAGCCCTCCCTGCGCGCCCCCCTCCCCGCGCGGCCCCCTCCCCATCCATTAGGGCCTATTTGCTGCTAGCTCATTAGCATAGCTTTTTCCTGTCCGCCGGTGACCCCCGCCGTGATTCAGGCCGTAACCCCCCTCCCAAAGAAAATCTCCCCTTACCCTACCCAGAGCCTTCAGAAACACCTCAAAGTGGGGGCTTACATCTATATTGTGTGGGTCAGTAGAGTCTTGGGGGGGGGGGCTTGGTGACCCCCTCCAACCATTAAACCTTTGTCATTTATTATTAAATGCTGGGAGTGTAAACATTTGTCTGGCGATCAAAATGGCTGGGGGGGGGGAATAAAAAAATAAAACCCTGATGTAATGTGTCGACTGTATGACAGCATCCATCGCACAGGTAGTAGAAATAAAAGGGTCAAAGACATCCTAATGTGGTGGGGGGGAGCACTCTGTGTGGCACTCTGTGTGACACTCTGTGTGACACCGAACGCACCGGGGGCTGTCATCGTGGACGCCGCAGCTTTCGGTTCCTGTTCGCACTGGTACTCATGGCGTCAGCAGAAGTTTACTTTGGAGTGTGACGCCTGGCCTTCCTGAAGCTCCCCACATTTGGGGGGGGGGGGTCTTTAAGGTACGCTTGTGGCCGCGGGGCCCCCAGATGGCAGGCTGTTTCCCTTTCTGAACAAAGAGCTGTCCAGGATGGGAAAGGGGGCCGGAGCCCAGCCTTCTGTCCCAGCCTTCCTGCCATTATCCTGTCCTTCCGTTAAACGAGAGCCGAATTCGATCTAAAAAGTCCGGCTCTCGTTAGCTAGCTTATCCGCGTGTCGGCAAATCCAGGATGACATCCTCCTCGAGCCTGAGCTAAAACGGGCCCCTAGCCGTGCGGGGCCTCATGTGGGGCCCGCCCACTTCCCAAAGGCCCCAGAAGGCAGAGACGGGTGTTAATTGCACTGCGTCTCATCGGTGGCCGGCCATATTGTGTCTGTCAGCTGCTCCGGGCCCCACTAACAGCGGTAATGAAAATGGGGAGGGATGGGCAGGACTGAACACCGACCCCCCCCCCCCCCCAACCTTGCTTCATTGCTGCTCTCTAACCAAATGTTAGCTGAGCATAAGGTGACAGCATAATTTTGTTCGCGTCTGCCGGTCTCGTGGGATTGTGTTTAGTGAACCTTTTACGGACATCAGAGAGAGTGGGGGGGGGGGGGGTGCGACACGTCTGCGTTCAGTGTGAGCCGAGTCAGGATGCGGAAGCAGGCGAGAAGTTTGGGCGGGGGGGGCAGCCGGTACAGTGAAAATCGCAGCGGTCCGCAGTAGCACTTCTTGAGGGATTTAAGGCCTGTTCACAGGGTCGGATGAGCAGCTGGCCGACCCGACATCACGGAGCGCGATGGTGATGTCACCATCAGCGCGTGAGCATGCAGCTGTGGGGATGCGGAACAATAACCCAGTAACAGAAAAGTGACGCGCACGTGAGGCACGTCCTGTAATCAGGCCGCGCGCTTGAGGAATTGCAGTGCGCGCGTTCGTCAGGGTCACTTCACGGGAATGTATTGATAGGGCGGCGTTTGGGGAAACGGAGGCCTGGATGAACAGAGACTAAGTAGTGATGTGATAATCGGGGAGGATCCGCACGTGGGTGTGAGAAAGCGGGTGGAGTGCTGGCCTCACACAGCATGTGGATCTGCTGCTCCGCCGTCATGCATCCCGCCCAGCTGAATCAGGGGTGGAGGGGCCACTGGGACTCGCGTCTTGGGCCACTGACCACACTTACGCTATATCGCCTCTGTTTTTAGGGCTCCGGCTGCACTTACCCCACGCTCCCCCTCTTTTTAAGCCCCCCCCACGGCTTGGTTTTAGTATTTATGGAGGCCTCTCGTACCTCTTCCCCCACCTTCTGTGACCTGCTGATTGTTGACACGGGCAGGCCTGCTCCATGCATTACTGTTGGGGGCCGGACAGGGTCACGGGGGGGGCTACCTTGCCACTCGCCACTGCCCAGAGGTGAACCCCCCCCCCCCACCTTGGAAAAATCTGGTGCCATGGAAGAGGAGTGTGTTTATTGCAGGCCGGGATGATTAATGCTTTTAGACTGTGATGAATGGTACGTTCCTCAGGGCACGCTGTCTGATGGGGGCTCTAACAGCAAATGCACTTAATTTGCTGCATTCTCCTTTTCGCTCTATAGGGAAATGCTCACATGTCGCCGCTGTGCCCCAGTGTTACGCAAGCACTCCGGCGTCTGTAAACTGCTGCCGATGAACCCCGAGGTCATTTGACCAGCTTCTGACGCCCGAAAGGATTCAGCATACTGAGATCCAGCAAAGTGGTTAATGTATGTTTAGGTTTACCTGTGATTGTGGTTACCTAGGGAGACGGATTAGATTGAGAGTTTGGCTGTTGTCACATTGTGTGAATGCTTCCCTGGCTATCACACGGCTTGAATGGGGGGTCTTGACTAGGGTTGCGTGGTAAACCGGTACTGAAGAAAACACAGTATTAGAGTTTTATAAAAGGGTACAATACCAGCATTTTGAAAAAAGTGGTACCTTTATTATGGAAATAACTATTTATCTGGGTAAAGGGAATCTGTCTCTTTAAGCTCAACATTGACAGCGGTGCAGTTGCAGGAATCTGAGAGCAAAGGCTGAGAGAGCAGTGCACTTTGGTCAGAGAAGAGATGGCAGCGACTTCAGCAATACCAGAACTCATTGGCAAAGAATAGGCAAAGAAAGTAAAACATGGATATTTTTCGGCTGTAAAGTCGGCAGAAAAGGTCCAACCCCTAGACACAGCGGTATTGCAGTGCAAGTGCGGTTTAAACAGGTAAAGGGAGGCAACACGTCAAACCTGGCCATGCATCTGCTGGACAAACATCTGACTTTTCAAGGAATTCGAAGACCAACAGGTGATAGGAGTCTATTTCATTCCTCTATGTCCATGAAAGAAAACCCTGTCTGCAGATGTCATATACATATTCATCCGTAGTCTACATTGATGAGTCCTTTTCACGAGCGACCAAACTCGCAGATAAATTCAATCCCACTGTCACACCAGCTTTTTTTGACATTTTGTTTTGAATAAAAGATTTTGAGAATATTCTTCTCTTTTAGAAAAATATTGAAAATTATTGAAATCGTATTTCATACATAGGAGCAAGGAGCAGGAGTTGACATCGTGCCCCTTTTGTACCTGACCCATGTCATGTGACTCACCTCGAGTTCCCATGGTAACTGTCGGAGAGCCCTCCTCGATAAATTAGAGGAGGTGTTAGACGTGAACGCTGGACGGAACCATCCGGAACTTGGAGGCCCTGTTAACCGCGGTGGGAAAGCTGATGCCTTAATGAAACTGTGCCAGTTCTAATTGCCGAGGCGGGGGCGGCGTGGCCGAGAGAGGCCGTCACTGGGGTGGCAGGGGAGGGGGAGACAGCTTGCAGGTCCTTGTGCCATAAGTGCAGTAATCTGTCATGTTCATTTGCCGAGCGCTGAATGATGACATAACTCTCCACTGCGGGCCCCCCCCACCCCTTCCTACACCCCCCCAGGCCCAGAGGTAGCTGT
>JAODJU010000106.1:489351-503724 GCA_026776725.1 Gnathonemus echidnorhynchus | reverse complement strand
ACCCCCCCCAGGCCCAGAGGTAGCTGTTTGTTCTGAACCGACTCAGCTCTGGGAGAAATGAGGCTTCAAGGACTGGCGTGGGTGGGATTACTTCGAGCCGTCACTCAGCACCTGCTTTAGCTCACTTACCATTGGTCGCTTCAATGTGGCCCCAGCCGCCTTCCCATTGGGCAGAGACTAGCAGTAATCCCGCCCACAATGGCTTTCAGACCTTGACAGTGGTTTTCAGGTAAAATGAGAGTGACAATATCTTGCTCATCAGCTCTTCTGTGGTTTTAAGTTCAGCGGTTATCTAGGCTATGTTTGGTAAGAGCTGTGGTTCCTGTCACACGTAGGTAAACGTCAGCGACAATTTTCCACATAATTAAGGACAACAGCGATAATTGCTAATATATATATATCAGATAATGGTCTCTGTAAGAGACACACTTCTCTTTGGTGTGTTTTTGGCCTGAAACGTGGCTGCGACCCACTCATCCTAACACCTCCACGAGGTGGGATTAGTTGAGCTATACGCACCCCCTCCTTGCCAGCACCGCCGTCTAACCCTGGTTCCTGTTCTGGTACCTTAGGTAGAAGAGCAGCAGGTCCTCGGATTAATCTGTCAGCTGGGAGAGATTTCGGAGGGTGTGAGAGTCACAGCAGTGGGGTTTCCAGTCTTTGCACGCTGAGCACGGAGAGGGCAGGGGTGGGGGAACCTGCTTTCTGTGTTCACGGCTCATCTGAGGTGGCATGTGGGACTTGGTGGGGTCACAATCGACCTTTCACGGTGCCGGCCTTCCCCGCCGCTTTGGAGAACGGGCCCAGCGGAATCGGGGGTGGAGGGGGTCACTGGGACCCCGGCCGTCTGTGTGGATGGGCAGCAGACCGTGAGCTCGACTCGGGTGGATTCTGTGAGGATCTCAGCCTGGGTCCTCTGACACTCCCGGAGTTTGCTCTCATCAAAGCTCACGGCCTCCATGCGACCCCTCTGAGTGTAGCTGGTAAAGAATAATGATGGCCTGCATGTGGAGAGCCAGCTGAATGTTAAACAGATGCTCGATTCGCCACTCCCTTGTACGTTCCTGCGTGATGCGTACTGCCCCCTTTCAGTTGCGATGGGAGGGTGGGGTCACAGAGGCACTGACTGTAACTGAAAGCTGATTCATACTCAGAGGTGTCACTGACCAATTCAAAACATATCATTAGTTAATAATGAGGTCGCCCCCTCTGTATGAAATATGGCTCCTCATATTCCCCCCACATTAAAAAAATCCTACAGTTGCCCCTGTACGAAGGAG
This sequence comes from Gnathonemus echidnorhynchus, assembly GCA_026776725.1. Lineage (NCBI taxonomy): Eukaryota > Metazoa > Chordata > Actinopteri > Osteoglossiformes > Mormyridae > Gnathonemus > Gnathonemus echidnorhynchus. Next base: position 502,444 of record JAODJU010000106.1, on the reverse strand, counting down.
AGCTCAAGAGGCCCATTTATCACATGGAATAAAAAGTCTGTGATTAAGGCGAAAATAGAATTTTATTGATCGAGCGACAAGCGTGACTTGATAATGAAAGGGAGGTGGAGAAAGTATCTCTCTAGTTCCTGAAGTCATTTTTAAATGCAAAACGGCTCGCAGAATGAGTGATCGAGTTCTGCGGTTCATGTCGTCTGTCGCCTGCCTCTCCGGCTCTTTCCAGCAGGGGATGCTTTATGGCACCAGTCTCTTATCAGCCTCGCATCTGAAACATCAGAAACCCACGTCCTGTCGCCTCCACGATTCCTCAGCCTCCTGGCCTCGTTCCGCCAGAAACCTCTTCGTAAGCCGGGAACGGCAACTTCCGGAAGCTTGAAAGACTTGAGAGGATTCGTAAGCGGCGTTGGCGGCGGCGCTCTGAAACGGCACTGGGAGGTCACGCGTCCACAGAGGGCACCGCGTCTCCTCCAGCTGCGAATGGGGTCTCGTCGAGCGGAGAAAACGCGGATTTTGCAGAACAAAGGAAACTAATGATACGTACCAGACTTTTCACTTATGAGCCTTTCCTTGGAAACATAATAATATTATTAGGGAGTGATGAAATGGGTTTAATTACAACTCGCACATTCCGAAGAACCATGAATATTCGCTTTTAGACAAAGTCACTGCCCGTATGCTGTCAGTTTCATGGCTAAATGTATTCGCAGAATTATCCAGCATTGTGCAATGAGTGTTTGGTTACACCCTGCTTGTGTTGTGGAAACATCTGGGGGCAGTTTGACAGACCCTTTGTAGGCCAAGCAGTGTAACCCCCCCCCGCACCATGTTAATCGAGGTCGCAGTGCAGGCTGTCAGTGCCATTCGTTTTTAATTAGTTGACTCCGTAGAAACCGGAGGGCCTCTTAGAGGTAAAAAATAGAGGCGCATGCTGCATCTTACCCTTCCGCCGCTAACCATCCCATAACGACCTCCTCTGCGATTCGAGGATGGCTGATAAACTTTCACCAGGGACCCTAAGTGACTGAAAGGCTGCCTGCTTTAATTTGCTTCATTTTGTCAACCGACTTTAATAATGGATGACTGCAATCAAGTCAATTACAGCAGTCCGTTTATTCCTTCATCGATTGGCCTTCCGTGGCCCCGGTGTCAGCCTGAGGCCTCTGGCTGTGGCACGGGGCCTATAGGGGTGCAATCTCAGGCATCCATGCTGTGCCCTCGTGTTGTAGGCCAATGAGGAAGGTCCCTTGTCCCGATATACAGCCTTGAAAAAATTGAGACCACAGCACAATTTTTTGTTTCACTCATTTCTCAATTTATTGGTGTGCGTCTGTGAATAACGTAGCCTATGTTTTTTGCAAACTCCACCCTGGTTCTTCCCTGCTTCTCATTAAAGGGCCTCTTCCTTGCTTTATGGGACTTCAGTCCTGCTTCTAGGAGCCTGATACGAACTGTCCTAGCAGTGCACCTCACACATGCACTTAATGTTTCCCATTCCTTTTGAAGCTCACTTGATGTCATCCTATGATTCATGAGAAACTATCAAATAAGTTGACGGTCATCTCTGGTATTTTAAAGTTGCTTCTGCCTTTTATCTGGCTTGTTTCTGATCGTTCCCAGTGCCTCCTGCTTCAGCGTATTGCTGTCTTAGAAATTTTGAACCTGGAAGCAACCTGCTGCTCAGCGTAGGCTTTAAAATTCTGTGCTTACTGTTTGCACCGAACCACATGTTCGTATTCTGGCAACAAAGTGTTCCGAGTTCTGTCTGTTTTAATCGGGTATACATTTTGACCTGTGCTGCTGCGCTGAGTGCTGGAGGCACGGCCAGGAATGGCAGACAGGAAGCCCATGTACCCAGATGCTCCTTCACGTTCAAGCCCCCCATCCAGTTTGGTCTCCCCTCCACAGCAGAAAGTCTTTGGCCTGAAAACGGATTGTGGAGGAATAGAGATGCATCAAAGGGATGGGCTGATCAAAAAATACTCCTTTTTTAATAACTCTGCCGGCTGTTCATAAGTAATTCCTCATCCTCTTGATGGAATAAGGCTTGCTCAAAGAAGGTCAGGATTAGGGTCTCGAGATTTAGCCGCGATTGTTTCAGTATTATCTGGTATCACCGAAAGCACTTTTTGAAATTCCAGCCTAATCGTTCTAAGAAGCCGGTCCAGACTGAAGAATATGTATGATAAAGCAGCCCTGCGTGAGGAGATTAGGGCAAACTGGGGGCTCCTCCTGAAAGTATGCTTATCTCCAGTAAAAGCACCACCAAGGAACCACTATGGCCCTCTGTGCTGGCTCATCCTCTTAGTAGACACTTGCGCTGCGATCTAATGCTACCTTGAATGCTGTGGTTTATGAATGTCTTAATCTGCACCCCTGGTGGAGAATGACTGCAGTGACGCTTCCTCCCTCTCCTGGACTCCAGTGAGGTTGCTCCAGATGGGGTCTTAGCGGAACAAGCTGTCGGTGCTTGTAGCCCATTAATGGGATTGCCTTCTCTAATGAGCTTGTTGACACGCCGCATGTTTTTAGCATTGGCGCTAAACGCAATAAACCCATCCAGAATGGCTAACCTGGCTGTAGCTCCGACACAATCACTCGAGTGACATGGGGCCAGTGTTGAACAGATGCGAACAGGCCAGCATCCTCTCCTTCTGTCCATTTCATTTTGCTTTGGTACTGTGCTGTTGAGATTTCATTTTTAAATGAATGAGCAACAAGCAATATAAACAAACCTAAACTCCTCTAACAAAAAGGTAATTCTATGAATAGTCAAGTAATTGCAGCCCTACAAGGAACCATAACAAAATAACTTATCCTGTTCCGGAATGTAGAACACTTGCCTGTAGCCCTTATCTAGAGGCAGAGCATGTAGTTTTTTGCACTTATTTAGCTAGTGAAATATGTAAATGCATCGAGAGAACATTAACCTGTTGTGCCTCATTCACTTATCTCTCTGCCTCAAGTGAATGCAAAAGGGACTCAGTGACTGGGACTTGCTGCTTGTTGTAATGAATTAGCGATAGTGTGATTGTCACTTCATGACAGCTACAGACTTATGACCTAGGTGTGTGTTGAGCTCCTGGAAACTAAGCCTGTCTACCGTTGTCCCGAAATGCACTCTGTCTGCCTTCCGTACTCCTCAGACTTCAAACTTCCTCTCTGGTCTCTTGCGCGTGGTACTTGTACGTTGGCCTCGTGCCTTAGGGAAGGGTCCCCTGCGTGGTCATCGGGGCCTTGCTTTGGCAGTGGCTGTCACTCGAAGCTTCCTCACGCCAGCGGATGACGGATGGATGGGGGGGAGTAGGGGAGCATGTTGGCGAGCCGACAGCTTGGCTGGGTTCTGAATGACATTTAGTGGTTTTCTTTTGCCGCCAACACGTGTGGTCCCCTTCTGCCAGCCGCTGCTCCCAGTACCTATGGCGTTTTGCCCTCTGGCTATCTGCTCCCGAGATGTAGCTGTTGGTTCTCCGGTAGGATAATGTCCAAGTACGGGCGCCTCATACAGAAAGGATATCAAGACACACTAAACCTTAGCCTCCCCCCAAAAGTGAATGAAAGTGTCCCATTGACGTCCGATCATCAGGAAGCTAACAGTAATTGCTGAAAATGTTTATCAGATGAGCAAATGAGTATGAGAGTCTCTCTTGACAGCCAACAGACTAATGCCTCCTCCTTTACCCTGTCTTTGGCTCATCTGTGGTCCTTATCAGCCTGAACAGGATGCTGGCGTGTCCTGTTGTGTTTTCCGACATTTGTACTGCAAAAGAAGGGTCAAGCGAAACAATATCCGCAAGAGTTCTGTGCCAATTTGTTTTTAATGGACCGTAATTCATCTCTCCGCATTCCAGCCGCTCGTCCACTACAGGGTTGTGGATTTACTGTGACCTTGTATGTTGTAATTCAGCAATTAAATGCTTTGCATGGCTTGATGTATTGACATTATGTAGTCAAATTAAAACGAAGCGAGCCGACAGATTTTTTTAAGCTAACGTCACGTACCGTTACTTTGATCTATGTGCCGTGATCATCGTTAACGGTGTAAACGTTTTGGAGAGACCCATATCCATAACTTCCGGCTGGAAGTGCAGCGACCGACTTAGTGTGACGATGATGATGTGACTGCGTGAGATTAATATCCTCCCGTACAAAGCGGGGGGGATCTATAAATCATCATTTGTCAGTAGGAACGTTCTCGTGGGTCTGGGAGTAGTGGCAGGGCTGGCTGTGCAGGGCCACCCCAGGGAAGCCCCCTCGCCGGGACATGGAAGGCGAAGGCAGGGTTCAGCTGAGGCGGGGTAGGCAGTCCAAGGCGTGTCGTCGAGGGGTGTGCCGCACGTGAGGCCCGTCCTTCCTTTCCGTGCCTCTCCAGACGAGCCAGCTTGTAAATGGTGGGGTTGTGGCATCCTTCTCTTTTGACAGTCCCAGCCAACCAAGACAGGAAGCTTTCTTGCCAGAGCCGGAGGGGTAAAAAAAAAAATAAAAAATCCCCAATTTGCATATTATTCTAATACCAGCCATCAGTGCCCAGAATTACTCGGCATGATAGCATAATGAATGCAGTGCCTTGTAGCTTTCCATAAAGTCGCACACCATTTTTATGAATTATTCATAGTAGCCTGAAGGCAATAAATCAGCGAGGCAAGAACTAAGAAAATTAGCTACCAATTAGTGTTTATTTATGGTGATCGTGGGCACCCCCCTCCTTCACTCACACCCCAAAAAAAAATCAACAAAGTGAAGTTTTCGCTGTGACTTTGCCCTTGAAAGCAATGCGATCAGAGAGCAGGGAGCGGGTAGCGGGGAGCCGGGCATCAGAGCCTGAGTTGTTGTGGGTTGATGCACTCTAGTGTTGCCGGCCCCCATAGATCATTGGCAGAGTGACGTAAAGGGGACTCCGGGGATGTGGGGAACTACTCGATGGTTCTAATGTCCTCCCTTGATTGGGAGTACCAGTTCTGATGGCAACAGATGCCTGAAACAGACAGCAGGACCCCAGGAAGAGCTCCCCCTGGGGGCAGGAGGTGTGTCATGCAAAGAGGAAGCCCATTGGATAGATCGCATTGGGAGGGCCAGTCCCCACGGCGGCAGGTCCCGACACAGGCACAATGTACAGTGCGCGTGGTCTGAACCAAGCTGCCCCTGTACAAAATCAGTGCTGCATTTGTAGAGATCCAGATATAGCTGGTGGTACCTGGGGGTGAATGCGTAACCAGAGCCTGCAGACAGCCACCCCCACCCCAAGAACTCCCTGTAGCTTGAGCGCACGCACACACAGACTGTCAAAAGAATGCAGCCAGTGCATGCCTTGGAGCAGGGTGCGGCGCAGGGTATCGTCAAAATTACAGGCGGCTATAAAAAGCACAGTCCCGGGCCGCCTGTCCCGCCCCGGCAGCTGGGCGGTGCTGACGTGTGTGGGTACTGGCCCAGCAGAGAACCATAGCCCAAAGCGTCCCGTCTCTGCCTCTCTGGGGAGCTCGTAGTCGGTGAGACCGGTGCATGTCTCTGCGGTGGCCGGGTGACGGGACATGCCTCAATGGCACAGACTCCTGTGAATGCCTGTGGCCCCTGTCGACTGGAGCTGGTGGAATCTGGCATCTTGCATGGGCTTTCCCCATCCTTAGCGGACCTTGAATAGCTGGTAGGCCCTTGATCTCTCCGGTCCCCTGGAGATGCCGTTTCACCCCGGCCATCAGTTCCCATGCGTTGCAGCCGCCCTCGTTTGGGGGATTAGCCTTCATGGCCCTGGGGGAGGGCAGTCGCACACATCACGGAGCGCTGTGGTGTCGCCCTCAGTCATGCTGTCAGCCCCGCTGCACTCGCAGCCCAAGCTACATGCTACTGACTAATTAGGTGGAGGTTTTATTAATGCCTAGATTCCCAGAAATAATGTGATTGTTTCTGCTTGTGGCTTTTTTTTAAATTTATGGTAATTGCAAATGCACTTAAAGGTTGGGGAAAGATGTTTAGGAAAATAATTAATAATAAAATCGAGCCCATTTGCTGATTCCTGCTCACTAAGACGGCATACTCTCTGTGCAGCAGAGTTTTGTTTCCTTAATTGCTGTTTAATGAATTTATTCACTAATGTGCGGTTGTTTTGTGTTTGCCGAAGAAGCCATTTTTTTTTTTTTTTTTTTAAAGAAGGTTTTTGAAGGTCATTCACGAGAGTAGCCTCATGGAGACCAACTGCTAACAGGAAGCTACACTCATGTTTTACTTGAAGATTATCTGGATTTAGGATGTGTAATCCTCAGCCAGTGACCAGCGGCAGATTTAGTCTTCAGACGTATTGCTCGTTAATTTTTGTTACTGGATTCTTCTGATTGGTGGTGCTCTGGATCTGACCTTACGCTCTCTCTCTCTTTTTTTTTTAATGGATCTTTTTCCTCTAATGCTTGATGTTGAGAGCAAACTTAAGCTTTGTAATTCCACGCTTTGTGTTTCTCCATGTTGAAGATTTTTCTCTGACAGGATCCACATGGTGTTCAAGGTTAATGCTTGTGGTATTCTGAGGGGCAATGGCCAGTCATTCCAAACACAAACCCTCAGCGACCCAGGCCTGGTGCTCTCTGCTGGGTTCTCTTCCTCTTCGCTCCTATCACAGGAAGCAGGGTACTGGAGAAATGGGCCCTCTTCCCCATGGAGTCGCGAAGAATAATGACAGGAAGTGACCTCATCGCTAGCAGACATCTGGACTGCAGTGATGGGCATCTGAGTACAAGGAAACTGTAACAATTAACAGGGAACCACCTGCCCGTCTGAGTCAAACAGGATGTGCTGGCAGTCGTCTCAGTCTCATGTCACTGGATGTTTATGTTGCACTAGGAATGTCAGACTTTAGTCATAAATATGGAGGTCGACGTAGATAAGAGAAGAAAGGCAGCTTCAGAGAATCATTTGTCATCTGATCCATGAACAAACACACAGGCACGGCTGTGTTCAGGTACCAGTTTGATTGCATTTTTACTGGCAGAAATGCCTGAGTTGCTTATGGCTTATTTATTACACATGGAGTGGGGAGGACATTCGCGCCCTCAGTCCTCATGCCTAGAGGCAATCAAGGAACTCAGCAAGTTGAGAAGTTACCTCAATTCTAGTCACATAAGCTCTTGAATGGTTCCCTCTCTGGAGTGTGGATGGAGAGCCCTACTGTGGATCAACAACATTAGTGTAGATGGACGGCACTGGTGTGGATGGACGTGAATGTGGATGGACGGCACTGGTGTGGATGGACGGCACTGGTGAGGATGGACGTGAATGTGGATGGACGGCACTGGTGAGGATGGACGTGAATGTGGATGGACGCACTGGTGAAGATGGACATGAATGTGGATGGATGGCACTGGTGAGGATGGACATGAATGTGGATGGACATGTGGATGGACGGCACTGGTGTGGATGGACATGAATGTGGATGGACATGAATGTGGATGGACGGCACTGGTGTGGATGGACGTGAATGTGGATGGACGGTACTGGTTAGGATGGACATGAATGTGGATGGACGGCAGTGGTGTGGATGGACGACACTGGTAAGGATGGACATGAATGTGGATGGACATGAATGTGGATGGACGGCACTGGTAAGGATGGACATGAATGTGGATGGACATGAATGTGGATGGACGGCACTGGTGTGGATGGACATGAATGTGGATGGACGGTACTGGTTAGGATGGACATGAATGTGGATGGACGGCAGTGGTGTGGATGGACATGAATGTGGATGGACGGTACTGGTTAGAATGGACATGAATGTGGATGGATGGCAGTGGTGTGGATGGACATGAATGTGGATGGACGGCAGTGGTGTGGATGGACGGCAGTGGTGTGGATGGTCGGCAGTGGTGTGGATGGATGACACTGGTAAGGATGGACATGAATGTGGATGGACGGCACTGGTGTGGATGGACGGCAGTGGTGTGGATGGACGGCACTGGTAAGGATGGACATGAATGTGGATGGACGGCACTAAAAGCAGGAAGCTCTGTTCCTTTGTTCTCATCTGATAAGTGATTCTTAATAGACCTCCAGCACTCGCTCTGTGGCATCAGCTCTCCCAGCTGGGGAAGTGAGAATCATCACCCTGCTCTCAAGGGGTTGGGGGGGTGGTCATGCTGTGTCTTTCCTCTTGAAGTAAAGGAAGCGCTGGCTGGTTGGGGAGGGGGCTCAATAGCCGTTATCTACGCAGTCAGGAAGGTTTCCCACGGCCTGTGCCCCCCCCACGCCCCCAGCCATGCTGAGTTCAGTAGTGTCATTGACTGTCACCCAGCATGACCCCCCCCCCCCAGTTGTTAAACACTAAGATTGATGGCCGAGGCTGCGCGTTTTATGTTAGGGCAAAAATCATTCAGGGAATGCATCTGTCCCCCCCCAGGGAGGGGGTAGCGGGTGTGGCTCTGGACCATGGCCTCGTGTGCTCCTGGGTCGCCTTCCGGGGGGGCACGGCGGGGGGGAGTGTACTGGAAGTCTGCTCTGACTGTCACTGAATCACACGGCATCATGACACGCGAAGAAATCACATCTGTCTTCAGAGGAGTCAGAGAGGGAGTGTTTTTTTGGGACGCGCCCATGTCCTGCTAGAGCCATTCCGGTGCCTGGTTATTAGGTCCCGTGTGGTTTAGCCGAAGCCGGAGCATTTCCAGACCGCGGGGCAGGATTAGAGGAGCACTACCATCCGAATGCCGTGAACGAGTCCATTTCCTCGCTCCTCCTCATTTAGGCTCCTTTCATATTTATTTAGCTGAAGCAGGCCAGTCTGAGCCTTGGCCCCAGCTGTTGACCTTTTTCTCAGGGCCGTGTCTGTCTGGTGCTAGCGGGGGTGGAGGCGGGGGCGGGACATGTAAATCGATCCCCTGCTGACCCCACCGTCACCTTCAGTGATGTCTTAAACAGTTGTGCCCCCGGGAACCTCTCGGGATGGTTGTATCGTTAATCCCGTGTCATTTACTGTGGGGTGTTCATGACAATCACGACGACAGGAGTAAATATGTGCTTGTCTAGGGATACAGTTTAATATCTGGAATACCCCCAGCCAGTGCATTCGTCTGATAATCTTCAGAATTGGCTCCAGTAAATGAAGGATGGATGTCTAATCTTTTTTATTATAGCCCTATGAAAATAGTCCAGGGTGCATCTTAAACTTATCTCTGCATGTAGTGGAGTATTTCATCCCCCCCCCCACATGCATATCCGCCCTCCTGGCAGATTAAGCGGGATGCATCGGTGTCTCTGTCCGTGCCAGGTCAGCGGCACGAGGCGCATCGTGACGGCACGTGGCGGAAAGCTTGTTTCCCGCCTAAATCCGTACGCTTAATCCCCAGGACGTTTGGCAAGGCGATAAATCGCGGCATCGACCCACGATGCAATGCAGCGGGACGGCTGGGTGAATTGGCTGATCGGCGACGGGAGCTGTGTGTCCTGTTATTACCACACACTGCGTGTTTGCTATAAATGGAAAAAATAGGTCATAAGCCTTTTTACACTAATTGGAAATGATAATTAAAAATAATCTGGCTTTAAGAACTCCATCCTTTGTACGATTCTTTAATTGCATCTGAGTGGTTTATTAATATGGGATTAATGAATTAATTTGAAATGTAATCAGGCGTGACGTATTAATTTGACCCTTTTATTTTACGGCTATTGTGCGTCTTTGTATGCAAGCGCCATGTCGCTTCCGCTGGTTTCGCTCCAAGCTTTAACCTCTCACTTGCGCCAGGATTTTGCGGGATGCATCCTGACACGTGGACTGCGAAGCGGTATGGAATCCCCGTCCGCGGCTCCCCGCTGAACCCCGCCCCCTGCTCTCGCCGGGGATTATGGGATCCTTCTCCATTTCAGAGGCTGTGTGCCGGATTGCATTAGCGTTAGCGACGCACATCTCCAGAAGGCCTCTGCCGCACTGGGGAGGGGGATCCTGAAATGCAGGCCGCTGGAAGTGCGGAAGCTTTCCATAAACCGCGCATAAAACACGCAGGGCAGGCCGCGAGAAGCCGCGAGGGTTTACCGTGAGACAAAACCGCCGTGGACACTGCTGACAGCGTGAAATGACTGGAATTAAAAACACATGCTGATTATGCTGTTTTGGTTCCTCTAACTATGGAAGGCTAGCATTTGTTCCAAGTTATTAGTCTGCATATCACAAGACGGCTGCACTTTTAAAGCTTGATTTTGAAAGGAGCCGCTGATGTCTCAGCGCCGCGTGCCCGTAATGACGGCGGAGTTACGGGCCGTGTGCTGAGCTGCAGCTGTGCGCCTGGGTTTGAGTGTGGGATTAGTGGGTCCTGTCTGGGATCTGGGTGGTCAGTTTTGCTGAGCGATAACATGCACCGGCATAACGCCATTCCCTTAAATTGAGTTTGGCCCAGCCCTTCCGCGGAGCTTAGTAGAGCCCCGGGCCCCTGGTTAACACTCATGCGGGGGCCGTTAAGCCAGCCTGGCTTCTGCTGCCGCCGCCCTGCGAGACGGGGGCCTGTAAGCCGGCCAGGAGCTTCCCTGGATATTTCCAGTCCGAGATTTATGTGGGTCAACTGTGAAACAAAGGGCCGTGCTTTTTGAAGTGCACAGAGAAAGGCTGAGCGGGGGCCTGCCAAAGCCCCCAGTGGGATTAGGGTGTCTGCAGCCACGCCTGACGAAGGAATCCTCCAGCTCGGGGGGGCCGCCCTGACCGCAGGCCTTAATGGTACACTCAAGGCTCCTATCCTACATGCTCTGAACTCGCGCTCCCTGTTTATTCCCGTCTCTCATGTGATACCTGATTGGAATGCAGCACGCTACATCCGGATAGGACCTGATGCTGGCCCTATGTCGTGCAGGTGTGGAGAGCCCCCCTGCCTGCCCCCTCATTAGGACGCAGGCTGCCTTTCTTGGCCGCTGCTCTTCAGCCCTGCGATCTGCCTTTGCTCCCTGCTGGTTTCAGACCATTAAAAATGGCAAAATGCCTTAACTTTCTGTACCTTCCCAACCCTCCTCCCTGCATAAGCAGGTCTGTGCGGAGTTGTTTCAGGAATTGTAACTTGCCTTTGACACATTAGGGATGTTGTTGGGTGGGGTGGGGGGGGTCGGTTTAAAAGGGCCGGAGGGTCAGGGATTCCCCTGGACTAGACCTGGGATAAATAATCTCTCAGGTTCCACCCTTAGAGCCGCTGCCTCCTAGCGAATCACAGACCACCTCCGTGGTGTTTATTTTAATAATCAGACTTGATCTCTCTTTACCTCTCCCATCTTGCTCTCCACGACACACAGACAAGTATAGGTGAGAGCAAGCTTGGCAGCGACGGGCAGCCATCTGCAGCGGCGCCCACGGACCTACAGACATGTGACCATTCTGCCGAGGCCGGGCTCAAGTCGGCGACCTTCCAGTCGCAGGCACAGAGGCTTAGCTGAACCACACGTTGCTTATTTCCACATTTAGGTTTGTTCACCTGTCATTAGTATGACCCTGTTCATGCTGTTTGGGGTCTTCGTTAGCATGTTAGCCTCTAAATCCTGCTGTCCCTTAATATAACTATGACATTAGCCTGCTACGGCCTTACTTCAAAGTTCATGATTCTTTCATAATAGTGGCATAGTCTCCCCATTAAATAACATACTTAAATTGTCTGCTTTTTTTTTTTGTATTGGCGAGACTTATATTGAGCTCAGGCAACCAAAGCAGCTGAAAATGTAGGCCTGACATCTAGCTATTAGGAGGACTAATTTCTCTTTGAAGCTGTAAGTCTCCTGGAGAACAAAGCCTGGGGCCTCGTGGACCCCGAGGATCTGCACATGGGTCTCGGGGAATGGGAGCATGGAGACAAAAAGAGCATAAAAGCTCCACTGATACACTGGAAGTGCCCCTCCGCTCCCACCCTCCAGCATGTGAGAGTGTCACGTTTGGGATCCCCCCCCCCCCAAATAGTTCCTTTCTATCTGCTTTCATGTTTGTGTTATTGAGACGTATCGGTTGCGTATAATACATTATCGGTCCCTGTTGCGAGTTCTCGGTAAAGCACGCCCGACCAAACCCTGCGTTTCCTTCCTGTGAGGATTTCAGACAGTAATCGCACCGCAAAAAACCCTTGTGCTCGGGTTTCTGCTCATTCCAGAACCCCGGGAATAAACCGGCGAAGCAATTTCGGTGTCAAACTTAAATCCCCCCCTTTTTTTTAGCGCGAGAGAGGGTGAGGTCAGAACCTCAGTGTGGGAGCATCCTGATTGGAGGAGGAGGTGTCTTTTGAGAAATGAAATGGTAATCAGGCTGGAGGTACAGCCTGAGATCGCGCTCCCTTGAATGATTTATTCTTCTTGGTAGAATTCCTGCACTGAGCAGTCATTTATCCGGGTGCGGATGACACTCCATACTCCTGCTATCTTGGAGCGGTTTCACCTTCTCTGTCTGCGATTTAATTGTGGATGAGACCAGTGGCGCATGGCTCTGTCCATCAGACCTTCCCGTCATGTGTGAATCAGGCCCGCAGAACATCTCATCTAATCGCATGTCGGTATCCATCTCTGGAGGTCCTCGGGTTGAGGAGACCCGGTTAGGAGGGTGAGGAGTTGGCACCGTGACACCCTGGCTGGCTGTTTAAAAAGGGGGCTTGGCTACTGCTGGGCATGGCCACTGAAACAGATCAGTTGCCCACTTATAACAGACATAAACTAAATTTAACCAGATTTAACTCCCTTCCAGTCGACACCTTTTGCCCTTGACACTGGTGTGCCCCCACCATACCCAAATTGCCAGCACATCAGGGTTCCACCATGGGTTTAAATGGGTGTAGCAGGGTGTTGTGTGTCGTGACGATCTGATGAGACGCAGAGGCAAATGGAAAATTGAGTGCAACGGCGTCCTGCTCCCTTCTGTCACAATCACTTTTCTCACATAAGTACACGTGTCAGAATGAATCTTTTCTTTCTTTCCTCTCTGGATCCTGGTGCACTTGGCGGGGGGGGGGTCATGTCTGGGAGATGGCAAGGATTTCATGCCCAGACACGCTGTCTCATCACCAAGTGCCTTTCTCCATTGTCACGGTCTGCTGTAGTGTTGCATTGAGTCTGGGTGTAGATGCTGAAATCTGGACGTGCACATGGTTCCCTGCTGAGGTGCAAG
>JAODJU010000106.1:475023-480023 GCA_026776725.1 Gnathonemus echidnorhynchus | reverse complement strand
TTCACAACTGCTTTGCTAATAAAACTGATACAATCTTCACGGCATGATGTGAACAATGAATGAAACGTAAACAGTCATTATCATTCCACACAACAGACTTGTGTCATTAATGCTTGTCCAGAAGAGAAATGGATCACTAGCCTGATCTTAATTAGCTATATTAATTAGCTTTATTTTTCTGTCTGGGAAGTCAAATCGACCAGAGTCGCGTAGCTGCTTGAAACAGCCCTTTAATTCGGAATGTCGTCGTGCGAATGACTGACGCGTCAGTGAAAATAAAGGGACGCGGCTCAGAGCCTTTGTGTCACAGCGTCGTCGCTGGCATATAGGTGATGACAGATTTGTTTTGGCGTGCAAAAATAACTGCGTAAATTACATGGCCCCCACACGCATGGGCCCTGACAAGGTGACAAACTGTTTGTGGCATATCTAAATACATTCTGCTCTGCTTTTTTGAGGGAATCACATAGCGTCCAGTTGCCAGAGGAGAATTCCCCCCACGGGAGCTTTGACGAAGTTGTTTCCTGACTATGCTGGAATATAAAGGATGAATTTTTATATGTGATCAATGCATTGATATCGACTCAGATGGAAGGTGGCCCGCGAGTGGTTGCCATGGCGCTTCATCATTGCCCGTGGCCTTTGTGTGCTAGCTTACGTAGAACAATAGATACCATGCATTACCACATTTCATAATAATGACATCTGTATCTTGCTATTTGTATGAGTACTTGTACATTGGAATTCATTTGTTTTCCCATCTTCCTCTCCTTTGTGAGAGTGAAGTGAGAGTCCGAGTGCTGGTTCAGCTGTATATCTGACCCCTCTGGAGCATTTTGAAGGGTTCTCAGGCCTCGCTTAAGGGCATGAAGGCGATGTGATTCTTAATCCAAGCCTGGGATTTGACCCGGAAACCTTCTGATTGTAGGCACAAAGACCTAACCCACCACTCACCAAACTTGTATTGAGTTCTGGATATTTTGGTGTGATGTAAGGCACCGGGTGTGTGTCTGCTCAGCTTGACTGACGGATGGCGCGTGCACAGCGAGTGGATTCCTCCTGCTGCACGCGCCCATCTGGACTCGTCACAGACCTTAATAATGAAGTTACGCCCGCGGATGACAGGCGGCTGATGAGAGAGGCGACATCTGCCCCATGACTGGGGGAACTCTGATAGAATAGTCCTGCCTGTTTCTGGGTTATTTGCTCATTCGAAACTCGACAGTTAAGTTGTTCCTGACTGCTGCACTTGTCACTGTATGGACAGATTGCCGATGAGTGCAGTAAAAGTGGTGTGTGGTCCTTCCCACGTTCCTCCTCGCTCGCGTTTTGCAGATACCCTGCTACCAAACTGTCGTTAACTGGAATCTCCCTGAGTTCAGTGACTGTTCAGTGATGCTCTCTCCACTTTGGCCACAGGTGACTGCGATTTTGAGAAGTCTTACACCACGTGTGGATATAGCCAAAGCAAAGATGATGACTTTGACTGGGAGCAGGCCAACACCAAAGAGCGGCCGTCACCCGACCCCTGGATGCCTTCAGGTTGGTTCCTTTATCATTTTTACCCGTCTCATTGGTCGGTTCTCTCTCCCTCTTCCTTACATTCTTAACATGAACCGGCGCTGGGAAGAGGGAACCTCAAAGATGCAGAAGAACCTCTTGTTCACCAAAAGGAAACACATGACTTGTAGTGCCCTGTGCTTTTTACGTCTCTGTGGCTTATTCCCCTGCTTGGACACTTTGAGTCTGGGTCTAGGAGCTACAAAAGTGAGGATAGCTGAGAAAATGAGAAGGTTTGTAACAGTACAGTGTGCTGAAGTCAGGCTCTGCTACTGCAAAGTAATGAGTTTGGCCTTGGGGACGATGCACAGAATATTGTATGCAGTCAGCCATCGGCTTGTGAAAACCAATATTTGTCTTATTGTTGTACCTGATTCAATAGAAAGGGCAATTTCACAGCAGTGTAATTTAATTCATTTGAATCGTACTCGAAGTGAAAACGAACACTGCTTTTCATAACCAACAGGTTGAGTGGCTTTATAATGGTGCGTAATGTTGCCGCATATGCAGGGGCCTTTAGATGGGCCCCAGTCAGGCCCTCATGACAGCCGCACCGCTGGAATGCATCCAGTAACGCTTGTGAGGAACGTGTGATTCAGCCTGTCGATCCTCTGCCACATTTTTATGCGATAAATACTACAGTGCGGCACAATGACACTATTTCCCTGGAAATGTGACCTTTTGAGGACAGCTGGATTGCATGCTGGTACACGTGAATGTCATATATATGACATTATGGGGACCAAATGTTCCCACAATGTGAAAAATCTGTTATTTTGGCGTTGTAGGGACCACCTTTTTGGTCCCCACAAGGGGAAACTCAATTTTATAAAAAACCGTGACAGCAATCAAAAACCAAAAATGCCAAAAGCCTTGTATTTTGTTTGTTTACTTATGGTTAAGGTTAGGGTCAGGTAGGGGTTAAGGTTGTTGTTGTTGTTGGGATTAGTGTTTCCCATAGAAATAAATGGAGAGTCCCCACAAAGATATGAATGCAATCGTGTGCAGTGGTGTCTGCATGTGGTTTTGCATGTATGATTTAGTGTCTGCATTTTCAGAGATGGAAGCTCTGACTGAATCGCTTCATGAAGTACCTCTAAAGTCCACTTTAATTAAAGAATTCTTTCCATTACTCGTGTATCGAGATCCATTAAAATGTTTTCCCTGCATTTTCTATTCGCTTTACAATCCGGCGGCCTGACGTCGCGTTGATTGCTTTGCATTTGGTTGGAAATTAAGAGATATCACTGCCACGCTGCGGACAGTGCCTGAGGAATTAGATTAATGGAAAAACACTTTTTCGCATAACAAAGGTAATGCTGTAGACTAATGGATATTGTTTTCCTTTTAAATCTGATGGCTAATCACGCACGGGGAGATCACGCCCGACCCCGCCGACAGAAGTAGAATTAATTAGGCAGACGCTGCTAATTTCAGATGAGCTGCACAGGAGAGTTCAATGTGCACGCTGCTTGTTGAGGAGAAATTACCTGTCGGGGGAGGGAGTTGGGGGGGTGGTGTTTACGTTTCGGCAGGAATTGATTTATGTTGGTACACAAGGAGAGCCGCAAAGGTCAGCGCGCGGCTTGACAACCGTCTCTGACCTACAAATTCCACCCGCCGGCGCGGCAGTGCCCTCCGGGGGGAGCACGTCAGCCTAAAGACCCACATTTGCATGGAAATGCGCTGGTGTTTTCTCCCTGGGGGGGTGCGCATGCCGGTGTTTCTTCTCCACGCTGGAGTAGAGACAATTAGCTGTGAACATTTCTCCTGGACCATGTGGTGCCGTTATGGATGCCGGGCATTCCTGGGAAAGCCAAACCATGGCAGGGAAAACGTATTGGACCGGAAAGGCTGCCGGGTGGCACACCAAAGTCTCACCATTTTACTGCCTTTATTTATTACTGAGGCAGCGTCGGACTTCTCTCAGGGCCTCCATGACGGCTGGAAAGGTCGCTACCTCCTCTGGGGTGTGGGATTTATAGTCCTGGATACTGGAGAAAACTGTCTTCCGTGTGCTGGTCACCCTGATAATGAACTGGTTCATCTTGGCTGGTACACTGACATTTCGGATGGGGATCAGTGGGAGTTTAATATGCGTTTACATGAGAATGTGCGTAGCCTGTTTACATGACATGCTATCTCACTGTGAGTCACTGGGTCAGGGTTCCAAGCGGCTAGTTTATTAGAGGAAGGGATGGAATGGGTGCTGGAGGGCAATGGGGAAACATGAAAAATAGAGGTGCCTTTTCGTGGGGGTGAAGAAACTGAAACGGCAAAAGGTGTGCCTGGGGCAAACCTGTCCCAGTACTCCTCGGGGGGTGAGATGTGATTGATTTTTACTTTGCTTGATTCTGTGTTTTTGTAGGCTTTTTTCCCCATCATATTGCATGTAAGATTCAGATCACCTATTTGTCCATGATGTCTTTGTTATTCTGTATGTGTTTATGCCTGTTCCAGATGCTTTAATCTTGTTAGAGAATGCCGTTACAGTGCTTCGCAATAAATATATTTGAAATATGGAAAAAAAAAATTCCCCTGGTTCCAGGTTAGGGCGTTAAAGGCAGCTAACAGGAGTATGAGGGCACGTGGGAATGTAACAGGAAGCTCAGAATTTTAAATACACTGGTTTGGTACCGGGAGTCTGTCATGAATGTGAAGTTTGTTCCCCCTCGTTCTGATGTGGGGGGGAAACAGGAGCTCTTGCAGATATGAAATGAGTCGTTAGCAGGAAGGGAACAGAGACCTTGGTGACAGATAAGTGCAGACGTTTATGAATTCATGCCTGGGGAGGGTGCTGTAATTGATTGACTGAAGGCGAGCCAAGTGGGAAGCGTGCAGACATTCACATCTCCTTAATAATCGCTTGTCAAACACCGAGCTGACAAGTATTACTTTGCAGGAAAGGGAATGAGTTTAAGTGGCATTATTAGTGGGGGGGGGGGTGGGGGGTGGGTGGGCCTCATGCCGCAGTCGTCAGCCCATAGGGAGTGTGACCTGGTGGGATTAACAGATCCTATATCTGGCCCTGTGGAGAGTGAGATCCCCCCTCCCCGTTTATATGGCCGTGTGGCCCCTTAAATCTGAATGAGGGGATCCTTTCAGCACCCTGAATAATAAGCTGTCGCGGTATTATGTAATTCTCAGTGTGACACTTAAATCCATTTAGGGGCAGGGAGCGGCACTGCCGTGATTACAGGCTGTGCTGCACGGCCGCCATTCCGACCCGCCGATTCCCGCCACGTCGCTGTTGACCTCTGACCCATGTCCGCAGCTCTGTCCCCATGCGCTAATGACTCTGACCGTGCCCAGGTTTCCCTCATGGCGATGTGAACAAACATGTAAGACCGCAGAAAACCCATCGCGTTGGATCCGCAGAGCTGTTGTGGCGTAGGATGGGGGGGGGGGGGGGGGGGGGGGTGTGGGGTTTGGGGGTCATG
>JAODJU010000106.1:433828-446238 GCA_026776725.1 Gnathonemus echidnorhynchus | reverse complement strand
CAGGGTAGGGGTTAAGGTTGTCATAGTTAGCATTAGCATTTTTCCCATTGAAATGAATGAGCGGTCCCCATAAGGATGTGTTTACCCTACATGTGCGTGCGTGCGTGTGTGTGCGTGTGTGTGTGTGTGTGCTCTAGTGTCTGTGCGCGTGTGTGTGTTTTTAAATCCTTTCAAGTTCTCGTCCGGTCCCCCGACGCTGAAGATGGCAAACTTTCGTGCAGAAACCATTTTGGTGGCAGGATAAACATGAGGGGAGAGAGAGGTGCCCTAAGCGCGGAAGTGCCGGCAGCGCAGAAGGTTCCGGAAGGAGCGGCTGCTCGGGCGCGTGGTGGACAGAACGGTGTGCGGCTGGATAAATTAAGTTAGACACGTTTCCCCCGGTCTAATTATACCCCACGGACAGGAAGACATGACACTGGGGGCCACGGGGAGGGAAATTGGACAGGCTGACGGGGTCACTTGTTTATCTTGATATGAGCGTTTGGGCCCCGCCCCCCCTCGTGGCTCTCCACTGCCCCTGTCCGGTCCCGTGTGCAAATGGCTTCTTCTTCATTGTCATTTAATAAACACAGAGAGCAGGGAAACGACCATCGAGGCGTTTTTCAATTAGGGAACCTGCATTTTCCTCATTTCTTAATTCACCGCCTCCACTCCACTCTCCTGAAAGCTTTCCACTTCATTTATTTCCCTGCTCGCCTTCCTCCCTTCACACTGTTTACCTTCCCGGGGAGGCGCTCATGCTAACCTCACTTGATGATACAGAGTATTTTTTTTTTTCCGCTGCCGTTTCTCTGAGGCATATTACGATATTTGCTTCGATTTCTCCAAGCGTCCTGCCCTCCTAGGGTACAACAGGCATCCCCCCCTGAGATTTCAGCAGCGAGAGCCAGCTGCCTACTTTATTTATGCTGCTGTGCAGGATACCTGTCGTGCATATGCTCTGAAATGCCACAGTATATGATGATGTCATGACATAACAGTATCACGGCATCAGGGGCGGGGCTTCAGGGCCTCAGCTGAAAGCTGATTGGCCCTCAGAGTAGCCCCTCTGTGTCAATTGGCAATTCAAAACATATTGCCAAAAGATAAGATTGGCCCTTCTGTATGAATTATGGCCCCTCTTATGCCCCGCACCTTAAGAAATCCTAGAATCACCCCTGCACAGAATTCTCTCTAGCCTCTACCTGCATCTGAATGACCGGAGGTGGCTGCGGACAGGAAAAGACATCCTGATTTCCTGCAGGAATTCTCCCCCGGGCGCGTCTGTTCCCTCCCTCGCCGCATTCCTCCCAGCAGGCAAATTAAATATGATGATCCAGCTGGAAAGGAAACACTAAATCTCAGATCGGATATAAACGGGGAGAGAAAATATGCGGGAAGTCACCTTGGAGAAAGGCGACGTCTCTCTCCCATGGAAAAGGAATGGCGGCGAGTGTGGATAGAAAGTGTGTGTGTGGGGGGGGTATCTCATCTTTTTCCCGTTTTTGCCGTGCGATGATTCACACGCCCCTTATCAACATCTGTCTCCAGACCAGGCTGCTGTAATTGACGCCTGGTGGCAAGGCAGCGCGTAAATCATAAGCGACATCGATTTAGAGACACTGGCGTGTGCCGTTGGCTGTAAATCTGCAGACCTGCGTCCTCTGTCAGAGCGCCACTCCCCTGCAAAGCACCCGCTCACATCTGCGTGAACTGGACCCTTTTAGTATCCACAGCTTACGAGCAGAGCTGCCACCCCCTTGGGGGGGGGGTTCTCTCAGTTTGTTGGGGGGGGGGGGGGGTAAATGCCAGAGACAGACAGAAAACATCCTCGTTTGTCACATCCCATTCCTAAATGCGTGCCGTGCTTTTATTTTAACGTGCCGGGATCTCGATCATCTCGATCATCACCGCCTTTCACGGATTCTTGTGGTAGGAGTTTCCACCTGCGTAGCCCCCAACAAAATGGGGCATGAGGCTTTCGAACAGGATGAGAATAAAGCACCGTGAACCCCAGCTGCCACGTGACAGATCGGACTACAACTCCCACGATCCCCATTCACTCACTTCCTCCATCTGTGGAACATGAATGCCCTGTTAGCCTGTGCTGCTGGACATGTGTCACTCACAGGTTTGATGATGAATGTTATGAGTATTATGACCTTTGTATACAAAGGTGCTGTTTTGATTATCATGCACTGGGATGGCGTGATACTCACACCTCAGTATAGCTTTAATGGAAACGTTGCCCCTGTGTTCAGGTGGTTGCTGGTTAGCGAGGTGGTGTGCAGCCTGGCGGTGTGCAGCCTGGCACGCCAGGAACAGCCCCCAGGGACCTGAGTGCCGAGCGGCTCGTACATCATCTGGCCAGACTGCTGACCACCACTTTCTTTTAGAAAGTATCCCCCAGCGCGTCTGCTCGGCGAAGGCTGGCCTCTATGAAATGCTCAGGGCCACAGAAGGGATTTAATTGCCCCCCCCCCCTTCCCATAATTCAGCAATCCTGCTCTCTTCTGTGTTTGCAGCACGTTCTCAGCAGTATTACGGGATGCCCCTCCCTCATGTCCGTACCTGTTCCCAGCTCCCCTTCCTGGTCTCCTACAGCCAGGGGGCATCAAAGTAAATCTGTGCCGTCTGATATTTCCCGTTGAAAGCCCTGCCCTGGCCCAGTTCGGTTTAATCCATCACGTTCCCCTCCCTAACGCCCATACCTGTTCCCGGCTCCCCTTCCTGGTCTCTTAGAGCCAGGGGACACCAAAGCAAATCTGCGCATCTGATGTTTCCCGTTGATAGCTCTGCCCCAGCCCGGTTCGGTTTAATCTGTCATGCTGCGCGAATGTTCCTCAGGCCATCGCCGGGGGACTTCACGCCCCTGTCTGCACGTCCCGAAAGGGTGGCGCCGAGAACCGGGTCCTATGGGCCGCGCATCTCATTAACGGGCCCGAATCGGTCCTGTATCGCCGGGCGCCCCCTCCCCGGCCTGCGATTAGAGCTCAGCTTCTCCGTTTGCCAGATTGAAACATAATTTGTATGGTAATTTCTTTCTGTTTAATCTCCTGTTGAAATACTGGTTGAATTTCCTATCTCCCCCCCACCCATATAATCTTCTCCTTCGCTCGTCTCTGTTCTGTGTGCTGCACCGTAGCTTTGCTAAATGAGATGCAGGGCAGAGGCGTCTCCTGAACGTCGTGGGTGAATCCCGTGTTGTTATTTATCTGTGAAATATGACTTGTTTCACTGTCTGGAGTCTCCGGGTGAATATACGCGTCACTGGCTGTGAATCTGGCCCCTTGCATAGCCAAAGCTGCATCGGTGACCTTCGAACCTCTTCAAGTTGGGTTTAAGTTGTCATGTTATCACTGTGACTTAGGCTTTTTAAGGGAGTTAACAGTTAACTCCCCGCCTCCAGTAAAGCAGTCCAGCCATCAATCTAATCCAGTTGCATGCATCACTCTGCCGCCCGCCCCCCCCCCCCCCCCGATGGTGTACCATCTTTGCTCCGATGATGGAAATTGTCAGTCCCTCTCGTCCTGTGCAGTGGGGGAGGGGGAAGACAATATTACCTCAAGTGCTTTATTTTGTTTATTTTTCCTTGTCCCCTGAAGCCTCTTAGTCATAGATGTTACCGTGGTGATTGGGGCAGAGGGAGCGTTTCGGTTCGGCTCATCAGCTGGGTCAACTCCAGCGAGGCCCTCACTCACCTTCTTAGGAGGCCCGAATTTCTCTGTCACTCACTGGGAGACTCAGCCCTGACTTCGCGGGGTAGTGGTGGGGTGGGTAGTCATAGCCATTTCTCTGGGAGGAGATGGGCATTTTTTTTATCGAAGGCGACTTTATTTGTTCGATTTCCTGATTTGCACCGCCCTCCCTGCTGTGTTCTTAAGGGTACTTGTGGGAGATGTTGACCTTTAGAAGAGGATGATGGTAAAAATGGCCAACAGAAGCAAATATTTATCATACTGAATCATCTGTGTAAGAAAGCAACCCCCCTCCCCCCCCCGCCGACTCTTGACACTCATTTGGTCAGAGGTGCTGGTAGTTCTTTTCGTTTCCTGATTGCAGTATTTTAGCATTAGTGTTTGCTTCTTGTCTATTTTAGTGTGGTGCCCCCGTGGGTGAGTGTCAGCGAGGATGTGGGATCTGATCCCTGAGCTCAGGAAGGATGTGGGATCTGTACCTTTTGAAGGGCTGACAGCCACGTGGACGTTGTAGCAGGAAGGACTCTTGTAGGGCTGCGTGGGGGTACAAAGCCTATAATGACCCGCTTGTCCCTGCTCATTTACACACAGAGGCGTTAAATAGGAGACACGGGGCAGACGCCCCCAAGGTTTCCGCAATGGAGAAGCAGCAATAAAGCAATTCCGAGTGGCTGGACACGTCTCGGGTGCCGGACAGATATAATGTCAGGGAAATTTACAGGCTGCCTCTCCCCGAGCGAGCGGGCGGGCCGAGCGGGCGGGCCGCAGTCCGGGAGAGCACTCTGGGAAAGTAATCGAGTTTTGATTGTCACTTATAAAAAGCCATCATTATTGGGCGCTTCGGCAAGATGCGCGGGGGAATTCGACTGGGACGGGAACCCCGTTATTACCCGCGCGGCTTTTTGGATATCGCGGGAAGTGCTTTCTGCAGAGTCTCAAAAACAATAAATTGCGCGTGATAACGGCCACGCGTCGCAGAAGCCGAGTGAATTACGTGGTAATAAAACGGCAAGCGGCAGGGGCTGGTGGTGTTCGGGGGGGGCAGCGCCGTGCGGCTGAGAGGCTCTCAAGTGGCAGCGGGATCCGCAGTGGCGTTTTCGGGCTGAAGCTGTGCAGCTCTGGCTCCCGTAGCCCCATTCTGACGCGGAGTGAAGGAAATCCTTTAGTCCTGATTATCCCGGGTCCGGAAAGGCTGTGAGCATGTGCCAGGCAGGGGGTGGGGGTACTCTGGTGAACTATGGCCGCCCAGGGGCTGATCATTCACTCCCCCCCCCAACTCCGCCTCAGCACCCGCCTGGTAAACTGCGTCTATTACAGACACGGCCAATTTGTTCTCCTTCATCCGAAACTAATGCCATTATTCTCCTTCCCTGGGGCAAAGGTCCCTCCTCGGGTGCTTTAACTCGCTGGGGGCAGGGCGCCACGTTCGGTAAATGCCTGCCGCCATCCGCCGCCTTGCCTGGACTCGCCTGCTTGCTTTGCGCACTCCATTGTATCACGCGTAATCTTATCTAATTGCACGATAAAGGTTAGACGCGCCGCCCGTCCGGATTAAGCGGAGGCGATCGCATGCCGATAGCGGAGGGCTGCTATTTAAATGTCAGCCCACAACGACAGGGAAAAAAAACTGCTAATAGTTCCGTCTAAATGTCAAATTAAAATCATTTAATTACATTGGCAGAGGTCTGGAAGGCGATAATATTTCCCCACGTGAGGTAACGAGACTGTCCAGTTTGCGGGGAGCATGAGGGAATGTCACACCGAAATCCATGTCCATCCCCTCGATCCCAAAAATAATAATAGTGATAGTGATAATAATAATGATAAATATAAGATTTCCTGTATTGATCTCAGGGGGACGTTCCTGTTCATATAGCAATAGTACTTTTGTTTGCAGACAAACAAACATATAGTAAACAGCATAATAGTATGAAAGAATAATAAGTATATAGTAACAATATATCAATATTTATATTGTCATGATTTATAGCAATAGTAACATTGTAATGGACTGGCATTGATATCCATGTCGCTGTGATGTGATGATGCTGATGATGATAATAGTGGTGGTGATGGTAATGATGATGATAGTAGTGATGATGGTGGTGATCTTGATGGTGACAATGATGATGATGATGATGATGGTTAGGATGATGAAGATAATTATGGTGATGGTGATGATGGGGTGGTGTTGATGGTGACAACGATGATAGTGATGATGATGATGGTGACGATGATGAAAATAGTGGTGATGATGGTGTGGCGATGGTGATGATGGGGGTGGTGTTCATGATGGTGACGACAATGATAATAGTGATGATGATGATGATGGTGAGATGATAATGGTGATGATGATGATGGGGATGATTATGGTGATGGTGGTGATGATGGTGATCATAATGATAATCGTGGTGGTGATGGTGGTGATGATGATGATGGTGATGATAATAGTGGTGATGATGGTGGTGATGATGATACAGAGGCAGAACATCCAGTACCCCCAGTCTTTGCTCGGCCATGATGCTGTCCCCAAGCCGTCTCCATTTCCAGCTGAGTATGCTGGCTTCCATGGGGGCCCCTGTTAGATTAAGTGGGCCCCGTTAATAAACCGCCAGGCTGCACTGAGTAACGGCTTGCTGCTCCGAGGTGTCAGCCCCCCCCCCCCCCCCCGTTTCCCGTTTAGGGCCGCTGGGGATTTAATGGGATCCTTCCCTTTCACCGCGGGATTTACTGCCATCCCCAGCTGCTCGACGCCAGACCTTTAACTGAAGTGTGGCCTGTTACCTGCTTCATTTTTTATTCTCTATATATATTTTTTATTTTCGCTGAAGTCAGTTATGCCCCCCCAGTTAACTTGATTGAAACTCTGCTAAGCAGCAGGCGTACTGAGCCAGGCAGCATCCTGTAGCTCCTTTGTAGGCGCGGCCCTTCGGGGGGAGTGAGGGCCCCAGGGCCCCACGTCCCGGCCCCACTCTCGTCCCTCCACGTCGACCCCCACGTATCTTCAGTTAGACAGGCACCACATTCCCATTTCCGTTCCTGGTTACTGTGGTGACACAGTAACCCCCTCCCCCTCCGTCTAATTTTCCTAAAGGGGAAAATGTCCCGTTCCGCCCGGCGCTGTTTATTCAAATGCATCGGACCGGGTCCTGACACCAAGGCAGCACGGGCATAATCTGGCCCGTCTCCTGCAGTTTAAAGCGTGACACCTCCTCGGTCACCCCTGAATCGTGGCTTCTGCCCACCCACCCCCCACCTCCTCCGGCACGCCTCCTCTGAATTCACACTTTACTGCCTCCTGACACTTCGAGTTGCCCCCCCCACCTAATTAGATTTCCCTGCCTGGCCACCCCACAACCCCCCCCCCCCCCCGGCCTTCCGTGTGGCCGCCGCTCGTGGGGTGCGGTTGCCAGATAGTTCCAGAAATAGACGCTTTTAAAACTCCCATTTTCCGCTTCTGCCCCTGAAAGGTAGCGAGTAAAGAGGGACGACGTGTGACAGATGACTTTTTTTCGCCTCCCTACTTCTGTGCAGCAATCGTCGAGCCTCCGAGAATGAAAACACTCGTTTTTGTAAATAGTTCTACTGTGGAGTATGGCCCGGCCTCCCCCTCTCTCTGATCGTCCCGCTTACGGCGATCCGTCCATCTCCACGCTTCGTTTTCGGACCCGTTAATTATTTTAATAGCTGCTGACCCCGTACTAAGGAAGCGGGGGTGAAAACTAGCGATGCTGAAGCAGCGGGACGGGGCGCCTGTATGTGACGCACTCGCTCCCAGGTGGGGATGTGAATATATTATCATCCTGGCTGATATGAACGCCTCGCGTGAGTAATTGATCTCGATTCCACGGCCCTCTCAGCTCGCTCTCCTTCGTTTATCGCTCTTTGATGGTTGGCGACAGAGCGCCTTCCCTTCCTTATCTTTCTGTGTGCTGTGTCCTTGGTTATTTGTTTTAGACCAATGCTCCTTGCTTTCTCAGCGGTGGTGGGGGGGAGGGACTTAATTTTGAAACTACGCATAGCTACAGATAGTGCGTACAATCTCGAGCGATTCTTCTCGTGAAGTTCTGGACCCCTGGTAGCTTTTTCCTGAATATTACTTCTTTTATGTTTATTGAATGATAAAACTGTAACTCTTGGTAGGTACAGTTGTGTTTGAATCAGAAGGAATGTAAAACGAATATCAAATATCTTGATTTGAAGCTTATATTTGTTTTGAGTCTGTATGCCCATACATTTGCTGTGAGACAAAACATTCATACAAAACCTTATTTTAACAGAGATTCATTCAGCGACAGTCAATTATTGACACTCTTGTCTCTGTGTATACAGCCGTTCATTGGATTTTATAAGCTTTTGTTGTCACAAACTGCACCAAGGTCAAAGTTTGGTCAGTAGGATGCAGGAAACGCCAGCGTTGCCTTTGTTTTGGATGTGCAAAGGATGGCTTTTCTAGGACAATGCGGGACTGAGAGCGGCCTGGTGTTAATGGAGGTAGGCCGGGGGTGTTTTTCAATACCAGGAATGCAAACATACTTGTGTTTTTGGCAAGAGTGGTCTTGAAAACTTGCCTCCCAAGAATAAACTTGGGACAAAATGAATCATGGGATTGTTATCGTTTGGCAAGGATGCAACTGATGTAACCTTGATATTTGGGTTGGGGCAGGAACAACATCCGGGGATTTTTGCCATCCTCTGTACTTGTGTTCTTGAGTATTGGTATGGTACTTCGGCAATGGAAGATGACATCAAATGGGTATGTGGAAACAGGAGTACAGTAAACTGCACATGTTGATAAACATCCTGGGTTAATAGCCACAGTCATGACGACATGGGCTTCAGACCTTGGTCGATGTTGGGCTTCTGATGTCATATCCTGGAGCCTGGTTTTTCACCAGCCACTCCACAGGAATCATGGGTACATTTGTAAACCTGAATGGGTGAAGCTGTAAGCGTCTTTGTGTCAGGTAAGATGCTGGGCCCCAGTACAGGTGCCTCACCATGACTGATCCTGCTTGGATCTTTAATGTGGAGCCTGGTGGGAACCTGCAGAGAGTGACCGCAGGGGTGACGGGTGTGTGAGACTGGTATGGCAAGGGGCAGGAGCCCCAAGGGCCAGGCTAGCGACTGCTGAGTACTGGGGGGGGGGGGCATCTTTAGATGAGGGGGCGGCTCTTATCCTCCACACACACTGTCTCTTTAATCTTCTGATAGGTCTCACAATACCTTCTGGGGCCTCATGTGGCTGTTTAATTATCTTTATTAAAGTGCGACGGAGATCAAATGTGCACGTCACCCCCCCAGTCCTCAGGTCTGCTGCCTTTTGTTTGGTTGTCATGTCATCCCCACCCCCACTCTTCAGCTTGGGGCTCAAGGTGTCCTGCAGGCTGAAGATGCTGTGTTTTTGTTTTTCGATCCGGTTTCACAGTCCCGAGAAGCCACACTCATTTTTTTTTTTTTTTTTTTTTCGGGTGCTATTTCAGAGTGGGAAAGTTCCGTCCAAACTGCACCACGAGCCGGAAGGTTCCGGAACATCTCCGCTGGTTGAGTCCCGCCCAAAGGTGTCGCGGCTGTCAAGACAAAGACAGAACTGGAGGTGCTTAGAAGCTAGTGTGGCCTTTCTATTGAAGGCTTCCCGTTGTATCATGGGCCCTTCATTCCCGATTATGCAGTGGCTCGTTAACTCGGGACAGGAGTGTGTAACGTGGCCGTCCTTAACGATCATCCAGCGCCTGGTCGTTGACGGGTGGTGATAGGACGGGGCTGGTAAGCGCAGCCCATTGCGGGTGGCCTGAGGGGTTGGTGTGTCATGATTAGTTGGTCATGGTTCCGACAGGAGGGGGTGGCCTATTTAGGGGGGTGCTGTGGAGGTGGGAGTGCGGGGGCTGTGTGGGTTAACTGTGAAAGGTGTCTTCATCGCATCAGTGTATTGGTCACTCTGCTTGTGTTCTTTATATACCTACATGCACACACACCTCTGTATCCCTCTTTCTCTCTCTCTCTGTCCTGGATAAGCATTTCGTTCCTCTCAGTCTGACTCACTGCTTTGTTTATGTGTGAATCTCTAGCCCTGTTAACCTCTTTGCTTTGACCTTGTTACCTTTCACATGCAGTCCTTTGGTTAGTCTATATTTTCCAGTTGACTCTAACTTCATGGCACAGTCACTGTGGGTCAGGAGTCTGGCTTGTGGGTGATCATCAAATAATGATGCTGTGGTCCCATAAAGCAGTGTTTTTCCAACTCAGTCCTTGGGGACCCCCAGACAGTCCACTTTTTTGCTCCCTCCCAGCTCCTTGCCAATCAAGGACATAGAATATGTGATACAAGTGTGTTGGGAGCTGGGAGGGAGCAAAAATATAGACCATCCGGGGATCTCAGGGGACTGGGTTGAGAAATACTGCCATAAGGGGTGAAGGGGTGAGATTTTGCCCGAGGCTTATTGTCTTGTGTTGGAGAACTTGTGCTGTGTGAGGGCAGAGCAAGGTGCTGATGATTATGATTCATCAGTTGTCAAAAGGCGGAGCCTGTTTCTGTGGAATCCTCCAATAAGGTCCCAGAGCGAAGCCTCTCATTACACCCTATGGATGTCAGTTCAAAAAAGATCTGACCAGGGGTGTAATGCTTAGGATAACAGACTGAGCAGAAACAGTCTTTAAAATCCTTTCCATAATCTGAGTGTATATTCTGGAATATTCCTGAAATCTTTGGTATCTTCAGACATCTCAGTGACATTAGCGTTGCTCAGATCATTTATGTAGCGTTAGTATTGAAATCTGGGATTTGTGTAGTTTTCATGCTATGGATGATTAGTCCACCTAACCATCTTGTCCAGAAAGTGCTTTCCGGCAGTTTGATATAAAAACAGCATGACATGCTAAACAATCCGTGTAAAGTGCTCTTTTAATGTTTATGGTGATTGTCCATTGAGCATTGGACTAATGAGTCCAATGACCAAGCATGAGAATGGGACAGCTGGAATCCATGGACTCATTGCTGAACACCAGCCGGAAAGCGTGCAAGCAGACAGTCCATGAACAGAAATCTTTCTGGAAAATGAACTTGCCAGCTGTTTGTGGGAAGTGCTTTTGTAAACAAAAGCAAGCGTGCAGTCTGTTGTGAGCGGATTCCGGTCATGGCATCTCTCTTACTATAAGACCGCTCTCACACGCACACACACACGCACGCACACAGTTTCTCTCTCTCTGCCTGACTGTTGACCGTCATTAACATCTTACATCATTTGCCCCTTTCCTCATTCTGTTAATCGAGAGGCATGTCCAGCATGTGGACAACGGATTCCATGAACCGATTTGGTTCCTGCCTCATCCCGGCGATTGTCGCTGGCAGACGGGAACAGAGCCATGGCCGTGAATATTTAATGACGCCGCTGTATTGAGATTCACTCAAATCGATGCCTGGGCTGCCTTCCCCGCTCTGCGTTCAGCTTGTCGTACCTGCCGAGCGTTTATTAAACATGAATACCAAGGATGGCGGGGCTTCCTACCCACGATTGTAATATTAAACATTGATGCCGGAATCTTCCGACTTTCGCCCGCCTGCGTGTCCGTGTGGGAACGGGCTCCGACTGAAGGTAATAGGTGGTAAAGCGTTGACTTCCACAGAGAGAGACTGCCAGCTGAACTTGGGATGGAAATTGATTCCATTACTGTTCTGGCAGGTATTATTCTGAAAGGGGGGGTAGCGTGGAGACAGCAGGACTCCTGTGTTAGGTGTTATGGGCAGGGACCATGGTCTGTAGGGACCAAGGTCTGCCTGGATCGAGGAGGGGTATAGCTGAGGATCTGATGCATTAAAATATTTGGGTGTGGAGGCTCTAAGCCTTTTATTGCTTTTTTTTATATATATATTCCCTCCACCACCCCCCCTCTGCGGAGGACTACTTTATTTGTATTTATTTATTTATTTTCATTTTATTTATTTATTTTTATTTACTTCCTCATGAGAAGGAGAGAGAGGGGGGGAAACAAAGGAGAAGAAGGGGGAAAGAGAGAGAGGGAGAGAGAGGGGAAAAAAAAGAGAAAAGAAAGAAATAAAACAGATAATCTGCTTCTATGTCTGCTGAAGAAAGACAACATACAACATCTGTACGAATCACACCGAGCATCAAACGTTAAATGTTGTTGAACAGCACACACAACCAGCATTACAACACATGCCCAGAAGTAACAGCCGATCAAGACAGTGTGTGTCCGTGAGCACCTGTGTGCACACCTGTGTGTGTCAGCGCGCTGGTGTTCATAAGGTTGTATGGCTAGTAAAGCCTTTTTATTGCTGATCTCCAGACCTTCCTGACAGTGTGGGTTCTCTGTCCAAGAAAAGCAGTTTCACTCGCCTCTACATCCATCCAGTCTTCACCCATCCTTCCATCTTTACCAGCCCCTTATCCTGTTTGAGACAGTGTCTCCATCATGAAGAAAATGACGATCTGTGCCTGGGTTTGTGCGTTTGGAGTGCCTGAAAGTCTATAACAGCCACATGCATGCATTAAATGAAAATGTCGCTTTATTTGCCATTTGTACAAGTATGAGTACAGGGTCTGCTATTTATCAGGCATTTATTTTATGAAGGACAGGATTTGAACCGACAACCTTCCGCTCATGGCCACCGGGGCCTAACCCACTGGGCCACACATTGGCCGTCACACTTGTCGTGAACGTCACTAAGCAGGCGTCTCTCTGTGCCCCCCCCACCCCCCCACAGAGCCAATGCAC
>JAODJU010000106.1:401235-413135 GCA_026776725.1 Gnathonemus echidnorhynchus | reverse complement strand
AGACAGTGTCCAGCAGGGGGCGATACAGACCAGGTGAGACAGTGTCCAGCAGGGGGCGATACAGACCAGGTGAGACAATGTCCAGCAAGGGGCGATACAGATCAGGTGAGACAGTGTCCAGCAGGGGGCGATACAGATCAGGTGAGACAGTGTCCAGCAGGGGGCGATACAGATCAGGTGAGACAGTGTCCAGCAGTGGGCGATAGAGACCAGGTGAGACAGTGTCCAGCAGGGGGCGATACAGACCAGGTGAGACAGTGTCCAGCAGGGGGCGATACAGACCAGGTGAGACAGTGTCCAGCAGGGGGCGATACAGATCAGGTGAGACAGTGTCCCGTGGAGGTGAGACCAGGTGAAAAAGTCTCCTTCCAGCCCAGTGCTCTTAGCAGGAGAGTTCCATCTTGGGATGCTGCTCAGGAAGCCAGGGCATATGGGGCCCCAGCTTTGGAGCGGCAGCCACTTTGGTTTTGGCCCATGCACTCTCCATCACCCCGCTAAGGGCAGTGTAGAGACATGTGGGCCACAGGCTGTTGCCTGTCTGACTGAAATGCTACCGTAGGGGGGAGCCAGTGGGTCCGGCCCGGCCGAGTGAGCGGGCCGTCCCAAGGGCGCCCCGATGGTTTTTCATCCCAGACTCATTCCGGGAGAGGAAATGGATGTTTCATCAGGCGGCCCCTCATATTATTGCGCAAACAGCCCGCACGGATCTCTCGTGGAGCCGTGGAAACGCGGCCTGTTGCTAGGTGTCGGTTATCTAGTTTGAGCAGATATTAAGCGTGTGTTTGCAGGCGGAGACCACCCACCTCTGCCTTGCCGCTTGTGGAATTGCTCTGGAGTCTCCCTCGCCGACACGCGCCACATGTGACCCACATCTGAATATCTGTGGGCTAGAAGAAACACTTATTGTTCCAAACGAGAGATGCTGAAACACGCCACAAACGAGTGTCTGTCTGTCAGGGGTGCAAGCTAATAGAGTGATAATCAGTCATTAAGGGAGAAAACTACTGGGTTAGTACACATTACTAAACTGGTTAAGAATGTCAGGCATATAAAATATGATTGTACAGTATAATATGTTGTTCGGTACTAAATAGGAAACTATTAATTTTGCATGTAATATTATGCCGAATAAATGTATTAAAGGCAGGTTTCTTTTTCCAGACTTTCCACTTTCTTGTTTGTGGACAGTTATAGCACATAGACATATTTCTTGGCACAATCTAATGTTAATAAGTTATGGTCTGCAACACTGGTCTGACAGGATGAATTAAATACTCAACAGTTTTCTGCATTAGTACTTACTACTGTATCAGAGGGTTTAATCTGAGGTTCATTAGTTTGAACATTGAGACGTGGGGGCGATGTGTTCCGGCTCGGGGTGTACCGTACACGGCGTAAAGATTCTTCATAAGGTAGGGTAGCTAGATGTGGTCTCGGCACTTTAATCCCGCATGACAGCTGGGATTTCAGACTCTGCCTCCTTGCTCACACAGACTAACACGTCAGGTGTTATATCCGTGTAAACATCAAAGCCCAGTGGCCCCAATAAGGCGGAACGCTCTGGGATGCTGGAAACATGTGGTTCAGCCTTAAAGGGCCAGCTGTCTGTATTTTCCCCACGTCAGCCCACTCGACTTATCAGTTTATCATTCTGTCTGCTCCTTGTTGCATATCAATATTAAAGCTTTATCAATCTGTCGGTCTTTAAACGTTTGTCTCCCACTGCAGTGTAGAGCGGTGTCGTTTTTTTTTTTCCCAGCAGTCAATTTCTGAAATTTGACTTGGATGGCGATACAAGACTCTCGGCGGCAGGCTGACCTGAGTTTTGTCTGAATGACAGTCGCAGAGATACTCGAGAGCTCAGGTTCAAGATGGTCACTAAGATGCTGATCACTGGAACTCTGACTATTCACATTACCGGTCCAAGGCATGGACCACTGTCGCACAAGCAGGAAGATAACAAGCTTAGAATCCTACACCTGTGTCTGTTATAGGGTGCTCTTGTTACCCAGGCATGCAATTAGGTACTTTGCTGTAATGGGCAGTGTAAACAGTCATCTCACTGGAAATCTGGGTGCTGTGCGGTTTAGCTTCTGACTCATCACTCATTGCAGGGGCCGCCACACGCAAGCCGGATGCAGTGGAGCCAGAGAAGCAGTCGGACCACACGGTGAAAATCGCAGGGGCCATTGCCGGCATCCTTCTCTTCGTAATTATCTTTTTGGGGGTGGTGCTGATCATGAAGAAAAGGTAAGACTCTCAATCCAGCATAGTGTCTTGGGAATAACAGGAGTGATACTGCAGATAACAAACAAATATACATCCCTGGACCCACCCATTTTGGGGTTAAATGATTAGTTAGTTTGTTCTACGAATTTTGTATGGATTACTCTGCTTGTCTAACATCTCGGCAGAATTAGAAACTTTACACCGTTTGTGTTTTGTGCTAAAGCAAGTTCTGCCAGCAACATTTTGTTATTTAAGTGGTCCAAAGCAAAAGAGATTTAGTAGTCTGAGAGTGTATATCTGTACATAAAAGCAAGATCAAATTAATTTGCCCTGATTCCCTTTTTACCCTCAAACAGATGCACTGTCAATTGAATGCTGAATAATTGATTTGATCACATTGATAGCATCCATTAAACGGTATATAGCATTCGTGCGCTGTCTGCGATGAAAAATTAATTCCACTGTATGACATGCTCAAACAAATGTCACTGTTTTAATGACCTGGGAATTGGATTTGGGATATATTTCGGAGGCCTATCTCATGAAAAGAACAGTAGATAAGACAGAAAAATTGATGAGAGCCTCAAAGAGAGTCCTTGGGCATGTTGCTACAGGCGTTTGCTGTAGTCTCCGGCTAAGGAAAGACTTTAGAATTCCTCACCACAACAGCAATCCCCTCCCCTGCACACAGAGGGGCGCAGTAACTGGATAGGAGTGCGATTTTCATTTCCTTTACACTGTTATGGCGTGCATCACACCTTCCTGCCCATTCCCTGAATGCTGTTTGCATAATGAATGTATTATGTATGTGTATCTTAAAGCTGACCGATAAGGTTAACTGTGTTTAAAAGCTGCTTCTAAGCTAATTTTCCTTAACGTCTTCGTTAAAAATTGTCCCGACTTCTTGCTGATCAGTTTAACTTTTTTTCCTGACACCCGTAGACGTCTCTCTTAGCTTCTCCCTTTTCTTACTAATTCGTAAAGTCCTCATATTGATTCTGAGTGACGGTGACGGTTTCCTCGTTAGCCTGAAATGTCCCCGTCCCGCTGTGTGGCAGTTCAGAGCCGCCCCGTCGCTCAGCGGCGCGTGTGAATGCTAACAGCGATCACCTCGCCCTCACGGTCACGAGTTAACCTTAAGTTTGTGTCACCATATCTGCTTTTGTTCATTTCTACTTTCAGACATTAATATTTTACTTTTCTTTCCTTCCATCCCATCCCCTCCCTCCTCCCCCACCACTGCTTAACCCCCTCCACCCCACTCGGCAGAAGAACCTATCACTCCTACACTTACTACCTGTAAGTAACCGCTTTGTGCTACGTTAGCGACATGCTTTACGCCACGCCTCTTCCATGCATGACTACAGGGAACTCCTCTCTCCAACCTGGCCCCCCCAGATCCTAGTGATCCCAGTCCTCACTGAGAACTGCGGGGGGTGGGGGGGAGTTGACATAGCTGCCAGTGACCCCCGCTGCATTTCCGCAGGCTCGAGATAACCACCCCCCTCCCCCCCCAAAGGCCTTAGACAGGCATTTTCATGTAACTAAGAGCTTCAAGTCCCCTGCCAAGGACAGATGGATGGCCGTATACGTGTCCTTGCATGCTTTCGAGTTTTAATTTTATTTAAAAAGCATAACTCTTTATCTGTTGCTTGCCTCTTCGGGAGAGATTATCCTTTTGGCTCCAGACATCGCAAAACAAAAAAAAAAATCAATAGTTTATGGCTTGTGAAATTTAATATGACCGCATCGATCTTGCTTTCATTTGATTTGTCAAAATCTGTAATTGAAAATGCCTGTCTTTTTTAAAGCAGCTATTTACTCTGAAAGAGGACCTTGATAAGTTTCTAATATGTAATGTTCATAACTTGTTAAGCTCCTGAGCCTCTGCATCTTCTTAACCCCTCTGAACGTGTTGGATGTAGAGGAGCGATGGATCCATTTTTTAATCGTGCCGTGGCTTATTGGCAAGAGGAGAGTTTTGTTCCAGCACTCTGGTGCATCGCTCCATGAAATGGCTGGTATTCCCGTTCCTCAGAAAGGTCCTTGGGCATGTGAGGAAGGCAGCAACCCCCTCTTTTCCTGCTTAACCCATAACCGGGCGCCAACATGGCCGCCCTGCACCCCCAGCCTCTCTCACCACACCCTGTCCTTGTCCTTTTGTCTCTCCTGTTAGGACCTGCCTGTTTTCCCTTTTCTTTTTCTTTCTTTTCTCTTCCATTTACTCATGTTTAGAGTCGCATGCACACCTTCCACTCACATCCATCTGAACGCTTCTGCCTTGAATCTAGCGACCCTGCGACCGGCCTGCTATATTTGTGACTAAATGCTTTAAAATGACACCAGAGAGGCACCTGATGCACTTTTGTCCGCCTCTTCTAGAAGCTTCCATGGCATCAAGCTACATAAACAGAATGCCGTCATAAGTTCCCTCTGCGCAATCAGATGATTTGTCTTCTGTAGATGATTTGTAATCTGTTCCGATAGCGTAGCCGTTTGACGCATGTGCTCAGCTCGTTAGTGGCCCTTCTCGTCGCCCCGCGGATCCAGTTTGGGCCGCTGAGCATCGCTGTTTAAAGTGTAATGTGCTAAACGGCTCCATGTTTCACAGCTCGGCTCTCTGCGGTCGTAGCCACGTGGGTTCGTGTTGAGCATTAGCAGCCCGTGTCCAAAATTGAGCTGTTACACATGCGAGTAGTTTAATGAAATATTGACCAGTGGCCCTTTGATCCCGCTGCAGGCGGTAGAGCGAGGGCTCGGGGTGGGGGGACCATGCCGTCACGGAGAGCTCAGGGCCAGCCTCAAAGTGTCGCTCTCAGCCTCACCCCACCCCCGCACGCTGCGCGCGACCGGTGATAGAGTCCTCTCCACCTTTGAAACTTATTGTGATGGACCAGTGAAGCACATTATGAAAGAGAATGAAAAGGCGTCGTTAACACTAAAGCAATAAGAAGGTCACAAGCACTCGCGTCCCCAAGACGGCTCACGGCCGCCGGTGCTGCCTGAGCTGAAATATAGCGGAATACGTGCCAGGTTCACTTCCCATTTATAACACATTTAATGTTGTGCTGCTTAAGCCAATCCTTATTAAATAATCTCTAGGTTAAAATTTATATATCATTTCACTAAATGGGAATGATATTCCTTTTTTGGTTAATCCTAGAACATCTACACTTGAAGCATTAATGCTTGGGAATGGTGTGTGGCTCAGTGGGCTAGGATGCTATATCTGTGATCAGAAGGTCTCTGGTTCCAGTCCTAGAGTCCACGGAGTAACTTTATTATTGGGCCCCACTTGCTCCAACGCCTGTCTGGCCCTGCTTTTAAATTCTGCATTACTTTAGGTTATAGCACCTCCTCAATAAATAAATGTGTATATATATATATATATATATATATATATAATTATATATATATATATAATTTATTTGTTTTAGTACAGTGCGTTTCCTGTTGGTTTCTGTGGAGTGCACACTTTGCGTGGGAAGGAAGCATAGTAGCTGGCAAAATGACAAGTGGAGAAGACGTTTATTGGGAGCGGTGCTGCTCTGGGGCGGGAAGGACAGGCTCGCCCAGCCGAGGTCGCTTAATGGGAGGTGTCGCCTGCACCAAGCACCTTAATTAAATCCGACGAGCACAGAACGGTTGCATTATCTGCAGCGAGGGATTCACATTAGTTTGGAGCGAGAAGCATGGCGTCGGGAGGGAGATAAAGAGGAGTGAAGGAAGAGAGAGCCATAGCGGGCAGCTGCTCTCTGCATCTGGGCCCTTTCTTGAGCGTGACGGGGGCACGTGTCAGGGCACGTTCTGTGGAATTACAGCACACTCCATTCCAACTTGGAGTCTTGGGTAATATACAGGGGCAGGACCACTGGGTCACTGGCCCCAGCTGAAAGCTGATTGGTCCATTCCCCTGTCACTCACCGATTTCAAAACATATCATTGGTTGATGATAATGTTGGCCCCTCTGTATGAATTATGACCCCCGTCTTAAATAAATCCACAGTAACCAGTGGGTGAATGGGGCACAGATCCAGCGTGACCGCGGGTTTGCTGTAGCATGGCATTTTCGGCAGTGCCGCCAGTGGTGAGCGCAGTGCCTTGGCCGGTCTTGCCCTGGGGTGATGTGCACAGCGGGTGTCTGTGATGGTGGATGTCCGATAGGGGTTCAGCTGTATTGCAGTTTGACTTAAGCTGTAATTACCGTTAGGCCCCTCAACCCTCATTTTTACCTCAGTGCAGAGTGGTTTCCTCATCGTTTGTCCGGAAACAATGCAGCTTTATCGCTGGGGAGGCTGAACCTCAAAAGCACCACCCGGAAATCTGCGTGATCTGCTCTCTGAGTTCGTAAGAAGTTGGAGCGCAGTGAGCCATGATCAGACAGGAAGCTCCTTGGAGTTTATTGCACAGGTTAAGAACTGTGTGTCTAAGGATCTCTGCTGATTAGCCAGCATCTATATCCGGAGATGAGGCACAGTGACGTACACATAGACATGATTCATGCTCACAGTTCTTTAAAAATTGAAATTTTTAGCAAAATTATACATTGGAATTTGCTTCATGACTTATTCACACCTGGTGTTAAACAGCGAATCACGCTCGAACAATTAAGGATTTGAATTTTACAATCAGTCATGTTTAACAGATGAAAGTCAATGAAAATCTCATCTAACACTTTATCTCTAAATATTTAAGCCACAATGCAGGTCAAATTCTAATAATCAAATGTAAATTGAAGATGTCATTAAAAATTGCCCCATGCGCTGTCAAAAAAACCATTAATGCTTTTATTTAGATGGCTTAAAATGTTTTCAGTGAACGAAATGATCTGTCCTTGCGCACATGAAAGATGACGGTGCCAGCAGCTGGACTCAGCAGCCATAAAGGCATGTTTTCCGACCAGCATTTGCATCCCAATCCCTTTCATTTATTTATGAAGAAATGCATTGTGGGTGCGGTCGGGCCACGGTCCGGTCCTCTGTGGCTGTAGAGCTTTTACGACTCCACGGTGACACGCTGTGATAGTCACGTCACCAGCCCCTTTATCTGGCAGCGTTTGATTTAGTCTTTTTCTGAAACGGATGCGGGGGTTCGGGCCAGCAACACTGAGCCATCGGCGCAGCCTTTAGGTCAGCGAGGGCCAGCCGGGCATCGTGGGAAATTGAAACGGATTCTGCGGGGTTTCTCTACAGCGTGCCACATGGGCTTCCCTTTCAATATATCAGGGGGCTTCCCTTTACAGCATGCCGGTGCACGGAACCCGTTAATGAGCGCATGTTCAAACGGAGTCGTCTTTTTCTGAACTTTCTAACCTCACTAGAGAACTTATTTACCACAGCAAGGCCTTTTTGCGAAGGTTCATGTAGAGGAAGGAAAAAAGCACATGGCAACATGGATGAGTGGATTGTTCTATTTCAGCACCAGTGGCCAGCCGCTGTACATGCTGAAATTAGACTCTGGGACAGTTTTTTTTTATTTTTATTTTTTCTCCCCAGACCATCCGAAAGCGAACTCATGAAACCCATTTGCAGGCATCCATATCCACGACATCCACGATTGTATTCATATGTCCATTCATTGTATTTATAGTTCCTAATTTGCACACTATTCATTTTTACAGTACTGTATACTTGTAAATTTTTGTATATTTCCAGTTGGCCAATTTTTTACATTTTGACACTTTTATTTATGTGCACAAGTTTTCCACTCACTTGCACTTTACCAAGTGTCAAGTGATGTGACACGTGATGTGAGTTGATCTGATGACTGGCAGACTGAGCTTCAGCCCTGGCCCTGAGGGGAACCTGCCAGTTGCACGGACGCCAGGTTTTTTGGACTTGACTAGCATGTTTTCCTCAGTGGCCCGTAAACCACGGAGCCGCCTCAGCGCGGACTTCACAGGG
This sequence comes from Gnathonemus echidnorhynchus, assembly GCA_026776725.1. Lineage (NCBI taxonomy): Eukaryota > Metazoa > Chordata > Actinopteri > Osteoglossiformes > Mormyridae > Gnathonemus > Gnathonemus echidnorhynchus. The sequence goes on along the minus strand of JAODJU010000106.1, from coordinate 405,003 downwards.
ACACCACGGCAGCTCCTTCCTGATTTTTACTCTCTTTTTCTACTCTAAACTCTAAAACCTGCTCCCTGATACCCGCCGCAGTATTTCCGTGTTTCTGACGTTGGCTCCACCGGCCGTCCGCCTCGTCGGGGCGGCACGTTAGCGTTTAGCTCACTGTGTCTTTCCCCAGCAAGGAAACACGCGGCATATTTTCTGTAGGTACAGCAAAGCAGATGAGTCAGCTTTCGTGTGAGCGGGAGGCCGGCAGACCTGGAGCTGTAATTACAAGGCACGCTGACAAGATCCTAGTGCTTGGAAAAAGACTCTCATACCCTCTCATTTAGGACAGATAAACAAATGAAAGTAGCGCCGTTCGCCTGTCTTGAATCCCCCATTAGGTTCTCCGTGGAAACACACACACCCTCCTTGGGTAGTTGTCATCGGCTACAGCCCATGTTTAATGTCACGGGTGTAATTTATCCTGGTTAATATCGCAGCTGAGAATGGTAAGCTCTTTCCCCTGCTCCCACACTGTTGCATTCTGGGTTTCTCTGCTATGTTTTATGTAGCCGGTGTGGAACATCTGCTTTCGTGACATTTTTGTTTTAATCATGTTTTATGTTTTACGACCCCCTCCCCAAGGAAGGGTCAGACTCTGACATGAGTGTTCACTCACTCGGGCATCGTCCAATGCCTGCTGTAACTCGCCGGAGGATTTCAGTTGCTCCGGGTCCAACTTTTCATTCCGGTGATGTGTGGAGTTACCTGCGTTTTAGGGCTTTAGAGGGATCTGGGAAATGCAGAGGAATATGATAGGCTCTGATTCCTGTGATTATCAGACTGTAATATCTTATCTAGTCATAGTGTTATTCAGAGTTCCTCTGAGTTACCTCACTACTAAGTTTTCATTCATTTTTTTGTCTGGTGGTTGGAGTTGCTTCGGAGAATGTTGTATATCAGGAAACAGGTGGGTTTGACCACCAATAGGACCCAGTAGCTGTAGGACATTTTCCTCACCTCAAAGGCAGGTGAAGATGCTTGTGGTAGTTTTGCTTACACAAAAATGTTCTGAGGGCAAAAGGAAGAATGATTGATTCAGAGAGATAACCAATCAGATTATAGAGGTGGGTCCCAGCAACTTGAGGAGACAAGACCAACCAATCATATGTCTTGGTCCCATCTCCTCTAGTTACTTGGACCTCTTCCACAATCTGATTGGTTATCTATCTGAACAAATCATTTTTATTTATGCCCTCAGAACATTTTTGTGTAAGTAAAGCTCCCAATAGTGGTGAAGACAGACAGAGTCTTACCTAGGGCTCCAGCTATACCCAAGAGTCAGCATCCTCTTTCAGAATCAGACAGCTACATTTTTGAATTTTACTGATTGTAATTTGATCGTTAATGGCTGTAAATCAGAGGAAGGGCTCTTTCTTGGGAGAGAGGGGGGTTTTGTCACAGTCTTCTGCCCCGTGACGATGAGCACCGCTCTCTTGACTCTCCTTTGCTCGGTGATTCCCGACTTCATGATGGCTGCACCCGGCACATTGTGAGTTGCATGCAGGGCAGAGCATGTCTAATGTCGCTGTTGGTAATGACTGTTAAACCGCAGGTATGCTGTCATCTCTCTGCGCAGGTGGCTGTTTTAAAGCCATGCTTTTGGTGACTGCATTGCTGTGCGTCTCCTTGCGGGATCTCAACGAGTTTGTTGAGGAAGCTTCCTGAAGCCGGGAACTTTGCCCAGATTGTTTTATCTACTGAGCATGGGCTATAGGTACCAGACCCGCCGGGGGTGTCCTTCAGGGAGATTTGCCTGGGCGTGCTAAACGCAGAAACATAAGATCTGAAAAATCGGAAATGATATGTAGGCGTACCTGCCTGGTACTCCACAGGTAACCTGGCCGGTTACGCAGTACAAAGAGGGAAGGTTATGACTTCAGCAGTTCATGCTGTTAATATCAGCATGGAGTCACCACCTGTACCAAACACACTCCTACATGTTTCCAGTTTTGTTCGCAGTAATTCCCATGTTGGCCAAGGGTAGGTGGCTCCTCAGAAATATTAGTACTGCAATAATGCGAATTTATTTTCTCATAATGTTTAGAATTAGATGAAGGTTTTTGGCTGTGTGTGACTCGATAGGTTGGCATGCCATCCTTGTGAACAGAAGGTTGGCGGTTAAAATCCCAGTGCTTTGAGCACTGGTTCCTTGAGCAAGACCTGTAACACAAACTGCTCCAAGGCCTGACTCTACTTTCTCTAATATGTGTCACTTTGAGTAAAAGCATCTGCTAAATAAACAATATTACCCCTCGAATCACAGTAAGAAAACTATATCATTCAATAGAAATGATCCAATCCATCAGAAGGGGGATTCGAACCCTCAGCTTTGCAGGTGTGAGGCCGTAGCTCTCCCTTCCAAGGCACTGTGCTGTCTGTAAACAATGGATGGGCCATGAAAATGATGCAGATTCCAAAGGTGCTGTGATTACACTGCGCATCGCACAGATACCTTTCACTTTAATTGCACTGTCAGAATAAAAGCCCTATATAAAAGAAATAGGCTTTAATAGCGAAGATGAATAATGATTCTTACTCATGTTTGATGGTTATGTAGTGAAGTTATCTCTTATTTAGACATCTCAAATTTAAACTTCACATTAAATAATGACTATTTAAAGTTTAATTCGGTTGGAGATTCCAGAAGTTCATCAGTGGTCATTAATGACTAATAGGAGTTTGTATTAACCTGTAGACTAAAGCACACATTCTCAATGTGTCATAGATGCCATCATCCTCATTCCCATTATGAAGTTGGCTCTAGGACATACTTAAAGGGATTTTTCTGTTTAAAGGGTTTCATGAATTTAAGGCATTTATATCAATGGCTTTTAAAGTACAAGTTTTACAGTAGCACATATAAGCATCTCTTAGTAAGGTGATTTATCAGCTAGTGACCAACATTAAAAGCCTTTGTGTTTGTAAAGTCTTTGCTGACTGTGCTGCTGTTCAGCCAGGTGAGGGGCTTCACAACCAAGCCAGGTTAATGGTTTGGGGGGTGAGAGAGTATCCAAAGGGCAGGAATTCCCCCCAGCAAAGGTACGTCTTTGGCAGCCAGGGACGGACTTCCCATAAGGCAAGTGTAGCCAGCTGCTGGGGGCCCTAAAGACCAAGGCCCCCTGAGGGCAGAAATTCCAGAACATGATCATTTAAATTATAGCCACATGTCTGTTGTTAGGAATTTTTGTGACAGTTTTCAGTATAGACAAATCCCCCCCCCCCATTCAATCTGTAATGGACTATTCCAACTTAACTTTGAGACTGATTTTGCCTAGATCTCCCAAACCATCTGGGGGGGGGGGGCTGTACACTGTGGTGTGCTACCCTCCAGCCATACTGTGGTGGCGCGCCCCTGCACGCCAGGATGAGAAACCCCGCAGCCTCACTCTCAGACGTGAAACTTTTCAATCTGACCGTTGGCCGTTGAAGGGTTTCGAATTTTATTTTCCTGGGATCTTGCGGGACGTTCGCCTGAAGAAAGCTGCTGTCCTTTTTTTCCATTACTGACTGAGAGATTGGCTTTGACCTTGAGAGGCTGAAATAATGATGGGAAAGGGGCACCAACGAGTGCTTTCATTTATTTCGTAATGCACAAGTAGCTGTTTGGCCGTATGAGTTTCTCGTTTTCGGTTGGGTTTACGGGATTGGAATGCTCTGGAGTGATAGACGAGGAGCTGCTGTCATTAGGGAGGCTTAAGTCCTCCCCCCCCCCCCCCCCCCCCCCCCCCC
>JAODJU010000106.1:381122-396570 GCA_026776725.1 Gnathonemus echidnorhynchus | reverse complement strand
GGGGGGGGGGGGGGGGGGGGGGGGGCGGGGGGGGGGGGGGGGGGGGGGGGGGGGGGGGTGGCAGCCCCGAGCATCAAGTCCCGTGTGACGGGGGGGCTCAGCTCCCAGCTGGGGGGGGTTAGATTTACCCTCCTCTCCCTTATTGAATCCTTAGTCTCTCATTCCTGGAGGGATCTGTTTGCTATTCCTTTTAATGTTGCTGTTGCCTCTGGCCAACTGCTGGTGACCTACTTGTTTTTCGTTTTTGTTTGGCAGTGTTTATCCTTTTTTGTGATAAAATAGAATAATAAAATATGTATATATTTTAACTTTAATCATTATTGGCCTTTAGTGAAAAAGCAGCATGTGGTGGGAAGGGTGATTACAGGAGGATGTTCTCCTGATGTTAAATGCATGCGGTTCAGGGATGACGAGGAAAGGGCGCTCGCAAGAGGGGGCGTGCACACGCCGATATGGAGTCAGGCTCCAGTCTTCCTGTGGGAGGAGTCAGTGAGGAGTCAGCGAGGAGTCAGTGCCAGCAGTAAATGGACCATCTAGCATAGACACGGTCGGAGGCACATACTTAGACACACAAACAATGCTGTAATTGGATTTACATTTAAGCTTTTAGCTATATTTTGTCACAAACATTCTCTTTTGTTAGATTCTCTTTCTTAAATGTTTTTTGTTGTTTTTAAGGCCATACAATAAATATTGCACAATAAAATTTGAATATTAAGCTACTGTGTTTTTTTCCGCTCCTGAAATAGCCAGGTGAGGTTATTCCATCCATGTGCGATGCCCCCAGTGGCCGGAGATATAAACTGCAGGCCTGGAATGCCTAAATGAGTTCAGCTAGGTATCTGTGCAGGTGCTCATGCTGTACTGTTGCTTATATCCTGTCTCCTTTCTCTCCTGCTCTCTCTCTCTCTCTCTCTCTCTTCACATTTAACCTGTTATCTATCTCCTTATAAAGTGCCAATTAATGGTAAGTTCACAGTCTGCCCTATTGGGGGAGGAGGTTGTGTTGCTTCATGCGGGGGGGGTTGGGGGGGCACGGGGCGCTGCCTCTGATGTGTGTTGACTTGCATGGCAGCTGACATTTCCCATCCCACGCCTGCCCTCCCGTCGCACACAGCGCAGTCACTGGCTAGCATGGCGAGCTCCATGACCCATCGCACTGTCCCACTGCGCCCCCCGGACACGCCTGCCGACGTTCTCAGCCTCTGACCCCAGCTTGAGGGAGGTCCCATGCGATGCCGCCATCCTAGCTGACCGTCAGTCCCCTCCGCTCCTCATCTCTATCATCCGCGACCCTAAAAGCATCCGTACGCCTTCATCTCACCATCGGTCTAATTAGGCCAAGGGCCAGTAGTGTGTGCACCTCAGTCACAGGGTCTGGAGGACTTAGTGGATGTGATTTGTGTTTTTATACGTCATAAAGTAGCTGGATAAAGGACGCTTTTCTGTGTGGTCACCCTAAAATAACTCTTTATTTTTCTCGAGTGCTGTAATGTCTGCGCTGATGATGAAGTTCCTCTCGACCACGTTCCTCTGTGTCCTTCACTCACTCCTGTGGCGGTTCAGTGTTAGTCCCCAAAGCAGACGTAGCGGCTGAATCTCTCCCTCACATAGCCTCATCTCGATGACCCGGCCACCTCTTTGTCTCTCCGTCTCGCGGCCAGCCCGTTGCGGGGTCCTCGCCCCAGGGGGTGCTGACCGCGTGGTGATGGCGTGTCGTTGCAGACGAGGGCCAGACGATGGCGAGCGACACCAGCAGCCTGGCGCAGTCGTACAAGAAGCGGGAGGCGGCGGACGTGCCGTACCAGACGGGCCAGCTGCACCCCGCCATCCGCGTGGCCGACCTGCTGCAGCACATCACTCAGATGAAATGCGCCGAGGGCTACGGCTTCAAGGAGGAGTACGAGGTGAGGCCCCGCATGTCCGCCGCTCTTCCTCGTCCTCCTCATCCTCGTCCTGTCCCCCCTCCGTGCTGTGCCGATCGTAGGACTCTGTGGTGCCGTTCGAGTCTTCATGCACGGCATCTGCATCCTCGCCGCACAGATCCCCACAGTGTTCTCATGCTCCGTTTGCCCTCAGTGTGCCCCTCCTGCCTTGTGGTCACCCTCCTGCCCCCTGCTGACCGGCGAGTGGCAGCGCTCTGGCCATAGCGGGGCTTAGCGTTCGGCCCTGTGCTGTAAATACGGAGAACACGAATGGCTTACTCCGTCCTCCTATTTTTTTTCCCCCCCCCCCACCCCAGAATATCTGAGGGGGGCGTCACAGTGTGAAAGGCTCCTTGCTGATTTTTCCCGCTCCTGTGTTTGAGTTCTGCAGAATTTTGCTCAGCACTTGCGAGCTTTAATCTGACTCTCTGATGCCCAAAAAAAAAAAAAAAAGGCAGGAAACAGGCAGCCCCACCAGCACTGGGCTTCATTTTTATGTCCTTCATTAAACGGTGGCTCATTGGGTCACAGCGCTGGCCGGTGCTGCCCGCTCGCGGTTGGCCTCTGTGACGGGCTGCTGGCCTCTCTCATCTTAGGGGGCTCGGGGCTTTGAAAAGTGCACACTTTGTGTGGGAGACGTTTATCCGTAATGAGCCCCCCTATTGTAAAAAACAAAGCAACCGCATCCAGGGGATATCCCATAATTCCTTGGTCTGCCTTGTCCTTGGCAGGCTATTTGGGGCTGTCTTAAGGGTTTCATTTCTGTTTTTCTCTTGAGGGGGGGCAGCAACACGGCTGGGCAGATGAACGATGCACGCCCCCCGCCCCCACTCCCCCACCACCCCACCACCATTCTGGATGCTTCCTCCGACTGGCTGTTATTTTTAATGTCTTTACTCGTAGACCTGTCAACTAAAATGTAGACCGGCTTGTTTGGCTAGTAACCCATTTGTGTGTATTGTTCTCAAACCAGTGACCTTTAAGACTGACCAGGATGGTGTCCAAACACACTACTAAAATGCTCGCTTATTTCTCTCTGACCCATGCTTCTTGTTAATCTGTACATTAACTGTGGAAAAGATTAACGAGGTAAGCGGATCCCTTTTGGTTGTTTGTGACTTGTAGCAATCGTCACATTATAGTCTTACCAAGCTAGTTACTTGTAGCCTTAGGTAATGCTGTGTTATTCCAGTCAGGAATGAATATTTTTAGGGATAAATGCATCTGGAAACTGCCATCGGAAGATAAATGTACATGTTGGCAAAGTGTGTCCTGCTCCCTTCTGGCAATGATAGTGATTTTGTTTGTTTTGCTACATACTGGAGCACCTTTTGCCCAAACATAATGTCAGAATGTTCCCGTTTTTTGAGAGGTTTCATTAATCCGTAGTTTCCTCTGTCTCGAGACGATGCTGGTGGCTTATTAACTGCCCCTGAAGGTACCCCCGAGGAGAAAGGTGGGATTTATAAGCAGAGAATCGGTTTACCCGCTCAGAGCACAGCTGGATTCCGTAGATAAGTTTTTCCTATATATCGTTGTCTTTGAGAAAAAAATATGCAGCAAAACAAACTGCTTAATGCTAAAAGGAATATTAAGCGCCTCATTTTTCTACATTAATTTCCTCTGTTTGACACCTTTCTGTCAATTTGTGTACCCCTGACAAACTATTCAGAGTGTAACCACTTGTGAAGGTTTGAAGCTCTTTGGACTTCCTCTAAGAGAGCTTGTTAGATCTTAATAATTGTTTTCTACCTTTGATTGTGTTTTTTTTTCCCTAATAGTGTGCTAAGTCAGAGGTTGCACGCACTCTGAAATGTTTGTTCCCCTTTAAGAATCCAATAAGTAATGAGTCACTGCGTGTGCTGTTGCATGTTTAAGGCTTGGAAGCACACGTGTTACGTTACCACAGCGACTGGCTGACTGTGGTAACACAGTAAGAAATAACATGTAAGAAATAAGAGTTAAAGAAATGCTGAAATCTGTCAAGCCGCCGTGATACGGGTTAGTAATAAGCTATCATGTAACTGAATTCCTCTGTAAATTAAGGTACCTGTAAGGGTGATTTTCTCCAAAGTGTTTTACGCAAGAAAGTATAGGGTAAGGTGATTTTTATTACTTTTTTTTACTTTAAACTGAACAAATTGTCGAGAATTTATCTTACCTTAAAAAATAGTACCCTGACCCATATGATGAATAATGCATATTACTTTCCTCTGTTGCTAGTTACTATCTGCAGGTATGGTAATACCATGGAAGGTAGCTGTGAAATGTCACCTTGTATAAGGTCTGTCTAGACCTGCTATCTCTGAACTGAAATGCAACCACTGGACCTGAGAAATCACCCTGTTCTGTATGCTATATGTTCTACTGCTGTATGCCTTTGAGTACCACTCCAGAAAAAAGAACTAGCCACACTGATCCAGTTCATGGGAGACATCAGTACTGTCAGATGCTCATTACATTCAGAAGGAGCTGTATGGTCAGCCATTGCAAACCTTGACACGAGTTTACCCTGGTGTCACGCTCTGTAGAGAACTGTAGAGAAACATCCAGTCTCACTCTGCCAGGAACCTGACTCATGGACTCTGGCCTTTAACCATGTCAAAACAGTATCTCCCCCCCCTTCGGACCGGTTGAATCGTGATTCACTGTAATGTTTCATCGATGGATTCCCCCAGGAACAGATTAGGTACTGCATGTTACACACGTGGTGAAAAATCAAAGCCCATGAGGCATGTTTAATTCTTATATGCTCCTACAATAATTATGTTTAACTATGAGAAAAGTCACCTGACGTGCCTTATTGGGCTCAATTTGACCCCAGGGTAGGTGTGAGAGATGTTAGAAAACAATCACATAATTCTCTCCATTCTTTAGACATCTGACAAACACCGCACACAGCCACAACTTCTCCTGCTGAAGTTGAACTGGGAGGTCGGAATTTCTGAGTTCCAAGTCAGACGTTTCAACTAGGATCCCCCCTGAAGCTGCAGTTCCAATTCGGTGGAACCTGTATACCCCTGACCTCAGAATTCAAGATGGCTGCGCCCTTTCTCAACAGAAGTGAAAGCTGTAGTTATATACTGTTGATTAACACTTATGTGTCTTATTTAATCAATTGTACACACAATATTCCAAGCCCTACCTGTGGACATGTTGCTACGGTGTTTGTATGCTCAAAATTTCCCATAATGTGTTGTTATCAACTGGTATTGCTAATAATGGCTAACAATGAACCTGCTTAGAACTAGTATTGCTAAATGCTTTTTGACTTCTTGTACTGGAACATGGTTAACGCGGTGTGACGTCATTTACAGCTGATGGGGTAAATGGAATGCAGCATAACACTCACTGAACCAAACTCCCTTTTTTCCTCTAGGACCCCTTAGCTGTCCTAGGTGCCTGGATGCCCAAATGAATACAAGGAAGAACAACTAAACAAGAAACTAAAATAAAATATAATGTCATGAAACAGAACAACATAACCCAGCACTAGTTAAGGCCAAATGAAGTTTCATGAACCATTTGCTGTATTTTCTGACACCACTAGATGGTGCTTTATTCAAAAAAGGAGCTCAATTCATGCCCCAAAGCAAACCAAGAGCGCCTTCTAGTGGAGTCAAAAATATAGAAAATGGTTCATGAAACTTGAATTAGCTATCACTATCCAGCACAGTTAGGGTGAGAAAAATCTAAACTATTAAATAAAATACTATGGAATACAGTAGCAAACTGAGGAGGGGGGTGTAGTTTTATCTGCCTGAGACCCAGAAGTCGTCCCATCTTGGACCAGTCACATTTCGTAACCGGAGGGAGGAGAGTACCATTTACAGGGCTCATCCCGTCTCCTGTTACCCTCTGTGGTAGGGGGTGGACCCTGAGATCTCATTGGCCAATGAGTTTCATTAGCCAATCACATGCACCACTCATCCCCCAGGCTACTGGGGGGGCTAGACGGATGGGTGGAGCTTAAACTCTCCAGAAACCCGATAGCGGGTTATGGGGCATTCTGGGCCGTCAGTGGGATAGGAAGGTTGTCCTACTCAGAACCGGCAACGCCAACAGAACAGGTGATGGCCCCCAGCACCCTCATAGCGGGTCTGTCTTAATTTCCGACAAGACATTTATTAATATGTATGTTTCATTTTCCTATGCAGAATTTAACAGCCATACAAAAGGAATGAGGTTTCAGGGAAAATAAGTTTGGTAATAATCAAGGCTGGATGAGGTGTTATATTGTGTGATAAATTGGTCCTGCTGTATTAGGGATTGTGTCTGTATACCTAATGACTTTGGGTCCTCAACAAGCCCATTTGAGGTCTCTGCTATCTAAAAGAATTGCATACTTTGTTTTCATAACCAATCGCTTTAATCTACAAATACTTCCTAATCAAAGTGAATGGGTTGTCATTAATACAGTTTTGAATGTTTCATTATTAATGGATGCCCTGATTAAGGATTCTGTTTTCTGTGTACTGGGTTTCTATCCTTTGGTGTCCCTTTTTAAAAATACTCTCCCTGACACGTTAGATAGTTACCCAGCCTTCGTACCGTGAACGTGTCAAGCACCGTGCCTCGGTTTTGATGTCAAAGATTGCTGTGTTCAAGGGAATCCGCCTTTATCGTACATGTGGGACTTCTGCATGTATAATGCTGTCAGTAAGACACTGAAGACATGTTGAGAACTTATCTTTAAAAACCGGATAAAATTACTCAGTCATTTTTCTTCTGTTTAAATATTTCCGATTATAAAACGTAGATGGTGGCACCCAAAGAGGAATCCCAAAGGCACTTTCAGTATGTGCGAGCTTCGTACTCCACCTTGTGTGTGAGTGTTAAGGGCTATAGCACTGCTTAGGGGCTTGTCTTTTTGGGCTTTTCTTAAGATGGTGGCCCAGTACTGTGTCAGGGCTCACAGAGGCAGTTATGAACATTAATGTCTCGCTTATGAAGGGCTGAAACGTTCACTTTCCTGGATGCAACATAAAACGGAGAAATTAGGGTCAGCCAGTCCTTGGATCCAGTGGTGAAATTACTCTGCTGACCTTGGGATTTGAACCCCCAACCCTCCAGTGACAGGTTCTGATGTGAGTCCTAGCCCACCGAGCCCCCCTGTTTTGCTTGAAGGTGTAAGGCCCTGCTTTTTGTACAGTTATAGCTGTCCAGGTGTCTCTCAGTCCAGTGTCCTGTTGAATCTGCTTCCCACTTTAATCTGCATCCTGTTCTGTCTGTCGGTGTGGATCTTTATCGTGGTCTCCTCTCTTGCTTCTTTATTCCCCATTCCCTGTGTTTCCACCTTGTCGGCTGAGTGTTGGTCAGCAAGACAGTGGTGGTGTTCGCAAAATCGCCGCAGCTTGGCGACTGCACCCCCTCTAGAAGCACGGCTGTCCGTCGCCGTGCATCAAACCACGTTTAATGTCTTCTGGGGCCACTGGGCGTCTGAGGGGATGTAGTCGGAATGAAACAGCTGCCTTTCAAAGCATCCCCTGTAGTTACGGCTTACGAGGCCCAAGAAAGCACATTTTGACAAGGCCCTGCACTGGACGGCAAAGGTCATTCCATGGAGCATCTGTAATGCTGAATTTGTATCTTCTTGCCCTGAGTGATTGAAGCATCCTCCGGCTGGTGTACTAAACCCTTATCGGTGACCTCAGACGTCTTCTGGAAGGTCTTTATCCCCGCTTCGGGCAGTTCGTCTGAACTCCCGGAACCTTCAATTTCACTGACAGCATTTGGAAATTGGCCATTTTATAGAGCAAAGTTCTGTTGTCCAAAACTGTGGGAAAATTTCACAGTCAAAATATCGGAATATCAAATTATAATTTTTTGAATAACTGTCAAAACTCTGGCATTTTTTTAATGAGCACCAGTAGCGATGTTTTTGAGAGACGTGTTATGAGTATTTTCTTGGTGTTTATATTTAATTTGTTTTTCTAGTCGCTCACGCTGCGCTCTTCCTGATGGAAATGCGTGGCCTGAGCACCGCCACCACCATCCCCCGTATCCCTCCGCCAGACGCCTCTCAAAACCGTCAGTCACTCAAATTCACGGACACGTATCCTCTGCTGACAGACACCGGCATGCAGGAAGCTTTCCTCCCTGACCCTGCCCTCCCCCTGAACAGAAACACGCAGGGGGCCCTGAAACTTTATTTTCATGCTCACTGTAATTGTTCTCCGGTTGAGATCAGAAGGGTAGACTCACGCATGTGCCTGATTAATATTTCATGGGCGTCCATGGAGAAGGCCTGTTTTGATCCACCGGCCGTACTGTTTTTATTTTATTTATTTATAATTTTTTTTGTCCTTCAAACTGTCAGTGGCTGGGCTCCACTCAGGGAGCAAGCCAGAGGCTGCGAGGACCCTAATGGGCTTTTCTGTTTGACACCACTCCAAGGGTCTTCTTCATTCCGGTGTTTCATGTCCAATAGCGACAGGGACGCGGACGTTTAAAAGCAAGTTTCCATTCTGGAGCTGAAAAGGGACCCGTCCTTTAACTTGGTTATCATTTCGGGCTTTGGGAGGGGGAGGGCGGGGGGCTGGCAGGATGGTGCCTCGTTTTAACTGCCATTTCTTGTCTGTCTCATTTTGTCTTTTCAGAGTTTTTTTGAAGGACAGTCTGCGCCGTGGGACTCCGCGAAGAAAGACGAGAACCGGATGAAGAATCGATATGGAAACATCATCGCGTGTGCGTAGGGACGGCCTACCGCCGCCACCTCTGACGTAGCTGCTGCTAGTGTAGCATAATAGCGACCTCATTAAATCCTAATGAAATATCATTATTAGTTAATAGCAGTATGAGGGGGCCTGTTAAGAGGAAAAGTGAGAAACGGCCATCGACTTCACACGACTTCAGTCCTGGGCTGGTAACTTTATTTCTGCAAAGGTTTATTACCTCTCGTAAAAATGTTTTGATTTGTCGGTTATATATATGAGATAAATATAACCCCAGGGGCAGCCCTACCTGTAAAATGATTGCCCCCCCCCCCCCCCAAAGCCATATGTCTGCTTAGATGGCCATTGCCATATATATCGGGCTTCAGTTGATTGAGTTTTATGAACAGCCAATTTCACACCTGTCCGGGGAGACATGAGGTGCTGTTGATAAATACCTTTACATGTCTGAGAAGTCCCCGGTGTCTCTCTCTCTCTCTCGGAACGGGCAGGTGATGTCTCCTTCTGTAACCCTCAGCAGATTTCCTGCTCCTCGCAGAGATTAATTTGTCTCTCTCTCTCTCTGTGCCCCCCCCCCCCACCCCATCCCTGTTTTGCAGATGATCATTCCCGTGTCAGACTTCAGCCCCTGGAGGGCGAGCAGAGCTCGGATTACATTAATGCAAATTACGTTGATGTGAGTATGCGGCCGGGCCGGCTGGGGCGGTGACGTGAAGGTCAGCGCGCGTGACATTTCGTGGGGCTGGCAGGAGGGCCATAGACTTACCGCCCCCCCACCCACAGCCCCCTGATTCACACAGCCGTGCACTTGGCCTCCCCAAGGCACTGCCGGGCCAGTGGTGGCCTCAGATCAGGCTGGGGGGATCACTTTAAGGGGAAGAGCGCATGAGACCAGGACAGGACAGAGCAGGAGACGGATAGATGGCATGAATGTGCGCACACAGCCCCTGTCAGCTGACCCTCCCATCCCCATAAACCGCATCATTTCAGGTGGTTGTATTGTTCCGAGAGCCAGTGTAACACAAGCTGCTTGCAAAAGTCAGGGCCAGTTATCAGAGGCACGTACAGACCTAGTGGGATTTGGTGGTCATGTGACTTGGTGGTCATGTGACTTGGTGGTCATGTGACTCGCTGGCTGCCCCAGCCCTCTCCCCGGCACCATCTCCATAGATCCAGCATGATGTCCTGATGCAGACACCCAATCCCTCTGCTGTCCCTGTCCTGGCGGTACACCGTGCCCCCAAGCCCCCCCCCCCCCCCCACACTGCATCGTGACAGTGACAGCCTATAGCGACACCTTCAGAGGGCGCTGTAAATTCACCACGCAGGTGGGACACCTTGCAAATGCAGGGTCTTTAATTATTAACAGGCCGCCTTTTAGTGCGCGGCACATAATGTTCAGAGTGCTTTTTGAAAGAAGCTCACAAAGGCGCCCCATTATTAGACAAGGAGATATGCATATTAAAGAGGCCTCTGATTGAAAATGGCTTAATCTGTGCCGGGGGCCTCGTTCGGCGAGTACTTAGAAGCCATGTTGACTGATTAATGACTTTTTTTTTTGCTTTTCCGGAAAAAAACCTCTTTAATCCGAAATCGCCGGGCCTGTCTAAACTAATAAACCCTCGTATACAGAACAGTCATACAATATTTATCAAGCCACCATAATATGCACTCTTAAATAAAATAAATATTCCCTTTAAAAGAAAGGACGGTCATGTTTATGTATGAAAAGAAGACAGCGCTCCTTCCGTCACAAAAATAATCACCTTTTTTCCAAAGGATCCGACTAAGTTTCGCCCCTAATGCACTGGCAAGGAGCTGTTTTGAATCAGAGCGACTCATAGCGCGGCTCTCCGTGTTTATTTACGTGCCGAGGCCAGCGAGCTAATTGTGTGTAGCTAATGATGAACCCTGTTGTATCCAGGGTATCTGTGCCACTCACACCGGCACCAAGCCTCTTCCTACAGCAAAGAAAGCTAACCTTTTTGTCCAAACTTACAAGGTTCCTCTTCTGTGTCTGGTACTGTTCTGCCCTGATTCTGCCGATCCGGTCCTCCGCTCCTCTAATGAGAGCCTGGCCCCCCTGCAGATTAGCCTTGGATCTCACTGCCCCGGCTGAATCTCGCGGATGCCGGTTGCCGCCGGTTACTGTGGCACTGGGCGTCGTAACCAGGCCCTTGGGGGTCGAACCAGTGGGGTGAGGCTGAATCGAGAGGGAAAATTCTACACCCCGATTCCTCTGCTAATGAACTTGGGAAAGTAGGGGCGTCTGGCAGGGCTGAATGAAAACAACAGCGGCAATAATGAGTGGATGGAACCCCTCCGAGGGAGGCCCGAGTGCTGATTTCCTCAAATTCTACGGTCAAAGGAGTAGCATCCCTTTTTACCTCCGCGTTCCTTTTGTCCGCGATGCAGTCTCATCGGTAAGTTATAAGCAGGGCAATTAGCGCATGAGTCGTGCTGGGAGCCGGTGGCAGTGACCCACCTCTCATCACCTTAGAGGGGTCACTCCGTGGCGCCCCCTTGAGGCAGAGGGACTTGTTCCAAGCAATAAATAGCGTTAGATACAGATCACTCACCCAGAAATGCATCATCCCTCCATCCCCCCGGACGAAAGAGTAAACAAATCCGTACATGGTCCAGGTAGATAAAGGGGTCTTTTGAAGCTGGGGTGTAATTCTAGGGCAGGAATGGCCCAGAGGATCGCCGGTCGGGTCCGCTCTTTGTGAAGGTCCTTTTATTCCGGTTTACAAACATTAATTACAGTCAAATTAAAATGAATATGGTGAAGATAGGCGATGATGGCGGGGGCAGTCACGGCAGTGCCAGGAAGGGGGCCGCTTTTAATTCACGGCATTTTGTGTCGTTGGACGACACTCTCGTGAGACTATGAGACATTGAAGAAATTAAATTTGAAGGGATTGGAACAATGCCAGGGAGAGTGAACCAATGGCAGAGACCTGCCTGTGCATTGGAGAAGTCTCAACCTCTGTGTGGGTTTGTATTGCATTGTGGGTAAAAAAAAAAAAATTACATTTTAATGCGATCAAAAAACATTTGGTACATCCTTGTTTGGTTACTTATGGTTACGGTTAAGGCTGTCTGGGGGTTAGGGTTGTCATAGATGGCTGTGCATTTATTTCTGGATTGTACACAATTTTACTTTGTAAATTGGGATTTTGTTTTGGACTTTCCCCTGGCGGCCCCTGGAGGATGGGACCCCCCTTTGAGTCTGGTTCCTTCCTTCTAGGGAGTTTTTCCCTGCCACTGTCGCCTCTGGCTTGCTCACTGGTGGCTTTGGGCGGGGATAATGTAAAGCGCTTTGAGGTAATGGAAATGTGGAAATGCACTGTACAAAAATGAATTGAATTAGGTTTATGCCCATAGAAATGAATGGAGTGTCCCCACAACGACAGGAATATATGGACTCAATGTGTATGTGCGTTCTGTGCACACGGCCCTTATTTCTTCATTTACAAACCTGTCTGTGTACCGTCTGAGGTGCTCTCATGCCGCATGCGTCCTTTACAGCGACAGCTCTACGTTTCCCCACATAAGCCTTATTCACGACTAGATGTGTGGCTGGCTTACGAAACCACATTTCAGGATCATTAAACTGTAAACGGTGGATTCTGTACTAGTGTTTTACTGTAACTGTGGAGGGCTTTGTGCTAAGGTGCTGTATCTGTGACCAGAAGGGCGCCAGTTCAAATCCCGAGGTCGGAAGAGCAATTTCACTGAGCGAGGCTCTTAACCCTCAGCTGCTCCAGGGACAGACTGACTCTGCTTTCTTGAAAATGTGCATCGCTTTGGATAAAAGCGTCTGCTAAATAAGTAAAATGTAAAAATGTTTTCTCAAAGGAGTAAGGCAGGTGTTAGATTTGGCTGCTTCTCAAAAGTGCTGCTCAGCTTTGGATAAAAGCGTCTGTTAAATGAATGTAATGTAACACAGAACTTACTTTCAGTTTTGATTCGACCAACTGCATTGAAAGCATGAAATCTGTCTGTCTGTTCTGTCAATCCCTTGCAGAATATTCTAACACACCTTCCCCATGTCCTCTGTTCCCACAGGGCTACCACAGACCGAACCACTACATTGCCACCCAAGGTAAGCGACGAGGCCGTCTCCTCTAGACACGCGGTGTTGGCTGCGGGGGCCAGAGCCACTCTGCTCATTTGGGGAGCCAGCAAATCCCCCCCACCCACCCATCGGCTCCCTGTGCTGCAGTGTTAGAACAATTAATCAAGGCCGCAAGCGGGTTTGGGGGGGGGGAGTAATACATAAATGGATTAGCCGCGACGGACGGGCCCCCTTTGTTTCCCGGTTAATCTTGCAGACAGATGCCTGTGTGCGGAATGTTCCGGGGAGCCCTGGAGGTCGCCTCTGATTGATAGTTAATTGTGTGAAATCCATCGTGGCTCGCCAGCGCTCACCAGCAGGCCGCGCTCACGGGTAATTCCAGTGTCTTTAAAGGGAGAAAGGAATGTAATCAGCCTGTAATGGACTCGCAGTCTGGTCTGGTGGAGCAGGGAGTCGCGTGATCACCACTTAATTACAGCCGCCTGCCTTTCGCCAGGTTCTAGAACTGGGTCAGTCTCGTTCTGATATGGTGAGGTGGGCTATGAGAGTTAGGGGGCAACCCTCCAGAGTTCCTGGGGGCTTTGAGCTACTGCCCTGTTGCCAGTACCCCACCCTCAGATGTCTTTCCCTGAAATGACCGGAATTGGGGGAAAAAAAAAAAACACGGCTGGGAATTCGAACCCGAATCAGATGAGTTTTCTGTGGTTTTATTCGCCCCCAGTGCGCAGCTTTAAGATAGTGTTTCTCTGTCTCAGTCAGCAGGACAGCATTTTCATGATTTGCAAGGGTGTACAGTATACACAGGGGTGGGGCCACAGGGATACTGAAAGTTGATTGGCCCCTGGAGTGCCCCCTCACCTGTCACTCATTGATCCAAAACATTTCATTGGCTAGCCCTTCATTTCAAAAATAGCCCTTCTGTATGAATTGTGGCCACTCCCCACATTAATAAATCCTATAATTGCCCCTGACGATTTGTCTCCTCGCCTCTGGACCATGGCTAGTAGACGACCAAAAGTACATAGACCTTTGTTTTAGAAGACTGATCATGTGTCCTGTCTATGGACTTCCAGTGCATATTGGAGAATGTTTGAATTTACATCTGGAAAAAACAACGGAGCAGCCCTTCATTCCGCGTGCGAGTCGTACAATTTCCTCTGAAACTGTGTGATGAAATCATCAAAAAAAGGAGAAAAGAGTGTAATCATTTTTGGGTGGTTCCCAGCTGTCAGGCTCCCTCTCTGTGTGACTGATGTGCCGCGTGACCCTGTAATCAAGTGAGGCTGGCATATCCGTTCGGATGTGCCATTGGGGGTGGGGTGGGGGGGGGGGGGGGGGGGGGGGATGTGCGATGAAGGACCCACCTGACTTGAGTGAGAATAGCGATGGCGAAGCCTCATCAGCTGCCATTCACTGCCGGCTTGGGCAGCACTTTGGGCAGCTGTCCCTCCATGAAAGCCTCATTAGCGGGGGCCTGTTTACCCACAGCGGCTCGGAGACGCTTAGCCTCACGCTATTGGCAGACTGCGGATGCGCTCCTGGGCTAAGCTACACGTGTTAGACTCTGAATTATGCGCAGCCTAGTCGTGGCAGGAGAATTGAAAGCATTGCCAGGGGGGGTCGGCGGAGCGGCTGGCTGAGCTGCAAGGTTCACGCTAATTGATGGAGAGGAGGGATCATGGAACCCCCCCCCCCATGACACGGGGGGCATCATTTCCATCATTCCGGCCCGTGAGATTTCTGCATGCATACAGGAGGATTACAGGTAGCCACTCGTAACGCCTCAGCAGCAGTGTTGAGATATTAATGCCGAAAGTGGATATTGTCGCTCGCCAGGGCAGAGATCACCTGCAGGGTCCTCAGCTGTCACTCCTAACCCATGGGGGATGAAGGCTGTGGCTCGCTGAGGTGACACCTATGAGTCGCGAGGGGGCCCCTCATCCACAGCAATGGGCCCGTCAGCCTCCCTCCCTTTATGCTCCTGTCCATCTTTGCCGGCCCGGGCCTCACATTTCTTTGCTATGGAGTGGCGTCGGCCAATCAGAGCTGATGGACTTCACTACGGGCTGGTATCTGCCAATCACAGCTAACATACTTCGCTACGGGCTGGCATCTGCCAATCAGAGCTGAGATACTTCGCTATGGGCTGGCATCTGCCAGTCAGAGCTGACGAGCATCGTTACGAGCTAGCGTCTGTCAGTCAGAGCTGATGGGGTTCACTACGGGCTGGCGTCTGCCAATCAGAGCCCAGCTTTTAAAGCTTGTGGCAGGATGAGGGTATGGTTAAGAGGCAAAGACGAGGGTGGGCAGGAAGGCGGGTCTCGGGAGCCGGCAGCCTGACCCACACAGGCGGCAGCGGCATTTACAACCACTTGAACTATGGCTTTGCGTGGGGTCCCTGATGCTTAAGGCCCCCCTGTTGACCACAGTCACTACACTAAATATTAAATAAATATGTTCTTTATTTGGCAGCATGTTCTGCTAATCAACCAGCCAGCTGCAATTTTGGGACTCTGCCTGCTAGCTATTTATTTAGGTTTTGAAACATTTGGGGGGGGGGGATGGTACTCCAGGGGCAAGTCAGCTTTCAGTGCCCCTGTGGCCCCACCCCTGAATACACCCCTGCAAAGCCATGAATGTACTGTCCTGCCGATGAAGACGGAGATGAACCGGCCCCTGACCATGAGGCATTAATGTATTTCCGCCTATACTGTTCTACAATTGTAGATCCACCAGGAAAACCAGAAGCTATTGATGTTACCAAAAAT
>JAODJU010000106.1:368925-381019 GCA_026776725.1 Gnathonemus echidnorhynchus | reverse complement strand
GGGGGGGGTGGGGGGGGATTTGCATGCAGTAATTATTTTGTCAAAAGTAATTTTTTACATTTGGCTGTTGATTAAAAACAGTGCTAATTTGATTTAATTAAATACATAATTGAATTCCTATCATTGCACCTTTATTGCTAAACGCAGCCTTCACTGCAGGACAAAGTTTAAGGGAGGCAAATTAAATTATATAGAGGCAGTGCTGCTTCTGCATTTGTGTTTGCTTTCACGATTATTTATCTGGCTGCCTGAAGCATATGACTGTGTTTTCTGATTACGCCGTTTAGCGCCGGTATGGTGACGGCTAGCAGAGCTATTCTCCAAGACGACGGTTACTCAAAGCTGTTTGTCTGAGCTCTTCCACTAGCATGCATCGGTGTCTCCTTATTGACGTCCTCTGCTTCCATCCGACATTTCTGACATCCGACGTCAGACATCCGACGGTGACAGCTGCTTGATTTCCCTCCCACTGCAGGACCCATGCAGGAAACCGTCATCGATTTCTGGAGGATGGTGTGGCAGGAGAACACGGCCACCATCGTCATGGTCACCAACCTGGTGGAGGTGGGAAGGGTAGGTACTGGATGACGGTCTTTGAGCTTCTCCAACCTGGGTTGGGGTGATGTCATCTAGCCAGCAGAGATCCTAGCCCTTCTAGATCTGACTATAACTAGGCGTGTTGGAGGGGCACTGACATCCTGGAAGATTCAGGGGCCCTTGCACATTGTAGGGGCCCCAAATTATACCCCACTCCCTCACTCAGCAAATTCTACTATGGGGGACCCCCTCGATCCCGCAAAATTTGGGGCCCAAGGTGACATTTTGTCAGGGGGGCTGGAATTTCTAGCACCTGTCAGGATATCCTTCTCATATCGGGACCATCTTACTCTAGTATTCATCAGTCGTGGTGCCATGTGAGGATGAATATTTCAGCCGTAAAACTAAATTAGGATCGATTTGACTGTTACTATACTGATCTACCATGGATGATGACTACATTAACGATTACTACCTACCAGTTCAGGAATAATAGTGTTCTTGTTAACGACGAGGTTAAATGTGCTTCTTCCAGTTTGTGGGGCTGCAATGAGATAATTAAGCAGATCTGATATAGCCTGGAGGGCAACATCTCTGTGGTGTGAAAACACATCTGCATTAAGGCTGTAATGACATTTAGGGTGATGCTATGACCATTTATATGCTAGGAATGTACTAGGAGTCGAATCTGACATGTGCAGCTCAGTACTTATGTACATCAGCGACATACAGCCCAGGAAGCAGGGCCTGAGAGCCCCTGGAGCAATTGAGGATTAAAGGTCTTACTCAAGGGCCAAACTTTGACATGACTTCGCTGACCACAAACTTTTAACCAGCATCCTAACCTGCTAAGCCACACACTGCCCCCCTCAGTAGCTCAACAGCAGAAATATCTCAGCCCTATAGACAAGCAGCAATCCAGCAGCATTGGGGGGCCTCTCTGCCTACAGCTGGACCACCCTCTCCAAGAACATGTAGTTATTCTTAGGGGGCCCTGCAGAACCGGGCCGCTGGTACCAGGCCAGCACCCAGCTCCTTCACAGCAGGCCACTGGAAGGAGGAATTCAGTCCTGAAATCTCAAACCTGGATCTCTGCGGGTTTGCACTGGCCATTCAGCTGGAGAACAGCTTCTCTCAGTCCAGCTGGCCCCTTCCCGCAACACCCTCTTCAGAGTTGGGTGTTATGATGAGCGTTGGTTGTAACCCAAGGAACGCCTGGCCAATCAGACCGATCGAGTAACATAACAGCCCCCAGTTAATCTAATTCCGGAGGAAACCCGACATCTATGATTCCCACCAGGGATTCCGATTCCGAGGTGTCTCTCTCGGAAGTGTCACTGGATACAAAAATCTAATTTCTCTGCTAATTAGTCTGCGTGTCTCAGAAGGAGGTCTCATCACCAAGGCAGCCTACATCGCTCTGATCCCACAAATCACACCTTGTTCATCCCTTTTTTGGTCCTTTGTTGGTGGGAAGCTCCTAGAAGGGTCCAAGCAAGGGTTTTGTTTTTCCGTGAGGACGGCGGGGTTTGTTTGATTAACTGTAGGCACAGGCATCAGATCGGTCTCATTTTCCTGGACCCTGTCACTGATAAATCTCTCCGATACAGTGGTACATTGGCACATCATCTGTTCCCGAGTTGATGCCCATCCTCCCAGCACACTGACTTCAGCTACGAATTGTGCTGTGCAGGATCTTCCTCTCTACTGTGTCGTAGAGATAACATGAGCACATCTTTGAAGCCTCTTAAGGGGCAGCCTCTCCAGCACAAATAGGTTCTCAAAGTCTTCGTTTTACTATTAGACAGGAAGAAAAGGGCAGATCTGTGGAACTGTTCATCATTTATTAATGTTAGCATGAGAGAGCATTAGTATGAGAATTGCCCCAATATCGGCAATGTAAGTGGAGCCCCACAGCTACTTAATGGTGCAAGTATGGAGTATATCTAAAATGATGGAACGCTGCATTCACTTTGAGACGGGCAGATTACATTAAGCTGAAATTGAATAAAAGTAAACTTTTGTATTCAAGCAACTCGCTTGAAATACCTTCAACTTACACAGTCGGCGACATTATAGTTTTGCATACTTTAGACATGACATGCTTTTAGGTAATGTTCAGATTGAAATACGCAAACGTGTTCTTTGCTTTGTTGGCCCCAGACGTGCTGCTCTCCGCGTGCCTGACATTTACAAAGCCGTCACCTTCTCCCAAGCCCCCGTACTCGTCAGTCAGTATTAATATGGCAACGGAGTGCAGTTGGTTTTTCTGAAAGTGTAAAAATCATGATACGTATGTGTGTAGTGAGACTGTCTCTGTGAGCTTAGTAATTAATGAAATTAGGCCCAGGGAATGAGATCATAAGTCAAAAACATTTGAAGATTTTGATTTATGCTAGTCAGTATTAACTAAAGGTCAGTTCTTATCCAGGAAAAGAATGGATCTATTCATTTTATTTCATTTATTTAGCAGATACTTTATCCAAAGTGACATACAGTTGAGAAGGGTTAGGGTTAGCCAGTCCCTGGAGCAACTGGGGGTTAAGGGCGCTGCGGTGAAATTACTCTGCCGAACAAGGGATTTGAACTGATGACCTTCTGATCACAAGCACATACTCGCCTGCTGAAACTCCCAGTCACTCTGAATCTAAGATTGTGGACCTTTATTCCCTCGTAGGTGAAGTGCTGTAAGTACTGGCCCGATGATACAGAGATCTACAGGGACATGAAGGTGACGCTCATCGAGACCCAACTGCTGTCGGAATACGTCATCCGGACATTCGCTGTGGAGAAGGTGCAGTGACATGCAAGGCCGCTCCGTCAACTGCAAATTTTGTGCAGAGAATTCGGCTTTTACGAGCCATATGCTTTCATGCTTTCAGGCCATTTCTCTCTGAATGCCCTCCTCCCCCTAACGCGGTCTATATCCTCCACATGTGGGGGGGGGGGGGGTGGATTTCAAAATTAGTCTTGAGAAATTTGTTGTGTGACTAGCATCGCTTGAACCCGTGTCAGTCGTGAGGAAAAGGCCTCCTCATGTTTATCTCATTTATACCTTACTGCTGCCATTGTTATTTCGCTTGTCAATCAAATACGAAAAAAACTGTGTAACCGGGGAGCAGTAAATACAGGGAATGCGGTGGCCCCCCCCTCTGGGCGCGTAGCGGTGCGAGCGTCTCTGAGAGCGAGGGCGGCCTCTGTTTCCCGGCTCCTCCATCAGCTGTCTGCCCTCACGATATCGCTTTCCGTTAATACGTGCTGTCAGCGTGGCGAGGCGGCCGTCTGTCTTCATGAATACATATTTTAAATTACCGTTGTATTGTCCGGGCCTCCGTGAGAAGGGCAGTTTTCTAAATCCCTGTGGATATTTGAAGGCTTAGCTCTAGCTGTCTGTGCTGGAATCTCTGAGCTGGGCGTCTGCTTCGGTGTAGGAGACCTCCATCGGGTCCATCATTTCTGTAAGAGCCCAAAGGGCCCAAAATGAGACGGGTTAGATATCATGTAACCCCTCCTGGATTTTGTACTGGATGCGTGAATTACGTGCAGCGGGCCCGGCGGTACTGGTCCGTGTTCGTTTACGCTGGAGAATCAGCATGTGACATCCACATTTCTCGCCTTCTACAGAGGGGCGCCCATGAGATTCGGGAGATACGGCAGTTCCACTTCACGGGCTGGCCGGACCACGGGGTGCCGTACCACGCCACTGGGCTCCTGGGCTTCATACGGAGGGTGAAGGCCAAGAACCCAGCCAACGCTGGGCCTATGGTGATCCACTGCAGGTACAGGTGCCGTGGCCGAGATCTCATGTGCGGTGATATGGCGTGTCATGTGGTATGGGGGGTAGGGCTTGTTCTTTACATTGGGTGCTGCTGTCAACATGCATGGACCTCTTTTTAAAAGGGGACGATCTGGTGGTGTGTTGTGTTGTGTGTTTAGTATTTTTTGTATTGTGGGTATTACAGTCTGCGATGGGATTAGGCCTGAAATCAGGTTGCTGATCCCTGCTCTCCCCTAGTGCTGGGGCGGGCCGGACCGGCTGCTTCATCGTCATTGACATCATGCTGGACATGGCTGAGAGGGAGGGAGTGGTCGACATCTACAACTGCGTGCGGGAGTTGCGCTCCAGGAGGGTCAACATGGTGCAGACAGAGGTAGGTAGTGGGACCCACACTTGTACCGTTGCTGGACAAATGTTTGTTTAGTCTTCTGTCCAACCACCTAGCTTTAGCATTTTAGTTTGGCTAAGTTTCAGGGGTGTATACAGGGGCCGAGTCACAGGGGCACTAGCTGAAAGCTGATTGGCTCTCGGAGTACCCCCTCTCCTGTCACTCACCTGATCACGGCTAATGATAAAGTTGGTCCCTGTAATGTCACCAACCTTAAAAAAATCCTTGAATCAGTCTAAAAATTTTATTCATTTTGACCTGATGATTTAATTAGTCTTAGTCCCACCAAATGAGACCATCGATCTAGTACAGGGGTACCCAATCTTATCCGCAAAGGGTAGGTGTGTATGCAGGTTTTCGCTGCAACTCCCTACAGTAATTAGATTACTGATTAGAGGACTGATTGGCTGAAAGAGTGCTCACACCTGGGTTTGAACAGCTGACCTATAGGTTATCCCAAAAACCTGCATACACACCGGCCCTTTGCGGATAAGATTGGCTACGCCTGATCTAGTAGGTGGCTTCTGAATTGTGGGGCGTATGCATTGTAAATATGTTGTGTTGTGAGGCATGTCAGTTTTGAACACCGCCACCAGGGGGCACCAGTGTCAATGGATGCATCATTTCACAGCAATTTCTTTTAAATCACAAGCACCATTGGATTTAATGGGTAACTGTTTCGTAGACTTGAGCTGAAGTGGCTCCAGGGAGGCTGGAGTGCGCCCATTGCTCCAAATGACTTTCTTGAGATCCGGGGACCTTTCGAGCATGACTTTTCCCCGGAAGGTGTTCGGGTTCCTCGGAGAGGCGTGTCACCCCAGCCCATGGCTTGTTTGCAAACCTTCATTTGTTTTCTCCGTGTTAATTGGACCCGGATTTTTTATTTTTATTTTTTTTGTGGATTTCCTTCTATGGCTGAATTTCGTGCTGGATTAGGCAGGTTCATATAGGGGCTGTTCAATTTGATTTTTTTGTGGTGCAAAAAAAAAGAAAAATGTGTTTAAAACTCTCCTTTTTTTTTTTTTTTTTTTTTTTTTTAAATAAACATCACACAGGTCGCAGCTCAAGCTTCTGTCTTCCCAAAACTGATATTACTGAGAAGTGACAGGGGACGATCCCTGCAAAATGCCACTTCATAAGTCATTCATGTCACTTAGTTAGCCCAGGTGAACGGCTCATATCTGGGAATGTCAACGCATCCACCTCCTATGTCACTTTCATGAGAGTCTGCTCTCGTTCATCGTCATTTGGCTTAACGTGCTGCTTAATTAACAGGCCCTGGGCCCATGGTGGGTTAGGATTATGGTCATGATTACACTTATCTTTATGGTTCTAATTTGCTTGATGATAAAGCAGGCAGCGCTGAGGTTGTCCATCCGTAGCGCTTTTGCTGCGTTCTGCGTGAGCCTTCTCCGTATGGTTTTCCTGCTTGATTGCGCCTGACATCTGCACTGCTGCTCTGGGCACTTCAGTCTGCCTGTCAAGCGTGTGAAGAGGGGTCAGCTTCCCCCACCAGTAAGATCACGGCAAAAGGGTAGTCATTTATCTTCTCTGCTGCATGAGGAAGGCAGAAAATGTTTAAAAGGACGCCCTGTTACCGTGGTCCTCAGTTCTAGCTGTAAATAATAGCTAATTAATATGCCAGGATTCACGTTAGGGCCAAAAGGATCTACGTTCACTTATAAAAACATTTACTTAGCAGACACTTTTATCCAAAGCAACGTGCAATTAAGAAAGCAGGGTCACCCAGTCTCTCGCGATCGAGGGCTTTGCTGAAGGACCCAGAGCTGAAATCTCTCTGCTGACGATGGGATTTGAAGCAGCGACCTTTTGATCATGCTGAGTCACACACTGACGCAGTCTAAAGAAACTCCACAGGTGTATTGTGCCGAGTTCTCATTGAGAGCAGACTGAATAACAGGTGAGCTTATAGAGCAGCAGATTATATGCTGGTAAGCCCCAGAGACTGAGCTCCTCTCTCAATCCCCAGGAGCAGTATGTGTTCATCCACGACGCCATACTGGAAGCCTGCCTGTGTGGAGACACCACCATCCCTGCCAGCCAGCTGCGCTCGGTCTACTACGACATGAACCGTCTGGACCCGCAGACCAACTCCAGCCAGATCAAGGAGGAGTTCCGGGTAAGCAAGGCGTGGCGGTGACACGGGGTGGAATGACCTGGGGTGGTGACACTGAGTGGTGACACAGGGTAGTTACATGGTGAGGTGACACTGGGCAGTGACATGGGGTCATGACAAGGGGAGGTGCCACGGGACGACATGGAGAAGTGACAAGGGGAGGTGACGTGGGGTGACATGGAGAGGTGACAAGGGGAGGTGACACCTGGAGCTGACACGGGACAACATGGGAAGGTGACGGGGAGGTGAACGCGGAGATTCCCACTATGCTGGGATCTGGAAGTCTCTCTTATTACTTGACTTATCACTTCAGGACTGACTTGTGGTCCATGTCCTGTTTCGCTTCTGGACCCCCCCCCCCCCCAGACGCTGAACATGGTGACCCCCACACTGCGGGTTGAGGACTGCAGCATCGCCCTGCTCCCACGTAACCACGAGAAAAACCGCTGCATGGACGTGCTGCCGCCCGACCGCTGCCTGCCCTTCCTCATCACCATCGACGGCGAGAGCAGCAACTACATCAACGCCGCGCTCATGGATGTAGGCAGGGGGTGGGGCTTATCCTAGCCAGCACCGCGGACGTGATTGGACGGCATGCCAGTCCATCTCAGGGGACAAACACGCACAGAGTCATACTTGCCCATTCATGCATTATGGACAATTTAGAGAGTCCACTTAGCCTAACTGCACATCTTTCGACTGCGGGCGGAAGCCAGAGTAGCTGGAGGAAATTGGGGGGGGGGGGGGTTGTTATCATTGTATTTAAACAAACACCTCTGCGCTGGAAATGGATTCTCTAAGCGCGCACGTTCATCCGTACACTTAGGGTATAATTTGTGGTGGCAAATAGTCAGACTGAGTGCCTGAAGTGGTTTAGGTCTGTGTGTACATGGTGTCCCTGCTCAGGAATACACTGTCAGTGGTGATTATCAAACGGGGGACGAGTTGAAGAGCAGAAGAGGCCCTGAGGTTTACACGGTGTCCTCATTACGAACCCAAATGAAGGCGATCATGTCCATTTACTCTGCAACCCTGAAGACTATGTTGCTTGTGTTAATTTTGACATAAGATTACTGTTCCCTTGTTGCTCAGTTAAATTATTATACCAGTATTGTATGCAAAGACAGTCAAACTTCAGTGGTTGATTCTGTTAGCAAAATTAAAAAAAAAACTTATGCAGTCCCAAGTTACCATACAGGACAGAGTTGAATGAAATTAAGAATGTGGATTTCTGTTTGCACATCGGCTAATTTGGTTGTCCTTCTGTCGCTGTCTGGTGAAATTGCTGTGCGCCAGGGAATTGAACTCCCTCCTAACTTTGCTTGTTTTTCTCACCGTGTCACACAGAGCTACAAGCAGCCATCTGCCTTTATCGTCACTCAGCATCCCCTCCCCAACACAGTGAAGGACTTCTGGAGGCTGGTGTTGGACTACCACTGCACCTCCATGGTCATGCTGAATGACGTGGATCCAGCTCAGGTAGGACACCAGACCCTGCCAGCTTATGACTGTAATAAGGCTGATAAAATGCATTACACAAGACACTGTGACGTAGACCAGAGGAAGACGACACTGTGACATAGACCACAGGAGGTATACGTGGTGACAATAGGCCACAAGAAGAGGACACTGTGATGTAGACTACAGGATGAGGACACTGACATAGACCACTGGAACAGATCATGGTGACATAGACTACTAGAAGTGAACATGGCGAAGCAGACCACAGAAAGAGGATGTGGTGGTGGAAAATACAGAAACAGGACATGGTGACTGAGACTACAGGAAGAGGATAGGGTGACATAGACCACAGAGTTTGCAGAACTTGTGGAGTAGTGTGGGGGCCCTGGACAGTGTGTAGGGCAGACTGTGGAGCAGGGAGAATGTGTGTGAAGCAGACTATGGGAGCACAGGCCTGCGGCCCTGTCAACACAGCCGGGGATCAAAGCGCGGAGTGGAGCTGCTTCCCCCTCAGCCGTGCTCCCTGAGTGACTGGCCCTTTCATTCGCTATTCTGACTGTAGCTGGGACAGCAGGTGGAGCTGCTGAGAAACTCAGCATCAGCAGCACAACCCTTCAATGTGCCAGGCAGGACACGGTCCCGCCAGGCCAGCATGCATGGGCCCCACGCTCCAAATTAGGCCGTCTGCAGTTCTGTAGGACCTCATCCACTCCTCACGTGAGGACGAGTCAGTGAGATGGAAAACAAGGATGCTTTCCACTGCTTCCCTGGCACATGATGGAGCTCCCAGGGGCCAGAATATCAATACAAAAAAAACCTGCCGTTCAGCCTTTTGATCACACTCTCAACTACAAAAAGCTGTGCACTGTGTTCTGTTTTCCATCCTCGGGGGAGAAACCCATGCATAGGATTTATTTTCTAACCTGAGACTGAACCCCAGATGTAGCCATACAGACATCCTCATGTCCCAGCGTGATTCCTCGCAGCCTCTTATTGGCTGATACTTATCCATGGTATGCACATGCTGATTGGTTGTTTCCTTCTCTTCCTTCCCACCTGACAGCTCTGTCCTCAGTACTGGCCAGAGAATGGGGTTCATCGACACGGCCCCATTCAGGTGGAGTTCGTGTCCGCGGACTTGGAGGAGGACATTATCAGTAGGATATTCCGGATCTACAACGCTGCACGGGTGAGTCCCCTATCCCCGCTTTCCTGCTCCATGGTGTCTCACCTGCCCCCAGGTGGCCCTGAGAGTCCTGTTTGACTCCTGTTTGTGTTTATCAGCCCCAGGATGGCTACCGCATGGTCCAGCAGTTCCAATTCCTGGGCTGGCCCATGTACCGCGACACGCCCGTCTCCAAGCGCTCCTTCCTCAAGCTCATCCGCCAGGTGGAGAAGTGGCAGGAGGAGTATGATGGAGGCGAGGGCCGCACCGTGGTGCACTGCCTGTAAGTCCCTTCCCCACCCACGGGCTCGTCTCGTCCATTGGCTCGAAACTGGTCATGTGACATACTGGACCTGGTCGGTACATGAGCTGATGTTCATCACTAGGTTCATGGAAGTCGAGCATTAGACTAAAACAATTTTTAAACGGAGGGGGAAAAAATTATATGAATGTTATTCTGAAGGAATAGAATAAAGCATCCTAAAAATGTCCTAAAAGCATGCATACGTATGACATGTCAACAGGTAAAACTGCAATATTAGTAAATACAAAATTAAGTTAGGCCAGCTAGCATGCACTTGGTGAAGCTGTAGTGATACCACATAAACATTCGCTGTCAGTCCGCAGACAGCTGGAAGACAGGGATGCTAATTTGTCAGAAGATTGGACCGTGATGACTGACACCCTGCAAGCTGCTTCTGAATAGATATACAGAATTGGCATTGATTCATTTATATATCTTAGACTGTTTATCCCAAGGATAGAGGGACGGATGCTTCCATATAGTCTTGCGGCTTCCAGAGTGCGTCGGCAGTAACCCTCCCCCCCTCCCCCCCCCATGTCCTCCAGCAGACATTAACATTAAACAGGGACACACGTCTCAGGGTTCTGGATTTATGTGGGGGGCCCAGCGTCGCCGTCTACCCCGTCCGCATCTATCACCAAGGAAACGTCTCCTCCTCTGGCCAATAAATATCTGATAATACCTGCGCGATGTCCATGTCTCAGTTTGGCATGGAGCCGCACACGGTGCCTCTATGAAATATAGATGTGTGTCTTAATATTTAACATCTGTTTTGGCTCTAATCTGAAGGATGGAGCAGGTTATTTTCAGGCAGGAAGTCAGCGTAGGTACTCCATACCCACCTCTGTTTGAGTACCGGCGGCAGCTGGGACATGTGACATATGATAGATGATGAAGCCTAGACTGTGTCTGTCACTTCAGCCCCCAGCAGCCAGCACTGAGACTTTGTAAGCCCAACCCTGATGCAGGTACTGCCACTCACCCAATGTCCATCCCCAACATCATGGTGCGATGCTTGATTTCCTAGCCATCCTCAGTTCCTGCTTTTTAGAAGGAGGATGTCCTGCTGAGATGGAGGGTGGTGTGTGTGTGGGTGGGGGCGGAGTTTAATGTCACTAGATGATCACGACTGCCTTTCCGGCTGTGCGGAACTGCTCCGTTCCGGATGGGGATGAATCGCAGAAGAGATAATATTCAACGTCCCCGACAGAGGTGGAGCTGTCAGCATGCTTGTGTAAACAGGCCAGGATGTTCTAGTGCAACAGGGAACAAAGTGGAGTCCACAGCAGATGATCAGAGAGAGTGGAGAAGAAGATGTGGAAGAAGCTGGTACTCAGTCACTCGCTCGCTCACTCGCCTGAGGAGAGTGCCAGTTCCTTTCCCCCTCGGCTCACCGCTTTCCTGGATTCTCCCAGGTGTTGAAAGCAGACATGACACATGAGAACCCTTCCACTAAGCTGGAGGTGACCTTCCCTATTGGTCTTTCAGCACAACACTAGAATATCGCTAAAGATGTTTAGCTTTTCACCTCAGACTCTAATTTCTTGATTTAAAATACTCTATCCAGGGAAGTTCGGTTCCTTCTGGCTAAGGCAGGATAAGAAGTGCAGCAGCACCACCTACTGGAAAAATCTGTACCTTACACCTTTGGCTTGGATTTGGCAGGAAGAGAATATTGGCAGTTCATATGGGAATAAGACAAAACATGCACTTGCAAAGAGCTGAAATATGGAGAGCTTAAGAAGCATGTTTTCCAGTAAATAAAGACTGGTTACAATTCAATCTAGTATTATTATTGTTATTATTATTGCTATAGATATTATTATCCATAACCTTGTAATCTTATTTAGTTTTAATTAAAATTCCCTGTCTGCTTGTATGCATATCTTACGCGCATCACAAAAATATACCGATAATATCTTCCTGTGCTGTGCAGTGTTCGTCAGGGTGCCTTGGTCTGCCAGCAGTGTGTGTGTGTGTGTGTGTGTGCGTGTGTGTGTGTGTGTGCGTGAGCGTGTGAGCGTGTGTGTGTGCGTGTGTGTGCGTTTGGACAAACATCCTGTCCAGGATGCCCCCCTGCCTTCTTACCAAGCGTGTCTGGGACAGGCTCCAGACCCATCTGCGCTGGATGAGCAGTTGGAAGATAGATGATTAATCTGTATTTCTGAATTAAAAACAAAATTAGTACTTCTCAAAATGTTCGCAATCACAGTGAGACAGCTGCAAGGAGTTACCACGATGTGAGAAAGAGTGCCCTCTACTGTCTGGGGCTAGTACTGGCTGTCTCCATTTATATGAAGAATGAAATGTGGGTGCTGACCCTT
>JAODJU010000106.1:345856-368906 GCA_026776725.1 Gnathonemus echidnorhynchus | reverse complement strand
AAGCGTCACGCGGGTTGAGGACGCGAGACGGGGAGGCCGCAGCGGCACGTTCTGTGCCATCAGCATCGTCTGCGAGATGCTACGTCACCAGCGCTCGGTGGATGTGTTCCACGCCGTCAAAACGTTGAGGAACAACAAGCCCAATATGGTGGACCTGCTGGTAAGCCGAGCGCCTCCACACCGTGTCTGCGCCCAAGCCGGTGGTGCTGCTGCCAAGGCGTGGTGGGGGCTCCACTGGAATCTTTAATGTTTATAACACATCTGAGCCTGAGCTGGTTCCTGAAATAACAAGCATATTGAGATTTGGCTTGATGTTCGATTTGACCTCGTGGTGTTGATCGATGCACGGATCCATAAACAGGATGCGGAGCATTAATAATCATTTTGGGCTTAATGTTGACGTGAGAAGCCTGCTTCCACACTTATCTGCTCTTCATACTTTTCTTTTTCTAGGATCAGTACAAGTTCTGCTATGAGGTCGCACTGGAATACTTGAATTCTGGTTAGAGGGCCTGGACACTGCTTCCTGGATGGGGGCAGGGCCCAGGGGACACTTGTATGGACAGGCTTCTTTCGGTGACGGCTACCCGGGGGGGGGGGGGGCATTCTGTCCCTCCATTTGTATTTACCCACCCACTCCTTCATCCAGCAGCAGGAGCACAGTGTTTATGAGTTATTTGTCCAACTCATACTTAAAACAAAAAACAAAACAAAAAAAACACTCTTCTTGCCTGTGACTTTGGTCGTTGCCTTTGTCCTCAGTGGATGAAACGCCTGATTTTTTTTTTTTAAACCTTTTTTTTTGTGGGGAATGCAGTGTAGTCTAATGTGTGCATTTGTCTACTTGGTTATTGTGTTTCCTTGACACGAGCAGTATGATGTAGCTGAAGTTACCTGGTAAAGAATCCGGAACCCTAGATGTTTTGTGTCGTGCTGTAATCTCTACAAGTGTTGTCCCATCACGCGAGAAGCCCCCACCCCCACCGGCGGCACTGGGAGGGGGGGCCAGATCCTGCTCAAGCTGTGTTCCATCCAGAGATCCAAAGCCAATCTCTCTTTTTTTTTAAAATGTTAAACGCTCCAGTTTCTGTCACCATTTGTTTATACTGTAAATAGTTTGAGTTCTGTAGATTATTTATTCATTCGGAGTACCTTTTGTGAAGCACATTGAGTGACAATCATGTATTTTGGTTTGATTTGTTGAACAGATATTGTTAGCTTTTTGTTTATCTTGTATGGAATTTACAAATACATATATATCTGCCATTATTGGTGTTTTGAGCTATTTCCTCAATAAAAAAAAAATATTTTAAATAACCTGCCACTTAAAATGTAAGTATGAGTCTATTGCGATATTCACAGCTGAGTCTTCTGATTGTCTGAGACACTGAATTCTCTGAATTGCAGAGTATATTCTCATTTGATTTTTTTAACAACATCCGAAACATTTTTGTAAAAATGTAAAACATTGTATCTAATTTTATGTAAACTTAGAATCGGATATGGAATCAATCTGTCACTTTTTGAAGATGGAAAGTCTGTAACTAATCACAAATATCCACAGAAATACATGGACTGATTGAGTGACGTCTCTTCTAGAGTGTCTTCTGCCAGGCTCACTGTGACGCTGTGCTGGATAAGCTAATGGAAGCTGGATGGATGGACTACGTTAGAGTTCACTTGCCTTATCTTTCACAGCCACCAGGGAGCGCAGGACTCCATTAAGAAACAACCTCCCTGTTTTATCTACAAAATTAAATTTCCGACTGTCATTAGTGCTAATCAGGCTTCATCTAATTGAATTTACACGTGATTAAGCTCAAGCTAGCAAATTTTTAGATTTGCAAATATTTGAACTGTGAACTGGAATGCTGACTTCACACAATACAAATGTAAAATTTGTGACTTACCGTCACATAGTGTGAACAGCACGGCCCTCCAGACCCAGGCCGGCCGGCTGACCATCGCCCCCCCCCCCCCCCCCCCCCTTGCCGTGATGTTATCGTGTGTGTTTTCCAGCTCTGCTCGCTGTTCCCCGCTCCACCTGCTCTGACCCCCAGATGCTCACCAGATCAGGACTGCCCCTGTGGAGCTGCACCAGTGTCACTTGGCCCTGTGCTCGCGTTATTTTCCTGCTGAAAGGTGAACTTCCTCCCAAAGTTCTGTTGCTGTAGCTGACAGAATTCACTTGCACTACCTCCCTACAATTTTTTTTCCCCCAGATCCAGCTGAATATGCGGTGCCTGCTGTCACAGCAGGAGCCCGCTGTCCCCCTACCTCGCTGTACGCTTACTGTTCTCTGACTTCTGCCACACGTGGAGTTTAAAGCTTTGGGCAAAAAAAGTTCCATCTGACCACAAAACTTCCAGATCAGTCTTGTGTAAATTCTTCTTTCCTGTCCACTGCCAATGTTAGACCACCATTATACAACATTCTTGCATTGTATACTGGTGAATCTTCAGGCCATTCTCAGACTCATCTCTGCAGTATTCTCTATTTGGGATTTTACCCCCCCTCTCTAAATCAGCAAACCAGAACTGAATGCTTAAGGCTTAAAAGTGACAAATCTCCAGGATTGTAAAGTGAGAGCAGCATCCGTGATTCCCAGTATATTCAGACTTAATGCTTTTGCCAGCCTTTGAAGTCTTCTGACTTTACAGATGCTGATGCGGATCCCAAACTAGCTTTCAGTTGCAATCCCGGCTAATTCAGAAGAACAAGAAGTTTCTAATTTTAAGCAAAAAAAAAAATTAAAATCCTGGAAAGAAATTCAAAGGAGTTCGTAGTTTAGTCCATAACACTTTGCAGTCTATCTGCCAAGAAAGGAAATCAGACTGTTTATAACCTTCAGTATGAAGGGTTTTGTATATTTAAAGTGAACTCGGTTTTCCCCCACTAATCTCATCTTATACAATTAACAGCTCATATTTGCATGGGTTGATGTTGTATAGCATAAAGCATTATGGGTACTGTAGTGCCCACTTGTACAGACGTGTGTGAATAAAGTGGGCACACATCACATGGCTATAAAAAGAAAAGTCCAGAAACCACTCACATCGTATTCATGTTTCTGTCTTCACCCATTAGGTGTTTTATAAAATAGGGCAGTCATGTGACCCACAGAAGACGCGCATCAGCCATGCAGAATCGATGAAGGTAATCCGCGGCTGCTCCCCTTCCCCGACGGGCTTCTGGGCTTCCGGTGGAGATCCATTTCTCCCAGGCCTAAAATATCCTGATAAGAAACATCAGTGAAATCACACAAAAAACTATAATCATAAAAGATGGTCCAAGAACTCAGGGTGTTATTTCCTAGCAACAGGTAACCACTTTGGTATTATGGTTTGTTTCTTTACACTGACTCGGAGTCAGTTATTAGGAAATCAATGTCACACTCACAGTACAGACTGCATTGTGTAATATTCTTGCACGCACACTCACAGCAATTCTTAATTAAATGATTATTGGCAACCGCAAGATTTATGGAACAATGAAGGTGAAGTGACCATCACTAGCCTTTCCAATTATTCTGAGTAGAGTGTATTTTTATAAGCATGATATTATTATATATAAACCTGGAACTCTGCAGGAGAAGCAATGGCTGGCTCATCTTTAATGATCACTGGCATCCTCTGAAGCCACTGAGAAGAGGACACCAGACAAGTAGTCAGCTAAGATTCACCAGTACAGCCCTAGTGAAGGCTTTGGGGGTGAAATTACTATTTTACATTCAGCTCTATATCTGATGAGCTTCTGGTGAACGGGTGACAAAGGTGAAGACAGCAATTATA
The DNA here is from genome assembly GCA_026776725.1 of Gnathonemus echidnorhynchus. Classification (NCBI taxonomy): domain Eukaryota; kingdom Metazoa; phylum Chordata; class Actinopteri; order Osteoglossiformes; family Mormyridae; genus Gnathonemus; species Gnathonemus echidnorhynchus. The sequence continues at coordinate 365,115 of JAODJU010000106.1, read as the reverse complement.
TGTTCATGCATCTTCTAACCACTTACCCACTACAGGAGGTAGGAGGGAGGGGCTGGACACACACACAGGACAATTTAGAAACACCAGTTCAGCCAAATGAGAGGGGAAATTCACACGTCACACAAACAGAGCCGGGGTGAGATCTGAACCTGCAAACCCAGAGTTGTGAGACCTTCATCTCACCCTAACAGGTTCATGTGCTTTAAATTTAGTAAAGCATTCTACAGCTGAGTGTTTTTTCTCCAATCGAAGGAAAACATTTTTCACAGCCAGATAGCAGAGAGTCTAATGTAATGAACATATTGGATGAGCTTTTCTGAATTGTTCACACAGCACTTTCCTGACTGAGGCCTGAAAGACACTTTAGAAATATTTTAACGTAAGGCTCTAGCGATCATCAACAGTCTTTTATACAGGCATTTCATGGAGGCCGACAGCATCCATATACGTCTAAATGTCTGGGAATGTGTGTCGGAGTGAATTAGGGGCCTGCTGGCCGTTTCCGTCTTATCGGAATTCTGCAGGCGGAAGCGGTGTCATCCAGCCTGTCCTGTCCCTTTATAGGTTCCAGCGTTTGAAAGCTGAAATATTCCACACGGAGCCGTGTATCGTCACCATAGCAACGCTGATTGACACCGTGCTGGTGAATAATATCCACAAGTATATTTATGGCAGAGAGCAGTGAGCCCAGGCTGGGTTATTGTGGAATTCCGCTTACCTGACCGCTGAGTATATTGGCGGTTCGTCCTTTACTAAAAGCTGACATCTGTCAGATGGACAACTGTCCATGTGGATTGGCAAAAAAAACACTGATTCTATAGGCTGTCCAAGAGAATATGGTGATCAGTGGAGTCTAGAGCAGCACTTAAGTCCAGATGTGTGAGAACCTCAATGTGAAAAGAGAGAAGCGAGTCCCCCGTATGCCAAAGACCGTTTCGTCGCCACCATCCTGTCAGAAAACGTGCCAAGGCATCACACTGATCCCGTTTGATTGCAGGGAGACAGACAGCTTCTGAACAACATAACGCTTCAAAATTTTAGACGGAATTGAAAAGTTGGAGACAGGCTGGTGGCTATACAGAACACGCTGGGCCAGATCAGGCTTAGCCTGGTGTGACTCAGGAATGGCGAGAATGCGAACAAGCTGTATTAACGGGATGTCAGATCACAGACCCGCTGGATGTTCTCATTACTGCTGTCAGCGAGAACAACGCTGACTGAGCCTTACTGAGTACTTTTTAAATGTCTGCTTGGCTGTCATTGCAAGCAAGGAGAATGACCTTTAATTAATCACGAATCCTGCTCTATTACCTAAGTGCGGTCATGACACCAGGGTCTATGTAGCTTATATTTACCAGTTTTCTCTTCCAGGCATTGCACAGCATTTATTGCATTGTTGGGTGGCTCATTTAGGCCCAAGTCAGCATTCTGCAAGCCTTGAAATATCATGAATTATCTTGAATAATCATTATTGATCAGTCCATTCGTCGACACTGCTGTTCTCCAGTGATTTTATTATACTTAATAATCCTTTGTGTGAAAGTGCATGCCCTGTGACAGACTGGCATCTCGTCCACAGTGTACTCCTGCTCTCTGCAGCCTAGGACAGATTCTGTATGATGCAGTATTTATAGTGCATTAACTACACATTTGGCTTACATGTCTGTACATAAAGACTGGTCCTTGGGTTTAGCAATGGGCAATTTCTAAAGGCTTATTTTTTCAAACTAACATCTGACTTTAACAAACAATTTTTCAATCGACGACGGTGGCTTGGGTCATATCTAAACGAAATATTTAATCGCTGGCAGAAGAATGTTCTAATAAATGTTTTCATTTTGTAAACGTGGAAAAAATGTGCAAGTCAAATATGTGGTAAACGTGGTTTATGCGGGTTAATGCACTCCAAGCTGAGCTTTATACGTTCTTAAACGCGTTCTACTCTGCGTCGACTGGTTCTTCGGGTTCTTACTTATTTGAACTACTGGACCAATTTCTGCATAGGAAGAAGCAAATCACATGGTGCCCTGAACGCTGTGCCAGATAGGTGACCGGAAGATGAATTTCAGAAGTTATATCCATAAAGTACTCAATAACAAGGTTAGGGGCATTTACATGCCTTTGTACCACGACAATTATGTTAAATGTAAAATGACGCCTGGCATATTATTAAGGCTCGACGCACCAGACTAGACAGGGGGGAGTGCGGCTCTTAAATGACCAACCATGCATGTCTGTGTTGGTCTGAAAAGGGAATAAAAGTGTTAATGATACAGGCCAGAAAGGGAGCCTTTTCGGTTAGACATTCATAGACACTCTGTTGCTATTGCCGAAAGCCACCAGAAATGCCAACACTTTCTCCAAAGGGTTTTATAAATAAGCACGTGCCTGTCGATGGCCCCCCTGGTGTCGCCCAGACCCCCCTTTCTCTCACAGACCCCATTTCTCATTGAAGTGCACAGTGACCCCCTTTGCTAACCCTCTTTTTGTAGTGATGTGAGACTCATCCATCCAGGGGGCGCCATAAAGGGGGTGTAGTTAGGATGATTCCAAGGGCCCCTGAGTAACAGAGGCCCTAAATTATTTTGTACATAACTGGATTGGTCTGGATTGGAGGGCCCAATATGCCAATGCCACTGCTTCCATCAGTCACTGCCTGGTTTAACCCAATGGGAGCCACTGAAATATGGCAAGTGGGTTAAACCAGGCAGAGACTGACGCTGTGCAATAATTACAGCCATCGAAGCCCAATGTTCTTTCTCTTCACTTTCCCATCTCCGAAGGCTGTAGTGAGGTGTAGTGCTGTCGCTTTCGGAATAAAGAAATACAGAACGCAGGGTTCGTCCCCCGACGATAAAATTACCTGAGCGGGGTTTCCCAAAGAAAACATTTTCCGAACGGGGAAGAAAATACAGGCGAAATCGCATCTCGTATGAAATAATTTCTTTTTCAATATGGCATGATCCCATAATTTACGAGATGATCCAGTGATATACAGGACAAGTAACAACTGCAGCAGGATGCCAGTCTTGTCTACAGTGCGAACAGCTCCTTCGTCTGTGCTGGAGAAACACGGAGACTCCAGACAGGGAACCGCGGGCAGTATAATGAGGCCATTCGGACCTGCTGCCTTCAATTACGTCTAGATGGATCCAACCTCGAAAGCAGTCATTAAAAATAGCACCTTATTAACTGCTCTCAGTCTCCACCTTCCATCTGCTTTGCTGTTGAACAAGTAACAGCGACTTGTTAAAATCAAAGGCTCTTAGCTTCAATCATATGAACATATTTAAAGTATCGTTACAGGGGAGATTAGATAAGCACACCCAGGTGAGCAGGAGCTAACCTCTTAACGGAAAAGAGGCAAAGTCCTAGAAGATGTGAAATCTATGGGCAAAATTCATTCTGCACAGTTTCTTAGGAATGGTCGCTATATTTTTATGCATAAACTTAACTAATTAAATTAACTAATTAATTAACTTAATTTAAATCTTCCGACTACTTACCTGGGCAGGTCCATTCAAACATTAAAATGACAGTAACTAAGCAACCAAGCAAAAAATGGAAGAAGTTAACTACTAGTCATGAACAAAATACTTGTATATTGAACATATATACTTGTATATCCTAAACCAGTAGATAATGTAAGACAGAGGAGAAGTAATCATTCTGGTATGTTTCATGATTTCGTAACGTGTGTTGCCTTTTATTTGGTTATGCTTCCCTCTGCTGGTGGATGTTTTTTTTTTTTTTTTTTAATGGTAAGCCAACATCCGGTACCAGGTGCAAATGGGAAAACCCTCATTTACATCGAGGAGTCTTGGCCACCCAACACCCTGTCTATGGATCATGGTTTCTTCTCCTGGGCGATATCACATTAATATTATATTGTGCATGCGCAATAATCACCATTGCTTCAGATGACGGGCGAAACATTTGGCCAGATGCCGGCTATTCATCCATCCATTTTCCAAACTGCTTATGCTTCTGGGTCGCGGGGGGTCCGGAGCCTATCCCGGAAGCTATGGGCACGAGGTGGGGAACAACCTAGGATGGGGGGCCAGCTCATCGCAGGGCACAGTCACATTCCATTCACAGCTATGGGCAATTTAGTAATTGCAATTAGCCTCAGCATGTCTTTGGACTGTGGGGGGAAACCGGAGTACCCGGAGGAAACCCCACGATGACACGGGGTGAACATGCAAACTCCACACACATGGAACCTGGGTGGAGACTCGAACCCTGGTCGCAGAGGTGACTGCGCCACCATGCCACCCCCAGCTTTTCAGTACTATAAAATACTAAACAATAACACTGCACAACATTTTTTTTGTTTTTTTAGTTTTGGTTCCTGAAAAGTTTTTGCTGATTGTGACAGGTACCTGGTGGGTTTGCACAAATATAGTTTTGGTTTTGCTGCATCACGTAGGAACTGAAAAATAGACAGTTAACTGTTTACCGGCAATAACACATTTAATCATGTTTATGGTTTTCATATGCTATTAAATAAAGCATAGAAGTGTTTTATTCTTGATTTTTGTTTGTATTCAATGTCAGGTGCATCACGTTGCAGTGTTCAACAGTAGTCAGCATAAATTTTCATACCTGGTAACAGCAAATACCATTCCTGCAGTCTTGAACCCAGCAATTCAGCTTTTGTTCTCGACAGACCCAAATCTCTGACCAGATCGTTTAATTCTGACTGTGTTATGAGATGTGGATCACCTGATGAGGGAGGAGGAGGTAAGGAGCATGCACTTAATACAGTGCATTGTCACACCCCACCACATGATAAACCACCTCAGGGATGAGAACTTGGGTACAGCCATGTGGCAGGTGATACCTCAGCACCACACTAGTCCAAACGGCTGGAGTGCCAATCCTGCCACCAACCCCCAAGTTATTCCTTGTAAGTTGGAGGACCTCCTTGCAGGGCCTTGTAGATTAACATCATCCAGGGGGAAGCAATTGCAGGTTAAGGGTCCAACAGAGTAGAATCACTCTGGGTGTTCACAGGATTTGAACCAGCAACCTTCTGATTGCTGGCACAGAACCCTAACCTCAGAGCCACCACTCCATCACCACGCTGATGAGCACCGTTCAAAATCCAGATCATTGTCACTGCCAGTTCCCTGCATTGCAGTTTCTTTATCTGGTTTGTCTAAGGCCCATTCCTCTGGTGGAAGACTGTTGTCATGTGGCACAGGTCTCATTGCTGAAGGCAGATTAGGGTATTCAATTGACTTCTTGTTTTTGGAGAAACCAGGCACATTAGTCAAACAGAAAGAAGAAAGAGTCCATCACATGGTCTTTCTGTTCTGGACAGCAAACAGCATTGTCTTTCGAGTGCCTCTGAGCCAGGCTCTCGATCAGACAGACAACACATGTCGCATAACAAATGTCAGGCGCCCATTCCTTGTCTTGATCACCAATTTAACAGCCGAAGTACAGATGACATGCTTTCTTCACAAGAACAGTCATTGAGCATCTCTCAGGCGCAAGTGTATATTCGCCACAAATATAGCAGAATGTATCGCGGCTATTAGGACATTGACAAGACATATCTACCGACACCAATCGTCCTGGAAATGTCTATAGCAGGGGTGCCCAATACGTTGATCGCGATCTACTGGTCGATCGCAAAGGTAGTGTGGGTAGATCGTATGGCATAAAAAAAGAGGATGGATAATGCGTTCAACAGCGCCAGCTGCTGCAAAAGTCTAGAAAGCTACCAAGTCGCCTAGTTAGTCTCCAATTTATTTCTACTAAACTTAAGAAAGGGTATTAAAATGAATGGGTGAGCAGGACCAAGTAAGAAGTCAAAAACCTACGACTTCCATGCGTTTGCTTCATCTGTCAGTCTACCATTGCTATTCCGAAGAAGGGAAATGTGGAGCAACATTTTTGGACTGTTCATAAAAACTACGACATTAACATCCCTCCGAAAATCGAGCTGAGAAAGAGAAAGGTGAAGGAACTAAAATCCCAGTTCAATTCAAAAATAGTTTATTTATCCCACACTGTAAGAAATGAAACATTGGATCAACTTAAAATATTACTTCATTTTTTCCAAACTTAATTTTTTCAAGTTTGGTTAATATAATTTTTTCAAGTCAGTTAAACTTAAAGTAGTCGATCTAATACATTAGATTTTTCACTTAAAACCAATAAAACTGCTCATGCTCAACTGATGAATATAATTTGAAACAACTAAATAACCCAAGCCAGTTTACTGCAACAGTCCGCTTTATTACAACGCATTGTTGCATCCTTGCATAAATAGCTATAAACAAGGTACAATGGCCAGACGCAGTACCTTTTGTTTTAGATCACAACTTGGGATAGAAGAACAAATCAAATCACTTTGCTCATTTAATATTCAGATTTTCATTAAGCCTAATTTTTAGAAACCCACCACAAACGAGGATGGTATGGCACTGATATTAGTCTTTACCACATGTTATTGTTCTTCTGGGCTGCTTGTGTATGCTAATTTGTCTGAGTAGTGTAGTTCTTATATATGTACACCCCCAAAGAAACCTCAATTGTAGAGATACATATGGTCTGGATGTGCTTCCTAGAGAGTTGAGGCTTAGAAGAGAAACAAAACAATCGATTTTTCATAGTAACATGCCTTCTCTAGTTAAGCCATAGAGGCTAAACCATCTAGCCTAGTCACTGGCTAACACACAAGAGCCATTTCTGTGGTTTTTGTTCTCTAGCCCTATTCATCACAATCACGGTGGATTTAAAAAAAAAACTGATTACGTCAAAGACAGTACTGTATCATGCTATGCAAATATACATCCAGCACCACCGGTCTACAGGGGAGTGGGCGGTACCAGGAGCTGCACAGAAAAGGGTATCACAACTGTCCTGACACCTTTTCGCATATGTTAATCATTAAAGGGCAGGGCCAGCAATCAAATACACCCCCACCCCATTAAAATATATACCACTCAAGAGACGTGTCCAGTATCGGGACTCCCTCGATGTATTCAGTAAGTCAAAGGCTTTTCAGCTCCCGTTGCACCGGTCCAGCGATTGTGCAATCAACTTACTGGAGGGGGCACCGCTCCCGAAGGGTCGCTTGTACTCTCTGTCTCGACCGGAGGAGGAGGCAATGGAGAAGTACATATAGGACGGCCTTCGACAAGGTATTATTCGCCCCTCCACCTCTCCCGTGACGGCTAGGTTATTCTTCGTTAAGAAAAAAGATAGGGGGTTGCGACCTTGTGTGGATTACCGAGCACTCAATCCAATCACCATAAAACGTAGAGAACTCTCCCTCTAATTCCCTCCGCACTTGAACAATTGCGAGAGGTAGTGATCTTTACCAAGTTAAACTTAAGAAGTGCCTACAACCTAGTTCGTATCTAAGAGGGGGACGAGTGGAAGACCTCCTTCATAACAAGTTCCGGACAATACGAATACTGGGTTATGCCATACGGATTGGCTAATAGCCCCTCCATCTTCCAAGCCTTTATGAATGAGGTTTTCAAGGGAATGATCAATCACTTCGTCATCGTATATATAGACAACATTCTGGTATACTCGCCTTCGTGAGAGAAGCACATTGTACATGTTCGACAAGTCCTGCAGAGACTCCGAACCAATAAGTTGTTCGCCAAAGCCAAAAAATGTGAATTTCACTGCACGTCTCTCAAGTTTCTAGGATATAGGATTCAGCCCGGGTAGGTGGTCATGGATGAAGAAAAGATCCATGCAGTCCGGAAGTGGCCACTTCCCCGAACGGTAAGAGAGTTTAGGTCTTGCCAATTTCTATCGGCGATTCATCAGAAACTTCAGCATGATCGCCTCTCCACTCATCTCGCTCATTGGTGGGGGAGGAAAACTCCTGAATTGGACCACTGACGCCACTACCGCCTTCCAGAAACTGCAGTCAGCCTTCTGTTCTTCCCCTATTCTCCGGCAGCCGAACCCGGAGCTCCCTTTTGAATTAGAAGTAGATGCCTCCGACACAGGAATAGGAGCAGTGCTCCTCCAACGAGACACGGTAACCGGGTGCCGCTATCCTTGTGCATATTTCTCTCATAAGTTGTCACCAACTGAGAGAAATTATGAAGTGGGAAACCGGGAGTTGTTAGCAATGAAACAGGCATTTACAGAGTGGCGCCACTGGCTAGAAGGGGCAAAGCATCCTTTTGTAGCATTCACTGATCACAGAAACTTCTACCTCCAGAACGCAAAGCGACTTAATGCCCGACAAGCCCGCTGGTCCCTCTTTTTTACAAGTTTTGTTTTTAAGGTCTCCTATCACCCCGGAAAGAAAAAATCTCAGGGCTGATGCCCTTTCTCACCTGCACAATTCGCCCGATCGGGTGGAGGCCAACACTCCAATATTACCCCCATCATGCTTTGTTCGTCCCATCATTTGGAATTTGGAGGAATCCATTCACGCCGCTCATCAACGACATCCTCCACCTGTCGAGTGCCCACCAGGTAAGCTTTACGTACCGCCGCCCCAGCGGGCAGCTGCCCTGCAGTGGGTCCACACCTCCTGCATCTCTGGCCACCTGGGTGTATCTGCCACTTCCCGGCTGCTGTCACGGCGATACTGGTGGCCTGGGTGGAGAGCGGATGTAGAGGAGTATGTCAACTCCTGCCCGAGTACTCTCAATTAAAATCATCAACCGAACCTCCAGCAGGGTTACTACATCCTGTCCCAGTGCTGGCATGCCCTTGGTCTCATCTGTCCTTAGACTTTATTGCAGATCTGCCTGCCTCACAGGGTAACACTGTAATCCTGACGATCGTGGATCACTTTTCGAAAATGTGTCGCCTCCTAGCTTTACCTAAATTATCCACCACCAAAGAAGTGGCGGAGCTCCTGGTGAACTGGGCATTCCGATACTACGGGATACCCGAAGACAATGTCTCCGATCGGGGACCCCAGTTTGTGTCCAGAGTGTTTAAAGCTTTCTGTACCAAGTTAAAATATTTCACTCAGCCTCTCTTCTAGCTACCATCCCCAAACAAACGTAATGGCCGAACGGACAAATCAGGAGGTGTCTAAAGCACTTCGTCTGCTCTGTCCCAATTGCGCTGAGGACTGGGCTCCACACCTCCCCTGGGCGGAATACACCTGCAACTCTCGAATTCACGCTCTAACCGGTTTATCCCCTTTCCAGTGTGTCTTGGGCTATCAACCTCCACTCTTCCCATGGGATTCTCCACCCACCGAGGTTCCCCTGGTGGAGGACTGGTACCGTAAGTGCTGTCAGACCTGGTCTCATTCACAATGGGTATTTCAACAGCAGGCGGAGCGACAGAAGAAATTTGCAGAACGCCATCGTCGCCCTGCACCAGAGTTGCGACCTGGACGACGAAACCCGAAAGCAAAGAATTTTGGAGGATGGTCTGGTGTCAAGACGGGCAGCAAAGAAGCTACTTCTCTCCAAGAAACCTGAAACTTCCCACGACTCGTAAGTTAGCCCCTCGATTTATTGGACCATTCCCGCTAGTACGTAAGGTGGGTCCCGAATCCTACTGCCTCCAGTATATCTCCCACATTCCACATCTCTTTATTAAAGCCGGTGAAATACAGTGCGGTGGATCCTTGTGTCGTTCCCGTGGTTCCGCCACCCCAAATCCTACCCAGTGGGGACCGCGTCTATTCAGTGAAAACCCTCCTCGATTCCCGTCGTAGAAGGGGAATTCTCCGGTACCTAGTGGGTTGGGAGGGTTATGGCCCGGAAGAACGTTCGTGGGTGGCGGCCAAGGATGTCCTAGATCCTGACCTGAAGGCGACATTTCACCGCGAGTACCCCGCTAAACCAGCGCCATACCCCCGTGGCCATCCTCAGGGTCCCTCTCGACCTCCAGGAGGCGGTCGTCGGGGGGGGTACTGTCACGCCTCAGTGGGCGGGGCCACACAACTAAGCTTCGTTACGATCTCCTGTTTAACTGGCACTCTAACTACTGTTGCTCTCTGTCGTTGCCCTACTAAGCATTCTACCTCTCGTCTTCAATGCCACGTCGTCTGCCCTGCCTGCCCGCCTCATCTTCCTGATCCCTGCCCTGCTTCATCTGTGTTCCCTGGTGTGCCTGTCTTCCCGTCCTGTGCCTCATCATAGGATTGATCTCTCTGGCTCATGACCCTCTGCCTGCCTTCTCGACCACCACTTGTTGCCTGCCCCTTTGGATTTGTCTATTGTTCAGTGTCCCAATAAACCTCTCGGTCTCCTGCATCTGGGTCCAGCTTGCTCTGTTCCTCCCGGACGTGACAATTATTATTATTATTATTAATAATAATAACAATGATGATAATAATAATAATAATAATAAAGAATACTCAATATTTTATACATAAATATATGTTTTGCATTTTTATAGTAGGTAGATCATTTTGACTTGGTCATTTATAAGTAGCTTAAGCTGCAGTTAGCCTTCTGTTCTTCCCCTATTCTCTGGCAGCTGAACCCGGAGCTCCCTTTTGAATTAGAAGTAGATGCCTGAAAAAATGTGGGAGAAGTTGGTCTTGGAGGAGGTTTTGGTACCAATCTTTATTCATGACTGTGTTCTTAGGCAAAATTGTGAGTGAGCCCACTCCCTTGGCTAAGAAGCAAACCCATACATGAATGGTCTCAGGATGCTTTACTGTTGGCATGATACAGGACTGATGGTAGCGCTCAAATTTTCTTCTCCGGACAGTCTTTTTTCCAGATGCCCCAAACAATCGGAAAGGGGATTCATCACAGAAAATGATTTTATCCTAGTCCTCAACAATCCAATCCCTGTACCTTTTGCAGAATATCAGTCTGTCCCTGATGTTTTTCTTGGAGAGAAGTACTGTAGCTTCTTTGGTGCCCGTCTTGACACCAGACCATCATCCAAAATTCTTTGCTTCGCTGTGCATGCAGATGCACTCACACCTGCCTGCTGCCATTCCTGAGCAAGCTCTGCACTGCTGGTGCCCCGATCTCGCAGCTGAATCAACTTTAGGAGATGGTCCTGGTGCTTGCTGGACTTTCTTGGGAGCCCTGAAGCCTTCTTCATAACAATTGAACCTCTCTCCTTGAAGCTCTTGATGATCTGATAAATGGTTGATTTAGGTGCAATCTTACTAGCAGCAATATACTTCTATATCCTTTTGGGCAAAGCAGTGATGACTGCACGCATTTCCTTGCAGGTAACCATGGTTAACAGAGGAAGAACAATGGGCCTCATTCATCAACCGTTCTTACGAACAAATTTGTTCTTAAACCCCACATACACACTTTTTTACGAAGATTCTGACCTATTTATAAACCACATGATCGCCGTTACTACCATGAACATTTTTACACTTTAAAATTATTTTATATATTTTATTTTTATAAATTATTAAAATACTATCATTTTATGAACTGTAGAATGAACAAAACTGCTATAACCAATTATTTTGAACAAACTATCATTACTCAAATGTGCGTATGAATGGTTTTGAGTGTGCGTAGATTCTGTTCTTAGCTAAGAACAAATTCAGATAAGGAAACATTGGTGAATGTCAGAATCTTTGTAAAAAAAAAGTGTGTATGTGAGGTTTAAGAACAAATTTGTTCATAAGAACGGTTGATGAATGAGGCCCAGTGATTTCAAGCACCACCCTCCTTTTAAAGCATCCAATCTGCTATTCTAACTCAATCAGCATGACAGAGTGATCTCCAGCCTTGTCCTCGCCAACACTCTCACCTGTGTTAACGAGAGTTTTTTTGGGATTAAGTTCATTTTCATGGCAAAGAGGGACTTTGCAATTAATTGCAATGCATCTGATCTCTCTTCGTAACATTCTGGAGTATAATTGCCATCATAAAAACTGAGGCAGCAGACCCCAGCAGAAAACCAATAATTGTGTCATTCTCAAAACTTTTGGCAACGACTGCAGGTTTTATTTCATTTTGAGCATATGAAACCCAGAATTGATTACCCAGTCTGGAATACAGATCTTTGAGGAATTTACCACTACAATGATCCGCGGACTCGCAGTGAAACTTGATAGATTTGCCACCAGATGGCGACGGTCCCCCGCCTGCATCATCCACCTGAACTGTGTGATAGGCAATTGTAGGACAAGGCATATTTTACTACCTCGTCCCCAAGATATTGAATATCTTACATTTTAGTCCATCAATAATGAATATTGAACCAACTCAAATTTATGGCAACCTCACAGTCACTGTATTTATTAGTAGGTAATAATATACATATAATTTGCATGTAAAATAAAAAGACAAAAATGTTTAAAAATAATAATAATAATAATTATATGGTTGCTATATGCAGATTATATAAACAGGACGGTGTTAATGAAGCTTAAAATAATAGTGACCTCATGCATTTAAAGTGTAGAGAGTGATCCAGTCCTTCCACGCATTATTCAGAAACGCGTATCCAGTGAAGGGTTTTGGGTGAACTTGGAGGAATTACATTAAAACAGCACATTGTTAACAGGATGCCATATATTACAGGACACAAACACACGGTAATTTAGATACACCAATCCACCTGAACCGTGTGTGCGGCGGGAAGCCACACGCAACATGCAAACTCCATACACACAGGCGCGGGCGAGACGCTTTGGCACAGCCATGGAGGTGTGAAACCGTAACGCGAAAACGACGGAAAAGGGATCATTGCAACACATTTCCTGGCCCGATTTCCGGTTGTTTCAATAACTACGGGGCAATTACCCTATAAACGGCATAAAAGAGGAAATAAATGCCTTTCGACCTTATTTGGGGACGCCATAATAGTAGCGGGATCATTAACAGAATAGATTCAGTGAGCCATTATTTCATTAACTGCTATTTCCGTCGCTTAGATTATCGATCTCAGCATTAGCTCTGCAACAAATGCGTTAGCTCGAAATCATTACAAATTACTTTTACAACCCCGGGTAATATTGTCTTGTTCTGGTTCATTTGGATTACACGCATTTTGCATTGCGATACATGCCAAATATGCAAAGCATATGCACTCCTGCTAATTATCCGTGGTCCCTCGACGAAGCCCATGGGTCTCCGCCACACTGTAACAGTGATTTCTGCAGGTCTCGGCTATTCTCAGCACCCACATACCCTTCTTAGTGTTACTTGCGCTCCTTTCAACGCGATTCCATGAATGACAACGCTGCCAGCCACCCACGGCGCACGTTGGAAGTCACAACAGTACGCATTGACCAATTAAATCAGCCAGAGTCGGTATCTGAACTAGAAAGACAGAAATTCACGCCAATGGTATCTTAGAGCTCTGTATAGGCCCACCCTAATTATAAATACAGCCAACCAACGCGGGCCTCTTATGAATAATACATACGATTGCTAGCAGAGTGACGCAGATATTAGACTCGAGTTTTTTTTAGTGAAATTGTTGGGAATTTTGTTAAATATTAGCTTCAAAATTAAATTCGGTTGTTTAAGACAACAGCGCGCTGCGTAAGTAGTGCCAGACGCGAGGCGACTCAGGGCATCCCCAGGCTTCTGCATGTGCCCTACTGCCGAGCCTAGCTAAGTTGATGTGTCGTTGCTAGAAAAAAGATGCCGCAACCGAAATCGCGCAAGATCGCCATCCTGGGGTACAGATCCGTGGGTAAGTCTTCATCACCCTCATCATCAGCAGCATCATGGGGAGGAAGCATCCCGTCCCTTTGGATGATCCCATGCTGCATTCGCGTTTCACGGTTCGGGTGCAGATGGATGCGCCCGGGTCGGTGCGGCATCATGCATGGTGCGGATGGGTGAGGTGGACGGAACCGCGGACGGTGTGAGATAATGGGCCGGTGTCAGCCTCGACCCCCGCAGGCGACCACCTGAATAGAGAAGGAGGGGGATCCTGATGGCAAGCGGCATCCGTTTGGACCGGAATGAGCGGGTCCTGTGAGCCGGGGCGAGCCGCAGAGTCCAGCCACGTTGTGGGCTCCGTGTAGGATCGTGTTGTGGGAACGTCCAACTTTTCATATTTAAAACAAGATTTTAATGTTTTTTTGCAGCAGACTCTCTGCGTCCTCTAGATACACGCGGCGGTGATATAATACACGCTCATATTTTGTAATTATGTATAGATAAAGGTAAAGCATCCCTTTCTTTTTTGCCCTCATACAAAATGTCATATGTCTGATTGAAGGAAAGTACAGTAAATGTGCTTATGGTGTGTTACTGGGTGAAAATAACTGAAACCAATGATGCACCCGGCGCGTTGTGGATGCCTAACAGTTGCCGATGCCGGGTGTGTGTGGCAGGTGTGTCTCGGTATCAGAGAGGCGGGGATCGCCGGCTTCTCCGGTCCCATCCAGGGTGAAGCTGCCATGATTTCAGGATGCCTGCCGCCTACGGGTTTTTTCCGCCACGCACGCTGCGATGCCGGGCGTGATAGCGGCCATCATGCGGGAGGGAGCGGCTCTCCCAGCGCCGCAGAGGATGCATGTGTGACCGGTGTGGGGCGGTCGGCATGGCGGGCGTGGGCACAGGGCCACGCCGGGAGACTTAAGCATAAAATAAATTAACGTGAGACATCGAGATGGAGATCAGCATAGCAGCTCTCGATGGGAATATGTAGCCGGGGTTCTGATTTTTTTTTCCCAAATGACCTCCCGTTCGCTTGGAGTGGTGATTTTGCTTCTATATGTATGAATGCAGTATACCTATATATTTGCGATGAAGCTATATTTGAACAAAGACTTGATTAGCTTGTGTCTCAGATGTAGATCCTCAACTGCAATGAAGATGAAATCATTCGCTAATTGAATCATTTATAGGCGTGTGAGGCACATCTTTGTCACACCCCTCACTGAAGTTTCACTCTTAATAATTGCTGTATTATTTCATCAAGCCATGAAACGAGAGACGCTGTCGATCGCCTTCGTGTGAAATTTATGCTGCTTAGAGAAACGAATTATCTTTGCGACCAAAGTCGGTTGTATTTGATGTATAGCGCGTTTGGCCCAGCAACTGTGTGTGTGTGTGTGTGTGTGTGTGTGTGTGTCACGCACATGGTCCCCGAGCATGGGGAAGGTTACCACTGCGCACTGCCGTCACGCACCGTAGCTGCACATACTGTAGATGAGCGTCACTGCCACACGTGAAAAAGCCCGAAGCTTCTGCACGATGCCGGTCCTCTTTTCCACCGATGATTATCCTCTGAAGTTTAGAATTACAAAAGGATCTGACTGGAAACTCATTGAAAAAATGATTACATGTGTACTTCATATTCTGGATGTTAGAATTACATGTGGAAAAAATAGAGTTAGCACATATTTGTGTGCATCCCTGATAGAGGTGTGAGATTTTGTGATGCACTGCATTATTGTTATTACAAAGCAGAGCTGTATCCTCGTTAATGTTTTCCGTGTGCGTGTGCGTGTGCAAATGATCGTTAAATTTAGCTTGTGCGTTTCTGTGTTAATATGCTCTCGTTTCTCTTGCACGTCTCTTTTTGGGTCACCGGATAGTTTTACCGCCACATCTGGAAGTTTATTCCGGAGACGTCACGAATGAGAAGGCGCATTGTTCCTCGTGCGAACGGGTATTTATAGCCGGTGGCCGGACGGGATGCGTGGCCGCTGCGTTACACCAGAACTGGGCGTGATTTAAAATGGAGTTACCGAGCGATCGTGCACGGAAGGCGGGAAGCGGCTCCCTGACAGGCGCTGACTTTCAGAGGGAAAGGCTCACGGTCACGGTGAACTCGAGGTGATACATTGTGGGTCTGGTACAGTATATTCTGCAGGAGAAGTGAAGTGTGGCGTCCACATCCCCCCAAACCCATTATTTTTGTGCTAATGATCAGTCCCAGGTACACACAGTACTGACATTTATAACACAGAAGGAAGAGCACTGAGCTTAAAACTCTCAACACTAAAAAGGCGCCGTTTTAGTTTGTATTTAGAAGTACGTGAATGGGGCCAACTTAATGTGCCATTTATCTCACTATTACATGGCTTTGGACGAAAGTGTCAGCTAAATATAGTAAATGTAAATGTGTGAGGAAGCTGTTTTATGTGTTGCTGGGTCTTATTGGAAATGGGGAGGTCACTCAAACAGCATTTTAAAATATTTTTATAATAATTAACTGGGACGCGGTGCATGTACTTTATGGGGGGTGTCAGGAGGCATGATGCTGTACGGTTGGAGAGAATCGCACAAATGTTCACCCAAACGTGTAGTAATGGATTCCTAAAAACTCTTTCTTTACGACTGCCTGACCCCATTTGGATGAAGGAGCAGGACACTCCAGAAATTTCTACCTTACAAATCAAATTCAGCAGATCAAATTAAAAATAAAAGGGGAAAAAAATGTTATATATACTCCAAGATTTTGCCAGACTGTGCTGGTATTTATGTAGCTATTTATTTAGCTAGCTAGCTGTGCAGGAGGCTTCCTCAGAACAGACCCCAGTGCTTCAGTGTCATATAATTGCTGCTTGGTATTCCGGTTTTAATTTGGGCTGCTGGTTGCTCAGAGAGGTTCACAATACTGGACCATCATGATGCAATGATATAACTAATACAGAACTGTGAGAGACAAGGGTGGGGCATTGCAGCTTTTACTCACCTGTAATCAATGGCTAAGGGTGTAAAGGCATCCGTGTGACTTTGGGGGGCTTTCTGATTGGTTCCCTTTTGGTTAAAAAGGAAAACAGCCATTTTTGTATGTTAGCTGAGCTTGTTTAACTGTTTATACCAGAAAGGTTCCAAAAATCCCCCATTCCTTTGCCTCGTTCCCTTGGTTTGTGGATCTGTTTGCCATACGAAGGGATGAGTTTTCCATGATAGCACACATGCATGTGAACCGTTTGGAATCTGAGTTAATGATGTGTATTGGGCTGTTCCTGGAAGTCATGTGACTCGATGTTCGCTCGATGGGCCGTTGGCTTTTTGACAGCTAGCACGGGTGCCGTTCTTCTGTACAGAAAGGCGTCCTTTGTCTGACGGACGTGTCCTTTTTTCCCCCGATGTGGTTTTGACTAGGCGGTCTTCTTGATCGCAAATGTAAGATTTGTTTGTCCACGTACTAAATACGGGCATGGCGCGTGAGTTGGCTTTCTCTGAATGCGTTAGTCATTCACTGTCCTCACAAAGAAAAGCAGATTTGTAAAAAGTGTGTCACTCTGAAATTAGTTTTTTTTTTTTTTTTTAATTTACTGTTGAACTGGTTTGCTGGAACTTCTTGGATTAAACAGAGCAAAGTACTGGAAAGATGAACAGGCCTCCAGGTCCTTGGGTTGAGTTCCAGTTGACGTTGTTCTATGTGGAAGGCGGCATGTTGCATTTGCCTAGGTGACAGACATTTTGAGGTTTGATTTATCACTCCGTTGAGAGGTGACCTCCTTTCCAGGACTCTTGTCATCACAATTCGATCAGAGATAGACTCCGTAGAGCTTCTGTGGCTCTACCGTCTGACGTTCCCATCCTTGGTTGCAGTTAAACTCTCACTGGCTCTAGTAGCTAAGAAAATTCCATATTATCGCCGTCCGTTGAAGACCATGTATGGCCACTTCTTAACAGTTTTGACATTTTACTGTGGATGGAATACACCCATTCTCCTCCTGTCTACTGATTGTGTTTGAGATGTAATTGACCAATGAAAAGATGTTTTATGAAGTCATCTGTTTAAGTGGTATTTATGTTTGTGTTTGTTCTAGTTAACATTTCTCTTCATGATAGTCATTTGTACGATTTACTTTACATTGTTAATTTTAACAACTTAAAGTTGATTCATAGCAAACATCATTGTTAATTGTGAATATAAAGCAAGATTAGTTTGTATCTTGTTGACACTGACATATTTGTCTCGCTGAAAATAATCCAAAGTATGTTCATTAAGAATATAAAATTATTCACTGGTGGTTTCTTGTGAAGTAGTTTCTGAGAAAATGTGTTTTTCACGCTCCTGAAACAATGGCTTTTTGGAGATACGTGTTATTCATTGGGTAACAACGATATTATCTACTATATATAGTTTTTAATCTTTTTTTGTTGTTGTTTTTATCAACAGCATTGTTCAGTATAGGCTAAAATCAGATTATTTTATGATGTTACTTATTGGCCATAAACGTCTTAATATTATTGTACTATGTATGATTGTAGTCCATACTGCATTTAAATTGCTAGTTTTAAAGGTCTTTATATTGGAGTATCGAATGTGTTAAGCTGTCAGACAAAAGTAATTCAATAATTACTGATTTGAATATTCTCAAGGCGTTTACAATCCATGCAGTGAATTTTATTTATTGAAGAATCCACATACATGCGTCTTATATTTGGACTGGTTAGTCCTCCAGCCGGTCAGTAGGGGGCAGGCTGGCCCGGAGCCTTGGGGGTTAGCCACAGTCTCAGTGTGAGGGTGCAAAGCATTAGTAAGCCTTGCCATTCAGTCAGTCGCGTTTTCTCATCGTAGCATTTTTCAGAGGCTAGCCTAGCACGCTTAGCTAAGACTTTGGTAAGCATTATGCCTTTTTATATTTAACGTCCCATGTAAAAATAAATAGTTACCTGTTTATTTATAGGTGACAGTAGGCTCCATATTCTGCCGCCTGGCCTGTTTTGAGTTGTAGAAGTGCAGGCCTGCCTTGAAACAGCTGCCAGAGCTTTGGTGTTTTGGCTTGGACGTCACTCATTCATTCGGTGGGTAACGTGCACGGTTACGTAATGCCGTGGTTGTTGTCGGCAATGCTGGTGTTGCATCTGTAAGTGCGGGACATCTTCATGAGAGAGATGCGCTTTGTGCCGTCCTCCTGGATCAGGCAGATGAGATTGACCTTCCCGGCTTGGTGTCTGGAGGACTGGGCAAACATCAGGGGTTCACGACCCGCATCTGTCGCCTCTGTGCAGCGACCATTACTATAGCGTGGTAATTCTATCACTGCCAGTCTGTGACCTACACCCTACTCTAGGAAACATGAAAATGCTGTTTTCTCACTTTTAAATATATAGTGTCTTACTGTTAAATGTGCTGACGACGGTTAGATGTACGTCCCTTAGTGTTAATGTTGGGACTGAAGCGATGGCCATTTGGAGAGTGCAGGATCCCCGTTGCTCTTTTAGCTCATGATGCATCCTATGCAGATTTTCCCTGAATACCCTTGCAAGTGTTTGAAGTTGGGGGATGGAAACAAACCATTTCATCACAGAGAATTGTGGCATATGATTCATAAGACTCACTGAGATAGCACCACTCAGAGTAACATACACTCACCTAAAGGATTATTAGGAACACCTGTTCAATTTCTCATTAATGCAATTATCTAATCAACCAATCAC
>JAODJU010000106.1:314718-335235 GCA_026776725.1 Gnathonemus echidnorhynchus | reverse complement strand
ATTGGGCAGGGCCCAGTAGTGGGTGGGGCTCCAATTGGGTGGGGCCCGGTAGTGGGTGGGGCTCACATTGGGTGGGGCCCGGTAGTGGGTGGGGCTCACATTGGGTGGGGCCCGGTAGTGGGTGGGGCTCGCTGCCGCTCGTCAGCCCTTCTGTTCCCTGGTTATTTTAAGCTCCAGTCGGCTGCCGGCGAATGATTAATGTTTAATATGCAGCGTGTGGATGACGGACGACGCGATGATGCTACTGCTGGGTAGAATCAACCTGGGGGGGCTGTGTAATGCTGTTAGAACTACGGAGGGGGCGGCGTGTACCCCGTGGTGTCACATGATCCTGGCCCATCAGGGAGCCCCGTGCGGTGAGCATGAGACCTAGGGAGGGAGCGCTCACCCCAAGGACCCCTATGGACCGGAGTTTGGGTGTGGTGGCCTCGCGCACAGAAAGCGTGGCATGCGGGGGGGTGAGGTACACACCTGCACCCCACCCCCCCGCTCACAGCGTGCTCGTTCCCAAGGCTATAAATAGCAGCGGCGGCAGCAGGCCACTGGAGCCCACAGAGGCGTCAGCATTACTAACCTGATCCGACAACCCCCCCCCCACACACACACTCCCCATGGCCCGCTCGTCACCGTACCCCGCCAGCCAATCCCTGCCCGCCATGTCACTGCTGTGCGATTTCACCCCACGGCAGCAAGGTCGCCTGAGGTGAGCTGTTCCAGCATGCCCGGGCTCTGTGGAGGGGGCACAGTGGGGGGAGGGTGCGCAGCCTGTCACCAAGCGCCAGCCCCGCCTTCCCCGGGACTGGCAGCGAGACATGGGAGCCAGTAAGCGTCACCCCAGACAGCGCCTCCGTTCTGGGCTGCAGATCTGAGCCCCAAGCTGGGATCTCATTAATCCAGCTTCTGTAGGCATGGGAACCAGGCGTACCAAGGTACAAAACGCCCAGCAGGGGGCGCCCCTGCCAGCCAGGTGGTCATTCTGCAGGCTCCGGCACTCCGTTAGGGTCCACCTTGGGATGTGACGTGGCAAAGCCAGATGCTGAAAGCTGACTGACGGAGGGGTGCTCCTTTGTGTGTTCATCCATCTCTCTGCTTATAGCCTGGAGCCTATTCCGGGAAGCACAGGCAGGGGGCGCTTTTATCAGTGTGTTTCATATGTGTATCTATATATATGTATTTCATGTACATATATATGTGTGTATTTGTGTTAATGTTATTTACTGTGCTTTTGCCTCCACGACTGTAAACACCAGTCTGTGAACTGTAGTTCACTTTCTTTTTGACTGGCCTGATTTAACGAGGTGCCTCTGAACCCAATTAATCCCCCATGTCCAATTAAAGGCTCCATGTTGGCAGCTCCTCTTCCCGCACTCCTCGGGCTGGCTGGCCGTGTGCAGCCCAGGCACGTTTCCTTCTACTCCCAACCCTGTGCCTGATCAGTGTCATGTGGCTCGATGCTGGATTTACGGCCCGTTCTTTCGCAGCCTAAAACAGACACCTTAGGCTTCCAGTGGGATCGCAGGTGAGTCGAGGCGGCCCGGGACACACCCGCTGAGGCCGGGGGGAGCCGGCGTGCCGCCTCCTCACAAGGTGGGGGAATTGTAGCCACGTGCTTCTCTGAATAACATGCAGAGTGCCATTGCTGGGAGAAAGACACAAATGAATCAGAATGAAGGCTCAGTCCAAGAGAGTCTATCATATGTTTGTGTGTATATGCGCTCATGCACTGGATTACTGTGAGGCAGGATGTTTGCTCTCGTTAAGGATTCCAGGAGAGTTGATTAGTAATGCTTGTTTAAGGAGGTGGCATTGCCCGTTACCGCTTATGGAAAGGTGAGTGATGTTTGATTGCAGAAATGGCCACAACCATTCTCATTCTTGGAGTGATTGGTAATGTCTGATTGTGAAGGGGGGATCCCTATTTCTGCTCAGGGATGATCAGTAATGTCTGATTGTGGAGGTCATGATGTCCATTTCTGCTCTAGGATGTTTGATAATGCCTGATTCTGGAGGTGGTGATGTCCATTCTTGCTCTGAGAGGATCGGTAATGTCTGATTGCGGAGGTGTTGATTTGCATTCCTGCTTGGGGGTGATTGGTAATGTCTGATTGCAGAATAATTGCTGCTGTGTCCCTGTGTCGCTGTGAGTCATGCTAACCCACACCAGGGATTGACTGAAAAGTTTTCATTTTGTTCCTGTGCTTTGTTATGTTTAATACTGCAAAATTCAGTAGAAATAACATTAACTTCATTAAAGATGTGATGTTTTCTAGGCTCACTTTGAGAAACATTTTATAAAATCTAGGCTCATCCATATATGACAGTATGAAGTCATGCATGTTACATGTGACATTCCGTGTGAATTAGTGACACTCCAAGAAAGTTACTCTTCTCCTTCGCCAAAGACTGGTCTGGAAAGGCTGACCTAGATAGCAGCTGTGCCATCCCAACAACTCCCTTTCCCTCTCTCTGCAGCGTTTACGAAAATGATCACAGTAAATGGACAGGAATACCACCTACAGTTGGTAGACACAGCTGGACAGGTAAGATGGAGAGCTGGGCATGCCCTGTAATGACCTGCAGTGCATTCTGGGAGATGTAGTGCTGCACACTGCTGCCCGGTCGGGAAGGGCACTGGGGTCATTCTCTGAAAGCGTCTAATTAAAAGGCAGAACAGGGCTGCTGTCGTCATGGCGATCTGCCATCCCGCTTTGAGAAAGATGTGGCTTGTCCAGTGATACGTCTCCCTCCCCATGGGTGATGTAAGATCTGCATTCCGTTGTGTGCACATGCTCCATGTAAATAATTCAGATAATTTTAAGAATTTTTTTCCACACCTTTTAAATTTAAACCCCTTAAAATGACCGTGTGATACCAGTGTAACTGCTATGAATCTGTAGTCAGTTCTGGTTTGCCAACAGTTTTTCATGACTGGCTTTTTTGTTTGCAGCCTTGTCTTCCGTTGAGCCATCTGTCCGTTGTTCTTTTTTAGGATGAGTACTCGATTTTCCCGCAGACGTACTCCATAGACATCAACGGCTACATTCTGGTGTATTCTGTCACGTCTAATAAAAGGTAAGCAGCCTTTCTCATCCTTTTTTTTTTTCCATTCACGCTCTTTTACTCCGTGCGTTAAACGAGTGGGAACACGTCCGGTGACGAGTGGTCCGTCACCACGGAAACCGACGAAGAACAGGGGTGGAGGCGGGACAGCTAGTAGAACAGATAGCGCCGCCAGCAGGATCCCGGGGGAGCGCCCACATCCACAATGCAATCTGGCATTCTGAGCCAGGCTATAAAATAACAATTAAGGGGGCAAATGCGATTGGATAACAGACTGCTTGTTATGTTTTTTTTTCCATGGCTGGCAAATAATCTGGCGGTTTAGCGTTGGCATGAAACAGCTGAGCGTGAATCATAATGATTTCCGTGCGAGGGCTGGTCCGTACAGAGCTTGTTAGGGTGTTTGTCGGGGGGGCAGATGCCGCCATTCCAGTCTGGGAGTAATCAAGCCTCGGAATACCAAGCCAGGTTCTCTGGAGTCTACTGGGCAGAAGGATAATTTTAGTCGGGCACATTGGGGTGGGCAAAGGACCCCTACCTGATTGATGGCGATGTGAGAATGAGTGAAGAGTGCACTGATATGAACTCCCTGTCAGGCTTCATTTCCCATGAATCCTTCTTGCAGCTGATGTGGTAGCACAGACCATCTGAAGTCTCCCGATTTAACATCTTCCCACCAGGATGCCAGAGGAGTTTTTTGGGAGGGGTGGGGGGGACCTCCAGGGAAAGTTTGACCCATGGTGCAGTGGCGAGTGAGATCGCTGGAGACAGAGGTGAAGGGTGTGGGAATCTTCTGCGTTCTCAGACTTGGTGAGCGGGGGGGCGTCTTTTAGCCGATCTGTGTCTGATCCCTGTGGGTCGTGGGTCAGTATGCACGCCATTGGTTATTCCGCATTCGTGTGTTTTCATTTCAATATTTATGAAAATGCTTGTTTGACGAAACAGATTTTGTGGGTTAAATTTTAAAGGATCGCGTTGCTGAACTGAACTGAAACCTGACTTATTCTCACGCAGAGTGTTTCCCTCTAAAGACGAGGCGCCCGTTGGCTCTTTATGTTTCTTTGCATTGCATTTCGAAAACCGCCTGTTGTTTTCTCTCTCAGACGACGTTGAACAGGAAGCCATGCGTGTCCTGGATTCAGGTCAGTGAGGAGAGGGTCACAGTCTGTTCACGTTCCTCCAGGGCGGTCCGCGGTCGTCGGTCGCGATTCGTCAGCTCGGGTCCCTCAGCAGTGCCCGTTTATCTGTCACACCTTTCATCCCTGCCTCTATCCCCGAGACCCGCGAACAGCCGGCAGAGATACACATAGACCTGAATGTGGCCTTGCTGAAATCTCTGTGGCCGGTTTCCAGGCATCAGCAACCCTCCCGGGGTCCGTGTCTCCTTGTAACTCAGGTATGCGTGACGGTGATTTTGTGGGGGCTGACAAATCGATACCGGCCGAATAGTGCAGCAGAGCCTCCCGGTCGGATGCTGACGTGAGGTGTCTGACACACTCTGTTTCTTTGTTTTCATGTATGGAAGAGGTGCCAGTGTCGGGTTGTGGCTGCCCTGTCCTGGCATGTGCTACCCTGTGCTGGCTTTTAATGGCCTTTCCCACCTGCTGCACCCAGTACTGGCCGTCACCGCTCTGTACTGGCCTGTAAGACCCCATATTAAACCGCAATCATGACTGATAAACAAACTCTCTGAAATAGGGATTCCTTGTAATTAAATAAGCAAAACCACAAAAGAGTGATCCTTTGCTCTTCATTGCGGTTTGTGTCATTATTTGTGTATTTTCAGGTAAAGCAGAATTACGCTCAGTGCTTGCCGTGGTCTGTGCTGCGACCGCATGCAGAATGATGTGGTGGGGGGGGGGGGGGTATGTGAGACCCTCTCAGTGATGATCTCACTTTTGATGGTTATTACAGCCCCCAGCTTCACGCTGATAGCCCTTCTGCTACGAGTCACGTTCCTAAGAATGATGATAATCTGGGGGGGCGGAGCTGGGTCTCCTGAAGGCATATCCGGGAGCTGTCTGTGGAGCCAGGTGGCCGGGCCACTCTCCAAAGAGGGCAGGTGGGCCACGAAACACCTCCGTGCTCCTGATACCTTAATGCACATGACGCAGTGGTTCTACCTTTCTCTGACCCCGGCCCAGGCTCCCCCGCCTCTGCTTCTTATGGTTCAGTCCAGATTCTTAACTGGGCCCGATTCGGTGGCTTGACATTTCAGATTTTCGGAGAGGATATTCCACGTGAAGTCACAAACAGGCGAGTGATGTTTAATACTCATAAAAAAAAAGCCATTAATTAATGTAATTACTTTTAATTAATGTCATTTTAATTGTTTAGAATTATTTACTACAATTAAAGCCTTTTGCTCCATTACAAAAGCATTTCTTTTGATATCAATGGCTTCATTGAAAAGCAAAAATTTATCAACAGAATTAACGAAAAAAAAGTTTACCTAACATATGTCAAGCTAGGGGTGTCTCTATGGCAGTTTTATAGGGGCTTTAGTGCCCCCCCTCCCCCCAAATAAATATACACTAATTAGTTTAAATAGTGTGTTCTCATTAATTTCCATTAAAATCAGCCCCCCCAGCAAAGGCTTAGCCCCCCTTTTTCATGAATCTCTAGTGACGCCCTTGCATCAGAATTTATTAGGATGAAAATTCCGCTAAGACAGTTTTAAAGATCCCCGAGCTGCCAACTTTTAGACAGTTATATGAGTATTAATAAAACCCAACCAAGCGTCCTTAATTAACTGGACAGATTTAAGGAAAATAAGCCTACACACGTAGCTTTTAGGGTTTACACTCACAGGGTCATCAGATAAACACACACACACACGTCAGATGGATTCTGGCTGACACGGTAAAACAGGTGTGCTTCAATGTCAGCGACAGGACCAGGACACATTTAGGGTAAATGGGAGGGACAGGAGATTTGTCATGAATAATCAGCCGCCAAATCTGTGTTTGGGAGGACATGTCGCATACAGGTACTCGTACCACGTTAGATTTTAGACACATCCTCACTGCCTGTTATCTTTACTTCTGGCTGTTAAGTTTACAGACTTGTGTTGTGTATCATCAGAAGGACTTATTTCTGTGTACAGGTCCCATAAAATATCACAGTTGTTAAATGGATAAAGGTTTTTATATTAAGAGCGAAAATAACAGCCGATTATCTTCCACTTAAATGTCTTTTCTCCCAATAACTCCCCTGTTTCCTTGTTATTAATTGGGGCTCTGTGGATCTGACCTGAGTTCAGCTGGAGCAGATTTATGTGTGTCTGCAGTACAGACGGCATCGCCCCATCACATGGCAGCCGCCCTGAGCTCCCTCACGCTTTACATGGTGCTTGGTACAGGCTGGGTTATGGTCTCTCATGGCCTAGAAAAAGAATAAGGCTATTTAAAGAAAACTTAACGTTAAGGTGGCTCTTTGTAAAGTGGCCTCCTCCCCGTCTCTGTTCCATCTGTGCATGTCATCTGCCAGGAGCTGCTCCGGCCCCGTGACCCCCCCCCCCCCCACCACGGTACGGCCACAAACACAGAGGGTCGGAGGGGGGTCTTCTGTTGCCGTGGGAGGATACGCCAGGCGGTATGTGTGATGGCGCGAGCTCAGGAACACTGTGAACCTAGTGAAGGGGGCCGTCCGGAACCACTCGTTCCCGATGACCTTGGGCGCCACCTACTGGGCTTGAAGTGTGTCTACACTGCATCGTGCCTCCCCGTCATGGTGTCTTAAATGGGGAATGGGAGGTATAAAGTCCAAGCAGCAGGTGTAGCAGTTAGAGGTTGACCCAAGAGGACCACAGGACTGCACTTTGGCAGAGACACCTGTACTGTAGAGAGTATGTGCCTGTGTTGCATTGTGGGTGATTTTTGGACGCTGACCAATTGTCTGGTTCGGGGGGGGCGGGGTGCTGTCAGACAGAGGTGCTGGTCTTGCTGAGAGTGCAGCTGTGCTGATTTATGAGTCCTGAACACCGGTTTGTACCAGTGATTCTGATAACATCTCCATGGGTCTGCTCTTCTGGCAGCTTCTGGGGAACGCTGGCCGGCGTTCGGATTTAATAACTCTTTGTCGTCGCACCAAAAGTACGGTTCCTCCTCAGTGCTGCTCGCCTGCCAAACTGATAATCTCTTTGCTCCTTCTTCTTCCCGTAGCTTCGAGGTAGTAAAAGTCATCCATGAAAAGTTGTTGGATATGGTGGGGAAAGTCCAGTAAGTATTTATCACCTGGTTTTCTTCTTGTTTTCTGTTCAGGCGATGCGGGAGGATGCCCGATAACTGGCACTGTGTTTTATTCCTGCAGAGTGCCCATTATGCTGGTCGGAAATAAGAAGGACCTGCACATGGAACGGTAGGTACCCCACACGGCCGCGAGAAGCTCTCTGAAGCCTGTTGTGATGATCAGGTTTGGGAGAACTCGATCCCAGTGCCAATTGGAGACTGGGTGTATCTGAATGGGGCAAATGTGCCTGTTCCTGTGAGATAAACACATCAGAAGGACCAGGTTGTCTGCAGAATCCAGCCCGTTTAGTTTCTGGTCTTTTTGCAGTGGTACTGAAGAGAAGTTAATGCGAGGCTCGGTGCAGGGCATGCGATAAGCGAGCAGCTGCCCCAGCAAATGCCTGATAGATGAGCCGGCTTCCGGAGAGCATCTCTCGGCGGCACGGCCTGCGTGGATTTTGTTCTGGATAATTTATTATTCAGATGATCTGTGGTGGAAGAAGTCTTGCGTCTCGCTGCCGATTGCGGGAAATGGGTAGCCGACCTGATCCCACGTGCCCCAGATTCCATTTGAACTCCTAGAGTCCCACAGTCTGGAGTCCATGAGTGACAGCCCCTCTAGGGGAGGGGCTCCGTCCTGATGGGACGTGGGTACCCAGAGGACCCCAAATGCGTTTAGAAAGAAGACGTCAATGGTGCAGAACTGGTCCACAAGCTCACTCTGGGAGGAGTCACTTTGAGGCAGCCTTAAACGAGAGCATGATGCCCCCCCCCCCCCCCCACCGGTGCCCTCCCTTGGAGGTGTTTCAGCCGTGACCCTCCTTCAGATCTTCTTACTCGTCACTCTTTGGTTTCACCTCCATGTGCTGGGCACATTGATATGAATTAAGGCAAGTTTGCACAGAGATTTTAATTGTTGTGCAAATTGTCATTGTTCTCTTGGCCTCCCTCTGTTTTAATGCCAGTGATTCTTTAATGGCAGTATTTCTGGTTCTGCTGGATGGGACATCCAAGCCTGAAATTTAACAGCTCATTTAGTGAGATGGAGAATTCGTCTCTCCTGATGCCAAGAGACTTTGCAGAAACACAGTGCCTGCATCACCCCCGCATTGAGGATCACATCTGTGTGCTGATCTCGTCCCTGGCTGCTAATAGGACAATAGGAAGTTTTTCCTTTTTTTGCACTTTACTAAAACATGGCTTAATTTACAGTGCAGGAAGTAGGTAATTTAATAAAGGCAGCTAGATTGTTGGTTTTGAAGATCAGGTTGTTGACCTCACTTCCAAGGGGTGGATCTCTTACTCTAGTCTGGTTGAAGTTTGAATCTACTCTACTTACACTTACACAAAAAAGTTCTCAGAGCAGAACTAATCAGATTGTAGAGGAGGTGGGCTCAAGCAACTAGAGGAGGCTTGACCAACCAATCAGATGTCGACTCGGTTCTTGGTGGCAGTGGAAAAGCACCATTAGACTGAAACCTCTTTTTGTGAGCCTAGTGTAACGGTGTGTAAAAGACTGGACCAGTTGTCCCTGTATTTTGACCTTTAACCTGTAAATACATCCTGGATTCTGGCAGCAGATGGGTCGCTCTCCTGTCCTGTACTTGGAAACACAGCGTCACGTGTGCTTGTGTCCTGCGGCCTCTGTCTTTCAGCGTAATCAGCTGTGAAGAAGGGAAGGCACTCGCCGAGTCTTGGAACGCGGCCTTCATGGAGTCATCCGCTAAGGAGAACCAGGTACCAGCGAACCGCCAGCAAGCGAATGCCTTGAAATCCAGTCGCTACTTACAGGGGAAGTTCTAGAATTTTTTTTTTTAATGTGGGGGGGGGCATAAGAGGGGCCATAGTTCATACAGAGGAGCCACCCTTATTAGCCAATGATATATTTTGAATTGTTGAGTGGCAGGGCAGTGGGCTCTCCGTGGGCCAATTGGCTTTCAGAAGCCCTGAAGTCAGCTTTTCTGTAGTCCTGCCCCTGGTTATTTATAATAGGTTTTAACACTATTATATTTTGCTCCATGATCACATGATAGTCTACCCTGTTCTATGATGCTGTTGGTCTGGTGTCGCCTAATGAACAGCGTGTTTTATTAGAGTAGATTTCAGAGGTGAAACATGCTGTCAGGGCTGGAACGGACAACAGTTGGAAACCAGAGAAGATGGAACTTGGAGAGAAGACTTAACATTAGGCTTATCACGATACTGAAACTCGATACCGATACCGATACTAAGGATGGTGCTTGATAATCGATACTATTTTCAATTCTACAGGGGGAGAAAAGACAAACACAGGAACTTTTATTATTATTTTTTTTTAATAAAGTGAGAACACCACCAAAAAAATAAAAAGCCAAACAATACAATGAGAAAACAACCCTAATAAATAGAAAAAAGCCATTAACATTGTAAAATAAATAAAATATCTTAAAGCTCTATTAGCTTATGCAAATATACAGTTTTCTTCTGAGGATGGGCTTACAACAACAACTGAAGTGTAACTACAGTACCATGAATGAAGATGTGGCTCTGCTGGT
This sequence comes from Gnathonemus echidnorhynchus, assembly GCA_026776725.1. Taxonomy (NCBI): domain Eukaryota; kingdom Metazoa; phylum Chordata; class Actinopteri; order Osteoglossiformes; family Mormyridae; genus Gnathonemus; species Gnathonemus echidnorhynchus. The sequence goes on along the minus strand of JAODJU010000106.1, from coordinate 325,412 downwards.
CCAGAGATCTGTTGTGCTGCAATGTCGGGTTCTGTCCCAAGTTGTGCAAGAATCATTTGCTTGGTGGTGGCGTACAGTTGTGGAATTTCTGTGTACATGAAGGGGAGAACATACCGTGGGTTCAGGGGGTGTAACATATGTTGAAAGGCAGGTTTTTTAACAGTGTAGACAGAGATCTGGTCCATAAAAAAATGTACTCCGCAACAGCCCTGTTGAGCTTTTGTGCCTCTGGTGATTTGGCACTGTATTCCCACTGTTCAAACAGTGCTGGTAGGGTGGGTTGTGTTTGTGGCTGTTTAGGTCTGGCTGTTGGTCCCCTTCTCTCAGCCTCAGCCTGGGACTATAAGACATACATAATGATTGTCAGATACGAACAACGGCGTTTTATAGGTTTGGCACCATGGCCAAAAATAAATAAATGAATGAACAAATAAGTGAAAGAATATATTCATATATATGTAATATATTCATATATATACATATATAAATAAATGAACGAATAAATAAACTGATCAATTAAATGAACGAATACAGGAAAGAAATGTATTTTAATGTTTTGAGCCAAACTAAAAAAAGCACTCCTTTCTTCGCATGGCGTAGCAGTGAAAAATATATGCGCGTTGTGCGCTTAGATAATTGTAAAACGCGGAGAGAGAAGCAAAGACACAGCCATTCTTATAGTTAACTTACAGTATTACTTGACAGTAGCACTTACAATATTCACATTACGTTTGAACAACAACTTTACTCTCCTCTCGAAACTCTGTGTATAAGTCTGAGTGATGGCCTTTCAAATGCTTCGTTAAATTTGTTGTGCTGGTCGTTTTGGTTGCGACAACTTTGAAGCACTTCTTGCAAATGGGCTTGTCCACATCTTTTGGTTTTCCCCGTTCATCTGGTTCATATGCGAAATATTTCCAGACAGTGCTCTTGCTTTTTACATTCTCTATCAAGCTTGGTGCTGCTTTCGCCCACTGCCATGTTTTAAGTGTGTCTCTCATGTAAAACAATGGGTCCTCCAGGTAGCTGTTGTCGGGGGAGGGGTTGCCCGCTGCAATGCCTGTTGAAAATTGTTGTAGTCTGCCGGTGATTCCCGTGAACCGGCAGATGCAAAACTGGCATTTAACTATCGATACCAGCGCTAATTGATATCGAACTCAATACTAAATTTTAGTATCGATTTAGTATCGGAGAATCGATTTTTTTGACATTACTTAACATGGCTGTGGAACTCTTTTACTTGAATGAATTCATATAACAGGGACATCCATTGTCATTGTTTTTAACAAAAACCGATTCATCATTAGCCCGTGTCACCGATGGCGAGACTCGAGTCTATTTATTAGCTGTCAGGCCAAGCAAGGGCAAGTCCGGACCAGGAGGGACCACCTGGATTTATTTGTGTTCCCATCGTAATGTGGAACCCAGAGCAGAGCCTTGACGGTGATATAGCGATGTTATTAAAGAAAAATAACCAGCCTTCTTAGTGATTAGTTGCTGTACCACTGAGTAATCTTATGGTATAAAAGTAAAAAAAAATAAATAACACTGCCACTTTTAGCTCCTAGTGTGGGTACGCACCCAAACATTCACAGATGGCCTTGGTTTGAGCCACAAAAGAGGGAGAAGGGATCACCGATTTTTGCAGTGGATCTGGGTACAGCCTGACAGAGTAAAAACAGTTTGACGGACTTCATAAGCTTGGGGTTACATCTCAAATACTGGTATAAAAATGAAAAAGGGCGCACACTACCAATCCAGAACAGACTGCAAGGATATGGTTCTTGATATGCTTGAGGTCCTCTTGGCATTAAGGGTCTCTCAGGTGAATGGTTTAATGCATTCTTGCTGAGTTTCCATGCTGAGACTGTATTTTATAAGGGGGTCACAATGGGTACCTAGAATGACAGCAAACGGAAAGTGAAAATCCTGCTCCCCCAAGCCTCCCTATCATCTCGTTTTTACCGCCGCATGCTTCAGTCCGCTGAGCCCTGGCGAGCGCTATGGGCCGTAATGACTCTGGGCTGCCTCCACTGCTCTAAGAGCTCTGCGGTCCCCCCATGCTTTGCTCAGATGCCCAAAGAAGTGCCAAATTACTTTCAAGAGCCACTAGTAATATGAAGCGTGAACGCAACTCCCGCAGACACACATAGGGGGCGGTCTTACAGGACACTGTGCTTTCGTGAAATGATTAAGTTCCATAAACTCCCTTTATGGTTAACCCTAGACAGCATGTTGCCTGTCTTTTAGTGCTGTTGACACATGGGGGGCGGCAGGGGTCGGAGCCTAGGAAAAGAAAACAGTTCTTCCTTGTATGAAGGGGGCAGTATCTCACCTCTGGCCCATTGCAGTGGGGGGGGGTCATGCTGCATGGTATACAGTCAGTGTTTAAAAAATGCATGGTATACATAGAATAGATGGATGAAATCTCATTCATCCATCTATTCATCTTTCACGGCTCTCATCCCCTAAAGGGTCATGGTGTTATTTACAAATTAAAATGTAAAAGTCTCACCACATATTATGAACATAAAACAACAGGAATTAAATAACATATCATCCAGTACCAATTAATTTATAATATATGTCAGGTATATGTTTACATTAGTATGAAATATGTGCTTTTTTGGACCATAATTACATCCTTTCTACCTTTGGGCCCTCGAAAGAATTTAATCTCTGTTAGTCATCACTAGGTGGAGTACAAAGGAAGTCTCTGTCCTTCAAGCTACTTCAGCGTGAGCATCAGAACTGGGGCTGAGACTGCAGTTCTCTGAGTCTCCTGTAGGAGGCAGACCCTTTCCACTCAATGGCCAATGGATGCCTGCCTGTTGTGTGCCTCGAGTACTTTAGCTGCGTGTAAATTGACGCTGTGTAGAGGCAGAGATCGTTTTATCAGGCAAAGGTGGTGAGCCATCATTAGGTGATCACCAAGCTGTGTTGCTGTGTGAGGAACCTGAGCCCTCGGGGGTTAACTGCTAGCACGGGCAGCCGCTGTCCGCTAACACAGGCTGCTGCTAACATGGGCGGCCTCTAGCACGGGCAGCCGCTGTCCGCTAACACAAGAGGCTGCTAACATGGGCGGCCTCTAGCACGGGCAGCCGCTGACAGCTAACACAGGCTGCTGCTAACATGAGCGGCCTCTAGCACGGGCAGCCGCTGACGGCTAACACAGGCTGCTGCTAACATGGGCGGCCTCACGCACGGGCAGCCGCTGACGGCTAACACAGGCTGCTGCTAACATGGGCGGCCTCACGCACGGGCAGCCGCTGTCCGCTAACACAAGAGGCTGCTAACGTGGGCAGCCATTAACCACCTCACACTCCCTGTGCCCCCCCCCCACCCCAGACTGCCGTGGAAGTGTTCAAGAGGATAATCCTGGAGGCGGAGAAGATGGACGGAGGCGCGCCGCAGGGGAGGACGTCGTGCTCGCTCATGTAGTCCCCCCTCACCCGCCCGCCACCGCACTGGACACTGGGATATCCCTCTACTTGAAGGCTAACTGCCTGTTTTCCTCCATATAAACTTGGCTTTTCATTTATCCGTTTGTTTCTTTTTCCCCTTTTTTGGTATTTTGTGTGTTTTTTCTTTTCCTTTTCTTCCTAAGTGGGACAAAGAGATATTTGAAAATGGAGGATTATTTGTCACTCTCACCACTGGATAGCCTCAACCACATCCCATAGCCCCCCAACCCCCCTCGGCTCCTGTATACCCCCCCCCCCCATTCACACCTGCTTTATTTTCGTTTTAAAGCCTTTTTCCTTAGTTTCCCTTCCCGTTGAATTTGTATATTGTATTTCTTAAAGATAATTATGGCCAAAAAGTAGCCAGCATTAATTTGTGTAGTGAAATGTTGTTCCACACTTTTTTGATTGTAATCATTAAAAGGAGCATATTGTTACACTATTATTTAAGTCAGTGGCGGGGCTGATGTGTCATTTTTGTTCAGAACTACAGTGCCGTTTTTTTAATGCAGCGATGAGGTCTGCGGGGGCATGGGGGTTCTGCACCTCTCTGCGTAAAACAGAAATTGAAAATGGACTGAAGAGTCACTTAAACGTGGAGCTCCGTGACCTCTGTGGTAAGGTTTAACCTTTGACCTCCTTTCTGATTGGTCTGCTCTGTGGCTGTGCTGTGCCATCTGACCAGACTTCCAATTCCGTTTACCTTCATTATGGGACATTATGGGAGTCTTCTTCAGATCCTGGGTTGGCCAGTGGAAAGCTCACAAACCTCAAGATAACTATCTCAAGGTGGGGAGGTGAGGTATAATTTATTGATCTAATCCAGACGTCACATTCACGTAAGAAAGAATTAACCTATAATTCATGCATGAAATGACAATTCAAAGAAATGGGTGATCTCAGGTCTACTTGGGGATTTTTTCTGTAACCAGTGCTGCTTGGTCAGTAAGGCTCAGAGCTCAGGAGTGATTAAAATGAAACCGATGTCCAACAAAAGTATTGAATAAGCTTTCATGTGCAGGAACAAGAAGACTGTGGTATTTAAGAGTCACCATGTGGAAATTAATCAGCTGTGACATCGCCTAGCGACATTGGGTGCGTATCGGCCCTTACAGCCCTGTAAAGTCCAGCTAGAAGCTGTTTCAGCTCCCTTGATCTGTTTTGTCTGCATCCTGGGTCAAGGGGCATTTTTACAAAAGCATACTTCGTACAGCAATATTTATCAATGGCGGTCATTTAGGTCTTATTAAATCAGTCATTAATCCACTCGGTCAGAATGGGTTTTGGCTGATGCAGTAAGGCGCTTACGCAGAATATAATTGTTAAATCATGGTGGGAAGACCCGATGTGATCTAACCATGGCTAAATGTCCTCCGATTCTTTAAAACTCATTAAAGTCACTGAGGCTGCCTGAGGTGCAGAGGTGGAAATTTCAGGTCCAGAAAGTAAAAATCCAGTCCAAGAATTTGTTTCAACCAATCATTTGAGCATAAAGAGTCACAAACAGAGTACTCAGCTGCTTGGTTGAAGCAAAATCTTGGACTAGATTTTTACTTTCAGGGCTTGAAATTTCCACCTATGCTGAAGTGCATGGTTTTATTTTTCAATACATGACACAAGGACCAGTTAGGCTTATTGGAGATGTCACACATGGAGTCGCATTAGGATGTGTACCGCAGTCTTCAGTTACAGAGGTTCTTCGTGCAGCATCTGGCGCAAACGGTGATAGTGATTTGAAGCTTGATGCAGTCATATAGCCCCATGCACTTTCTGACGACTGAGGCTGAGAAACGGGAAGTGACACGGCAAGGTTAATGAAGCGCACTGGAAATGATCACGGGTGTGAGGAGAACCCAGTGGGGCGTGATTGGGTGGGACTCACTGGAGGGAGACAGGTAGACGACTCTCAGACGTCATTGGGGCCCTTGCATGTTTCAATGGTGTGTTGTGATGGATGTATGTTGGATTCACCATGGTAGCACTGAAGAGTTTCTCCTGCAACACAGACAGGTCAGTAACTCTCAACCCTCTTGCCAAACAGCAATTAAATAGAGAAAGAAAAAAAAAAACATTTAAAGGGTGCTGTGGGTTCCTGCCCTGCCTCCGAGTTTGCGTTTTCTCCCCATGCTTCCCCAGATATTCCAGTTTCCTCATGCTGTTAAGGTAACTGGCCTCACTAAATTGACTTGGGCGTGTGTGCCCTGTGATGGACTGGCATCCCATTCAGGCTTATGCCCCAAGTGACCCGGGGTACCTGTCAGGCACACTGTCACCATCAACTGGATGATCAGTATGGAAAACAGATGTACAGGGTGTGTTTGCATTCCAGAGAACGTTTCTGCTCATATTTCCCCTGCTTGGTGCAATTAATGGCAGCCACCTTTCTGCATGAGTCATGCGGTTTAGACGGTTCTGCAATAGTCCTTGTCTTAATTTTTCATATTCGGCTATGCAGAATTTCTGGGTGTGACCAGTAAACTCACCGTACGTTAGGACCAGCAGCAGAACCAGGGTGGAAACCAGGATCTTCATTGTTCTGTTAGAATTTAAGAACATGACCATTTCGATAATGTCATTTGCACACTCTATAAAATTTTATGAACTATTCCATCGCCTACATAGCTGAACATCAGCTAATCAGAAGGCACCAAAAACTCGTCACCCTGTTACCAGCATGTGTCTTGGGTCCAAGCATCCATGTCCGAATCTATGCCCTTGATTAAAACTATGGTTAAATTGGAACAGAACAATAATGTGGTATAAGGGGGTGTTTAAATCCAGCCTATGGATTTAGGGAGACAATTAAGTGGAAAGAAAATTCAAGGAGGGAAGCAATATGAGCAAATCTAGAGAGTGGGGGAAGAATGAGCGCATAATGGTTAAAAGATGGATGGGGGGCAGGCAACGAAGAAATAATGACAAACATCCTGGGGGGTGTTAGTGACCAAAAGCAGGACAAGTGGTTCTTCTGAAGCTGAATTCTGTAACAGCCGGCAGGGGAGGGGGGCCAGGAGATGAGAAAAAAATTAAATCTTGGTGAATCTCGGCGAGGTTTTTAACATAGCCATCTAGGTCATTATGCTCTTAGTAGGAATGTTGCCAAGCAGAGTTCATTAACAAGTACAGTCTTCTTAAGAAAAATGCTGCAGGTTTTCTGACACTGTTCCATCCTGCTAGTCAGTGAAGACAGAAAAGTAAGGCGGTTATTTGGACCTTACCGCTTCCCGTAGGACACGCTGTGCTGTAACCCTCGATTTCGCTCCCTACGATTCCCCTCCGCCTCCTCTCTTTATACGACCACCCTGTTCATCCTTCCGTTCCACGGGGAAACCGCCCTCCAATAAAAGTACTGTATAAAATGGAAGGTTTATCTTTCAAAACATGTCCACTCCCAGCCTCTCTCAGCGGGGGTGTAACATTGTGGCAACACACAAGGTTTCACAACCCTAAAATTGGGCCCACAAAGCAACCCCCCCCCCCCCCCAGGCAAGCCGGAAATACTGCCCATGAAAACTCGAAATAAAATAAAAAAAAAACCTTTAAACCTTTTTTATGGTGAATGTACAGATATATACGGCTTGGATGCAATTTAATGTATAACAGCCTCCCTCTCTGGACAAACGGCCGTATTTGCAGGCAGACCCCCGTGTAGGGCAAACAGGCTATGTTTGATAAGGTGTACTTGTCCCATAAACCATTTACACCCCCTGTGAAAAGAACCGTCCCGACAGGAGTGTCGCTGTGTTTCTGCTAGCTGGCCGAGCGCAGAGGCTCAGCCAAACCACACACTTTCACACCGTATATTCCTGAATCAATCCCCAAGGGTTACACTAGTATTCGTGAAACGTACATCCATCCATCTTAAAACTGTTTATGTAGGACTGAGTCATGGGGCTGTGGGAGGGGGAACATATATTACGTAGTGAGGGGAGAAGGTAGGGATTATACACACAGGATGCCAGTTATATGTGAGATGCTTCATCTATTTAGCAGACACTGCAAGTTATGCAATGAGATTTCAGAAACGTGTGTCCCAAAAATAATGTTAATGTTTCATAATTGCACTCTATTGCAATCTTTGCGCAAGAAATGAAGACTCTGGCGGTTGCAGATAAAATTTTACAGCTAGAGAGCTTCCTTGCGGGGATTCTGTGTCTGTGCTCAGTCTTCTGGGCAAAGTGTTATGCAACTGCAGCTTGGGATCAGACTCCTGCAGGTCAGTCTCTTCACACGCGCACACACACACACACACACACACACACACACACACACACACACACACACACACACGCAAACACAGCAAGCGTCATTCAGTGCAGGCGAGCACAGCAAGTAAATCCACACTGGAAATATTACAGTACTGATTAAGCACTTACTGCACATATTTTATTCTGTAATACAATAGTGATAAGCGAGCCAGGAGTACAGTACAGTCTCTAGTGGATCCAAAGTATTCCTGAAACCCGATCTGCCCGTGTTATTCCAGAATAAAAAAAATTTAAAACACTTCTCAGTATTTCAGTGACCCGTGAGTGATCTTAGACGCACTAGGCACACTGCTGGCATTGAGAGAGCTTTCGCAAGACGGGGCCTAATCAGAAAGGTTGGGAGACTGATGTAGCGGTGGTCAGCGATGCTAACAGAGCCGAGTGTGTTTCTCAGTGTTCGGACTGACCACACTAATGGGTTTATGTTATCGATCAGTGAACCTCGTCGGTGTAGATCTCTCTTATCGACTGTGCCTCTCCAAAGAGTTGCTGACTTCGGTGAGCTGGGACTCGGAATATCAGGGACGTTTAATTCACGATGTCATATTTTGCTTGCGTGTGCCCTTACTGGGCGCTATCAGCTTTCACACGCCAGACATCCCAGCGTGATTGTGGAAGGTAGGCCATCGACGGCGGGCGCCAGGGTGCAAACAATCCCAGATGTCCAGACAGCACCCCACTCTGGCAGCCCGCAGTACTGCAGCATCCAGGACACTGTTTGATTCCAGCAGCAGACCCCATTTATAACTGTGAACGGTTATCCATCAGCTGTCTTGAAGCTCCACTCACGAGCTGGGAGGGCAAGAGGGAAGGTGCTTTCTCATGCATAATTGTGTTGAAGCCAGCGCCACACCATAAATGTTCTTTTCCCCACACCATTCCATTTCTGTCCAGGACTCCTCCCTGTCATGAGATGGGGGTGTGCAAGGCCGGCTCTGGGTGCTCTGGTTGCCTAGGTGAGATTATGTTAAGACCCCCCTGCCCAACCCCCAGAGCAACAGAAAATAAATTTTGCCAGTTCATTTATGTTAAAATCATTTCAGTAACACATGGTATCTGGCTGCTAACTAGCTAGCTAGCTAGCGTATTTCACAAGAAAAATTGTGAAATATTATGTCGCCTATAGGCTCGGCCAGCCCTGGGGGTGAGGGTGTGGTTGCTTATGGTCACTGAAATGTCAAATAAAAGACTAGAAAAACTGTTAGATTAGACCTGACTACAGAAATGCATGACATGAAAGGGATGTCGTCATTGTTGACACAGGCCTGGGTGGTGGCAGTCGGGGGGTTGCCACCTGACCAATCACGGGGGCAGCCGGAGGAGAGGCAGTAACATGTGCCGAACAGGCACCACGAAACCCTATCCAAGCAAAATCCTTTGTGGGGGGGGGTCCCCAGTCCCCAAGGCTGAACTCTGGAATAAGCAGAGCCAAACGCAGGCAAAATGTGCGCTAAGCAGGATCTGTAACATCCTCATTGTCTTTTGCCTTTTGTTATCATAACCCCCTGGAAAGCCCGCCCCCTAGAGAGCCAGACCCTTGGAGAGCCCACCCCCTAGAGAACCCGCCTCCTGGACACCATGCTCCCTACCTTAATGTTATATATTATAGTATCAATACTCTGGAACGGTAAGTACCTGGGGGTCTGACACAGCCCCCCAACCCCCCATGTAATCCATCAATCCATCCATCTTCCGGAACAGGGTCACGGTGAGCCTGGGGCTTATCCCGGCAAGCACAGGGCAAGAGGCAGGGGACATCCTGCCCAGGATGCCAGCCGGCGTGTCCCAGTTACCCATGATTCCCTCAAACCCAGAGGGGCCGCCTGAGGTAGCTGACAGGAAGCTCACTGCTCCACTTACAGATACCATGGAGATGATCTGCACATCTGCTTTACACAGACTAGCGAGTGGGATTGTTTCATGTCCCAAACACAACACTTTCTATAGCTATTACTCATTTTAATATGTTTGAATTAAATAAATGCAGATTGCTGACCACGAGTCAGACATGATGGATATGCATGAGGTGGTGGGGGGGGGGGGGGGTTCCTCTGGTTCTCCAAGCTTCTCAGATACAGTCAGTGATTTTTCTGCCCTCCATCTGTAGATGAGTGACAGTGATTGGGGAGCCCAGCCCCGGACAGGCTCTGGGTACAATGGTAATGGTACATTTGGCAGACCCTTGAGAGTACAGCCCCAGTGACAAGTAATTATACCCTCAAAAGTACAAATTGGTACTCTTTTTCTGATGGTGTTACATGTATAATACCAAGACCAGCATAGTATCTACCCACACTTAGTGTAGCTAAACTGTATCCTAAAAAAAAAAATTTATTTGTTGTGGAGTGAATCTTATAATGTAACATAAGGGCTTGCTCGAGAGGACAGGCAATCGTTTCAAGGTAGTATTTCAACTGGCTTTTTCTTTAAAATGGTATTCGTTCCAGAGGTTTCATAATTTAATTAGATAAGATTACTGAGCACTTATTGACTGTGTGAATTATAGTTGCGCAAGGGGAGGATTTTTAAATAAAATTTGCCGTTCTGGCACCCGGGCGTCTCTCAGACAGCAGCAATCGTGCCCAGACACATTGATTTATCTTATTTTCCTCTCTTTTTGCCCCAACTGTTCGCGGTCGCTGGTGTGCCGTTATCCAGATCGTATTTTATGAGGGGAGGTGTTTCACCGGGCAGAAGCTGGAGGTGTGCGGCGAGTGCGATAACTTCCAGGACTGGAGCTTCATGAACCGGGTGAACTCCATCTGCGTGGAGAGCGGCGCCTGGATCTGCTACGGCCACCCCGACTGCCGGGGGCAGCAGTTCATCCTGGAGCGCGGAAAATACCCCGAGTTCCAATGCTGGGACGCGCACAAGGACCACATGGGCTCCTGTAAGCCTGCTTTCCTTTTACAGAGCTGGAGAGAAACATGCAGGTTTGGGATGAATCCTCTCACTGATTAGG
>JAODJU010000106.1:293272-314626 GCA_026776725.1 Gnathonemus echidnorhynchus | reverse complement strand
CCCCCCCCCCCCCCCCCCCAATAACCATCCAATATTATCCCCTGGACCCCCTTAAACGGGTGGAGACCCCACCCTCCCAAATGCATAGAAAGCGACACGTACGTAGAGTCTTTATCTCTGTACCCCGTTTATATTCTCTGAGCAGGAATTTTATCTTCTAACATCATATTAAAATAACTGTACCTTCTTGGGTCACTGGTGCTCAGGTTGCAGATACCTGGGGGCTTTAGGTGTGCTTGGGAACACGGGGTGCCGGGGGCAGCGCTGGGTCCGATCGCCGAGGTTTGAGCGCTCCTCCGTGACGTTACGCAGATACGGCTTTGCGGTGAATTAGGACAGACGCTTGGCAAGGAGGGTCGAGCTCCGTGTGCTGGACCGTGTGCGAGACTGATGTTGTTGTTGGCCATCATAAGGGGGTTCACTTCGTTTCAGCCAAACACATGGGAGGGATTTAAAAAAAAAAAAAAAAAAGAAAGAAAAAAAGCTGTGATTCAAGCTTGACAAAGTGGTATTGATTTGTTAGCGCGTGGTGGGGGGGACTAAACTTACATAATTCATAAGATGTCCGTGAAGGAAAATATTTAAAATGTGCGGCATTAAGTGTGAGAAGTACGAAGGCTTGTGGTTTTGACTGCTTGGAAAACATCGTTTCGAAACCCCACGAATGCCTTAAGGACGTATTTTGGAGTAACTCGTTACCCGATAAGAAAGTTTGAAGATTACGAATAAATATTTCAAGTTTACTGTTACCTTAATACGGTTTATAGATGCAGTTTGAAGTTAAAAAAAAAAACATATTTTAGAAATGATCTGGAGTGTGAAATATGTGGCATTCATGAACTGTGGCTCCTTAGTATTGGTGAGGGGACACTCAGTGAAGGACCCGACCCCCTCTCTCTCCACCAGCACGGCGAGCGCCACAGGATCGAGCTGTTCGATAGCGCTGGCTTCTTCGGGCGGTGTGCGGACCTCTGCGAGGACTGTCCCTTCCTGCAGGGGCACGGATTCAGCAGCCACTGCGTCAACTCCGTCCGGGCCTTCGGAGACGGAGCGTGAGTTTCTGTCGCGGATGCCGTTAGTCGTTAATGGCTTTCAGTTGAAATACTATCCCTACACCCCCTGCAGGGAAGCAGGATTTTTTTTTCTTCTAAATCTTTATTTAACTGTTTCCTATCCAGTACAGTTCAGCAGAAACTCACCATCTTTCTAATGACCCGTTTCGTAGAACAGATGCCTGACGTCCTTAGGCGAAGTACGGTGTAATTTAATGTTTGTTATAACATTCTTTGCACTAGCTTACATTTTTGCAACATGTTTCATATACAGTTGCCCGTCGATTCTAAGCACATCTTTGACATTCCTTAGACGTGAGCGAGGATAAGTCATTCGCAGACAAGGACCACAAATCTTGGTCTAGGTTTTTTGTTTATTTGCAAGTTAGTACATATATAATAATACGCTACAAATCATGTTAACGAGGGGAAATGCAAATGTCTGTGTCTGTCTATTTGAACTCGTAAACATTGTCTGTTTTGGTTCGTTGATTTCATAAACATGGCATTTCTTTGCTTATGTGATACCACAGTAAGAATGCACGCATAAGTATTTATAAATATCCCCCCCCCGCCACACACACACACACACCCCGAACTGATTCAGCTCAAACAAAGATAATGAAGTGTCAGTCTGCAGGATGCAGGAGTCAGTCTGAATAGGGAAACCACCAAGCAGCCACTTAAAGAGGTAGGATGATGATGATGGCGGTGGTGGTTTTCCTCCCCTCACACCTCTGCGCCTCCAACTTGGTGATTTACGAGGAGCCCAACTACCGCGGCCGGACGTACATCGTGGAGAGGGGCCACTACCCCACCCACAGAAAGTGGCACGCGCAGAGCCCCAACATCCAGTCCGGAAGATGGTGAACTGCTTTTAAAGCGCGTCTCTGGAAACTAATGCCGCGTTTTACCTCCCCAAAGTGTGGAACGACAATAAAATGCGTAGCCAGATAATATGCTTGATTAAAAACTTGCAACTGTTCATTTGTGTTGAAACACCTGCATTAAAACTAAGTGGATGGGACAACAATCCATACCCTAAACTAAATATTAAAATAATACGTTCTATAATGGATCATTTTTCGCCCGATGTAGACGTCTGTATTAAAACTGGGTGCTGTTCATTATGGAATTTGGGCAAACCTTTGTTGTAATTCTGATGGTGGTTTGATATCCTGGAAGATTGATAGATAAATGTTAGGTCCTTTATTAAGTACGACTTGAAGTAGGCTAATATTTTCTTTAACAGAGTTAAATGTAAAGACATATGTTTCGATTGTTTATTGAGTTCATAGAAAGTTTTACTTAGGCCTAATATAATAACGTATAATAACGCAAATAAAACGCATGTGGCGATATACTTAAAGGTATATTAAACATTAAATGACTTCCAATATAAACTGCATATTTATTGAAGTACTAGACGTGATGTGAAATGAGCCTGCAGGAAATTAAATATTTCGATGGCGTGCCATGTAATTATGGCTCACATCGATCATATTGGTCCATCATAACGTCTCCGAGTTAAAGCTGGATAATTTCTCCCGGGTGAAGGCTGCACCATGCCGATTTTCTCCCTGGACCTTAATGAATGACGCAACGCCACTTCCTTGTTCCGCGAAAGCGGTGCCCAAATGACCCCGGGAGGGGGGTTGATTTAAATACAATAAACGCCCAAAGCGCCGCACCGTAAACCGGGTGCCTGCGATTACGCCTGGGCAGAGCAACAGCGGCTGAAATGTCGGTCGCTTTCCTCATGCATGCATTTTGGTGATGAAACTACAATGAAATCACCGTCACTGCCGGACCGACGGACGAGATTTTCCAGCCCCACCACTGCGAAGTGAGGCCGGCGTGGCGCACCCTGCCACGATCCATGCTGCGCTCCGTCGGGGGCATCGATGAGTCCCGGTGCGGAGGGGATGGGAAGCGGTACCTCCAGGAGGACACGGTGCTTGAGAAGCGTCTACTCGGAGCACCGCGGAGGTATCAACTGGCTCAGCTTGAGCCCCGACGGCGATCACTTGCTGACCTGCAGCGAAGACGGGACGGCGCGTCTGTGGGAGACCAAGGGGCTACAGTGTTGCGCACTTCTGCAAGGTAAAGCATCCGGCATGAAGGGGTACCAAAGGAGCCTCTATCTCCCAGCAGCTCGTCTACAGCGGTCCCAAGCCCAGAAATCTGCATGACGTGCGATTCGCAAAGTTTATCCGGATAGTAGTGAGTAAAGGAGACAAAGGACGGAGGAATTTGTGTCTCACACTAATGTGATTATTCATCTGTGAATAATTGCACCAATTAATACAGATACTCCAGTTTCCGACGCTGGTCTGTTCCAGTACAGTATGGTACCGATAAAACACGGGACAGTAATCACGCACATCTTTACCGGATTACTGATTTTCTGTTTCTTTGTAAATGTTAGTCGGCCAAATGAAATCTTAAGAGTATTTGCAAATATAAATGATACATTTAAACACGTATAAACGTTGTTTACTTTCTTGCTGCGATATAATGTTTTATATTTGCCTTAAGGTACTGTCATTGTTATGATTGCTATTCCTTGTGATTTAAACAGTCGTGCACCGTTTGCTGTCATCGCGTATACGGATAGTTTGGCGGGATGAAAGAAACGTTATCCCTACTGACAGATTTGCTGTTATCGTGTATTATATAGTGCGGTTGTAACTTGACATTTTTGCCTGTGCTTTTACCGGAAGCTGTCACACAGGTCACTTTGATCGGGACCTCTGTATAGATTTTACACACGGAGCACTTTAATCCGTAAAATCTAAATCTACCTGTTGCTGTCAGAGCGGTTTAGTCACATTCAGGTCTTGAAATATATACTGTAAATGCTGTAAAGCCCTTGTAATACGAAAAGTTTGGCGAGATGAAAGAAACGTTATTCCTGCTTACACATTTCAATATCTAAATACGTATCACGTAGGCCTATCTGAAGCCAAGCAATACGAATAATAAACATGAATATAAAATGTCCGCCCCAGATTGTTTGTGCTCGCCTTTGGACTCTCCGTCCCCGACCACTTGCAGGGCATGACAGCTACGTCACCCACGGTCACCTGGAGAACGATGTGGCGTACACCTGCAGCGCGGACCACACCGTCAGGAAGTGGGACATGGCCACTGGGGGCTGCATGCACGTCTTCAGGGGACACACCTCCATAGTCAACAGGTGACCGTCCAGCCGTCGCGTTTTAACAGCCGCCGCTGCGGTTGGTGCCATATATCATCTTTATTAAAAAATCCTGTCATTGCGACTAGTTTCAAGTCTTATGAAGTGCGTTTTCCACCTGCCTGCTGGATGGTTCTTGAAAGGAAATACATAATACAAAGAAAAATAATATGAAAATATACAGTGTTGTGCAAAAGTTTCAGGCAGTCACAGGAAATGAGGTTTAAATTATCTTTATATCGGTATAAAACTATAATATCATTGCTGTCAAAGTGTGTCAGCTTTGCCATTTGGAAACCTCTGCAAAAATCACCACAGTATTTGTAGCAACCGTCTGCTACATCCATGTATTACAAGTTAATTAATTAATAGATCTGATTGAGAAATTTAACACATATATAGACATATATAGAATGGCTTTGGTGCCCCTGAGGAGAGTTTTGGGAACCGAAGCGGAGTTTATCTAGCCGTCGGACAAGATATCAGTAACTTTTTGGAGAACAGATGAAATTCTTGTTTATTTCTTATATTACTGTTAATTTGCATATGTTATGATGTTAAATTGTGGTTTTGTTTTTCAGAGAAAATATACAATTACTACCAGAATTAATAGAATATCGAAGACTTTTGCACAGTATACTGTAGATAGAATAAAAAAAGATTAGAACACAAATAAAAATAACAATAAAATAAAACAAAGGAAAATAAAAAAGGAATTTTATCAGTAGTTGTAAAATGAAGATATAAAATAAAAATTGTGGGACATTATAAAGTGTGTAGGTAAAGTGGCTCTTTAGGATTGGCATTATGGTGAGTTGTGACTTTTGGTTATAGGACAAGGTCTTGGAGACCAAATTTACCTTTTCGTGTATGTTTGCTTCACATTTTGTGGTCCTAAATAAATAAGAACTGAGAATAGTAATCTGTGCAACCAGGAGATGTGGTCAGTGCTGGAAAGATGAGTGAAAGTTCAAGGATTCGTATTTATCAAATGCAAGGTTTACAGTCGGACTACCCTAATAAATATTTAATAATGCCATGGTGCATATGTAAGAAGTGAGTGTTAAATGATAACTCTCATAGGCACATTTAGTAGTCTGCTAGCCTGAGGGTAGAAGCTCCTTGTCTGAGCCTCGCTGCATTCTCGCAGTGAGACCGCAGAAGCGCTTTCCAGGCTTCGGCGTGGTGAAAAGGTCGCGATGTTTCCATACATTCATGCACGTATAGCTAAAGGCTCCCTTTCTACGGGTTGGTGGAGCCCTCGCTGAATGCGGTGACTCGGAACAAGTTTCCTCCTTCAGCAGGGATGCCTTAATGCACAGGCTTCCCCAGACTGACACGCAGGGGCCTCAGCTAAAAAGGGCCCTCAACTTTTCTGCGTTAAATTACTGCTCATTTTACATCCTCCTGACCTAAGGTGTCTTATGTCAATACAGAAAATACAGTGATGTAATACCTGATGTAATAGATTTTTATTTTTATTGTTTTTATTGTTCTCATTAATTTTATTCCTATTGTTGTTTTTATTGCTTTTATTTTTATGTATCCTTTCATATTATTTTTATTTATGTTGCTTATTAACTTTTGAGCGCAACCCAGAAAGCAGGTGGAAAAAGCATTTTACTGCTAGGGTTGCAAAATTTTGGGAATTTTCCTGTCAATTCTCATATATTCCCGTTAATTGCCATAGAAAGTTTCCAACTTGGAATATTTCCAAACTTGGAAAGTCACATGGAATGGAAAGTTTCTGGAAAGTTTCCGGAAATTTTCGCCCCCTTTGTAACCCTACTGTGCATGCGTACAGTGTATGTTTGTGCATGTGAGAAATAAGACTAAAACTGAGACTAGGTTATTCTCCCAGGGTCCTGGTCACCAGCGGATGCCTGTTCAGCGGCTCGTATGACCGCACAGCTCGCTGTTGGAATCCTGACAGTGGCCGGCAGCTGCAGGAGTTCCGGGGTCACCGCAATGGCGTCTTGGCACTGGCTCACTTCTCCGCTCAGGACCTGGTGCCTGATTACGCACTGAGTGGCGGGCAGGGCGGCGACTTCCTGGTTACGGGAAGCACTGACTGCACTGTCAAGTTGTGGCTGGTTCTTGATGGCCGCTGCTGTCATACCCTCCGTGGCCATCAGGGGGCAATCCTCTGCATGCTGCTGGATGTGCCTGGCAGGGCCCTGTTCACAGGCAGCAGGGACCATACGGTGCGGTGCTGGGACCTTGCCACCGGTGAGCAGACACGAGTGCTGCAGGATCATCAGGGCTCCATCATCTGCCTGGAGGTAAATGCCGGGGCAATCCTACCATCCAGGCCCTATGACATTTCCAAAGCCAAACTCTGATCTGTACTGATTTACAGAATAGCATCAAATTCTTCTGGTTCATGGGAGGTGCTGTTATGATCCCCGTGGTGGGCCTTGAACTCTTAGGACATTCTGATGGTTTAAGCAGGAAGGACCTCATGTTTTCCGTTCCAGTAGGCCGCTGGAGAAGCACAAGTTATCCAAAACAAGGAGGTGTTGTTTATACCATGAGTGCTTTCCGAAGAAGACAATCTGCTGGTTGGTTTAAAAGGACAAAGGATCTAGAGTCCTAGATAATGTGAATCGTAATGCTTGTGACCATTTTCCCATTAACTGAATGGCTGGAGAATCAGTTCTGTTGGTTTTTACAATAATGAATATATAGAAATAAAAAACTGCTTGTATTTTCATTAAAACACATTAAAGCATTTTGCTCGAAAGTAACTGATATATCCTTTTTAAGGACAGGGCACATGACAGGAAGTTTGGCAAAGCTGTACATTGAACAGTTTTCTAGATCAAATTTTCAAGCTTCAGATGTTAATCTCTTCCTCCTTTAATTAAATGAGGATAAAATCGGTAATATGACACATCCCTCATCTTCCCAAGTAGGAGAGCACTTTTTAAGGGCACTTCTCTGTTTATTCGCTCTTGGCACGTGGCTGATAATTCCAGTATTTGGCTTTTCAGCTGTTGTCATCAATATTTAATAAGATGCACGTGGTTCACAGAAAAATCCAACCACATGTTTTCATGCTAACTTGACTTTTGACGAATACGACAACTGGAAGAGGCCCTGAAGCACTAAGCTGATGTACGGGTAGATCAGGTTGGCTTTTTAGGATCTGGGAGATTGGGTCCAGTATATTCAATCTTTAGGGGGCTGGCAGATAAATATATTAAGAAATCCATTGTTTCCACATGATAATCCAAAGTGCAATTCAGCCATTGCTCCTGTGCTTCTGGTGCAGATATCTCTAGCAATTATGGAACAGACTGGTACTCTTATTCTGATCAATAATACCAGGATAACTTCTCATATTAAAGATGTTAAACCTCAGAAGAAAGTCTTTTTTTTTGTACCCTGGATCCATTACATGTGTCCTGTTACTGTATTATTGAATTAGTCCATTTTGGTCCTCTCCCAGGGATTATGTTGGGGGTCAAAGTGAAGCCTTAAGAGAACAATAGTCAATTATCCTTATTTTAATCCAGTCTTTCAAGAATGATCTTGACCGAAATCCCTTCACCCAGTTTACAATGATTAAATTTATTCAGACAATGAAGAACATATGATGGGTATCGTGCTCCTGGTGGATGAAAAGAAAGAAAATTAGTCTTTAGGATAGAAGCCGGTTAGATTATTGGACCAGCATCTCAGAAGTTAATGGCCTCCTAAGCAGTGATGATTTTTGCTTTCTTCCCCAGTTTGTCAACAGACACTTGTATTCTGGAAGCACCGACCGCACGGTCAAATGCTGGATGGTTGCGTCCGGCGAGTGTGTCCGCACCTACAAGTCCCACAGGCACACCGTCAGCACGCTGCAGTTCCACGAGGGCATCCGTGAGTTCCTGGGTGTTTCTCAATACCAAGAACATACTTGTGGTCTTGGCAAGAAGGGTCTTGGTAACTTGCCTTCCAAGAACGAACTTGGGGCTCAGTGAATCATGGGAATCCTTGATATTTGAGGTGGGGCAAGAACGACATCTGGGGATTTTTACCATCCTCTGTACTTCTGTTCTTAGTATTGAAAGTGGTCTTTGGTAATGGAAGGTGATGTAAAAATAGGTACACAAAAACACAACTACGGTCAAGTAAGAAACAGCCCCTCTCTGGATGACCATGACACTCCATGTATCAGGGTGGGGGTTTCTCACTGGTTCCGTGCTTTTCTGTGAGATCCTCTTAGAGGATTTTCTTCTGGCCCTCATTCTGAGGAGAGTTCTCCATGTTATCACCCCAATGGTCGATGTGGTAGAGCAGCGGTAAAGGAAACCACATTTGCTTCCAAAACTCTACATTTCTGAAATCACAAACCGCTCCGTGACAAGACAGCAGCGGAGGTTTATTCGGGGGACGTTTGAGGGACGATGACAGAAGCATTGCACAACCTCATCCAAAAGCACAAAGAAATGACCAAAGCCGCATTCGCTAAGCAAGAAACTTTGTGGTCAAGAGACATTCTTCCTGTCCCATGCCAACACTGGGGAGGGAGAATGTTATATTTAAACCATCCATATGCTGAGTTCAACTTGGTAAGCAGTTCCACAGCAGTGGTGGGGATGTGTTGTTTTCTGTAACATGGAGTCTTGTCACATGCTTGAAGATCTTCCTGGGACTCCAGTTATAAAACACCTCAGCGGACTTTGGGGGATATTGGTTTTAAATTGCCTTTATTTTCTCATATCATGGCAGCTTGCTTTGCATTTCAAAGAGGGTTGGTCTTGCTATTCTAGCACGATTGTTGCACAATCAAAGTTGAATTATGCATGAAGATTAAAAAAACACAGGAAGTTTGTAGAACACCGCAGCTTTTATTTACCTTTTGGTTTAGGAAGGGTAAGAAGTTATTGAGAAGTTTGTCAACATCTGTATATTTATGAAGGTATTTGTGCATCATTATGTCAGAAGTTGTCTATAAAATTCCATTACACTGGTGTCTTAGATCTTAGGGTTATAATGGTCTCAACTGAATGCCAGCTTCTTCATAGAGTTTCACGTGACTCTCAGTTGAATCACAATGCTAAATTTGTAATTTTTGGCATTAGTTACACATCAGATTGAATTTAGGACATGTGGACAACTTTTCAGGACTTTAACTTGATACAGTAGTAGTGTGTTGGCAAATGTCCTCAGAAAATTTACTCCATCTGCGTTCCACTGGAACATGGTGATGGGACACGTTGTTTTATAGGATTGAAAAACATTGACATTGAAAATATCTCACATCAGTGTTTACAGGAAGTGGAGACTCGTGTGCAAGGGCCTTCGACACCACGTCTGGCATCTTGAGAAGAGTCTTCAAGGGACATAAATTTATCATCAATTGTTTACAGGTGATCCATTGTATGGTTTGTGCATTGGGTTTTAACATCATTTTGCATTTGAGATGCTTATTTAGTTATAACATTGACTGAACACAACTGTGAGGCTGTCATATAAAGGATTATACAACGTGAGCTTATTTGCTGCTGTTACATTTGTACTAAAATCAATTACTCCACCAGGTTCACAACCAGATGCTGTACACAGTGTCCCATGACTGTACTATGAGGGTTTGGGACGTGCGAGGTCTGTACAAACGTGACCAGGGTGAGGACAGCGAGAGCCGCTGGAAGGGCTCCTTTGGAATCGGCCTCTCGCGGGTGGGAAGGAACCGCGTTGGATGCTTGGGGCTCTCACATAGGCCCACCACGGCAACCAGCACTAGGAATGATCAGGAAGGTAGAGAAGACACCTTGGAGCTGGACTGAGCTCAATGTCTCCACCCTTCTTTTTTCTCTTGACTGTTTACACATTTGCACAGAGGCCAAAGGTTTTGATATTTGGATGCATGCAAGGATGGACAGTTTTGTGAGATGACCTGATAAATTCTTGCTAGATTCGGGATCTATCCCACCCAAGCCAAAGAGTGCCCATCCATCCTGTCTTTCTCATCAAACTCTCCATGCATGGTGTCATAGTCTCATGAAGATCAATGCTCCTCATACTGTCTGGCTGTTTCTCCTCTGGTACTACTTCATCAGTCAAACTGCTGAACCTCTGTTCACCCTGGCACTTTTTGTTCCAGGACTTTTTTCAGGTTACTTTTTTACTGATCTAATGGAACAAGTAAGCTAAGATCCTAGTCTGGGTCTTAGATTAAATTATGGCTCTGGACTCTTGTATACAAGGAATGCCTTCGAGGTCCTGTGGTTGCTACCCTAACTCTCGTTTCACCATGTCATTGATTCCAGTGACTCGACTTTTCATCTAGTCTCACATACAGAATTCCTGATGGTCCTCATTTTTAAATAAACAAAATGACACATCCAGTTCGGTCTCCTTGTCAGTCTGATTATAGAGTGCTGTGAAGTTAAGCCTTATGGGACTGTCTGTTTTGAAGAGCTGAAGATTGATGCCTCTTGTCAGACAAACCAAATACATGCCTTTAAATCTGTGCTTACAGTTTAGCACTGTTTTATTGGTTGGGTCGTGGTCTATCATGATGAAGAACAGCAGGGATTTATATATAAAACAAACTCAAAAAATCTTAAAGACATGAAGGAACCATATGCAGAGCATCATTCCTTTTACCACAGACCCCCTCCAAAACCCACTCCTCCCCTGAAGACACCCATTTGACCTCATGAAAACCCCAAGCAATGACTTAACTGTAGCCATATGGACTTCATTAGCTAGGTTACCTGTAGGCATGCACTGGTGATCGATCGTCATAGAAACACAAAAAGATCACCCAAGCTCCTCCCTGTGTCTCTGCTGTGCCTCCTGCCAGGACGCATTAGCTTAATACAATTTAAGCTCAGTTAGCATGGTGCTTTTCTGTTGTGCATTAGAAGGATAGTAATGCACATTGTTTGTATTGGTCCTGGACTTGGACGGTATTGGTTGCAGACCTCCCAGTTTTGGTCTCCAGCAAAGTGAGATTGTATCCCTTGCTGTGACATTCAAAACAGAAAGATTATAAATCTTAAAAGAGCCACAGATTCAGCTATGGAAGGCTTGCCAGATCAGCAGTGCCGGCATGATTAACTGCACTGCAAAGCTGGCTGACATAACAACCCCCCCCCCCCCCAACACACACACACACACCTTCTTGACTGGGTAGGTATTTAAACTTCAGGGTTTAAATATTGTTGAGTGACTGGTAATGAGTGGCGATTGCATGGAAATGCAGGTTGGGGATTGATGAACACGGTAATGCAGTGTTTCCCAATCCAGTCCTCGGGGACCCACATCCGGTCCACATTTTTGCTCCCTCTGAGCTCCCTGCCAGATGGTCCACATTTTTGCTGGGAGGGAGCAAAAAATGTAGACTGTCTTGCAGGTCCCTGAGGACCAGATTGGGAAACTGCAAAAGTGGAGGAAGGAAGAAGCAGGTCCACCACAGGGGGAACCTGCAAAATTTACTCAGACAGACTATCCCCCCACCATACACCCGGACCAGTGATTTTTACCAAGTGCCCCTTTTGATACCAGGTGCAAAATCCTCAACGATTTACTGAAAACTACGTAATGACTGCTTGCGAAGGACTGCAGCCTCAGGAGGTGGCTGACAGCCAACTAGAGCTACATCTTCCTTAAAGTCGCCATCTTCTCCATGTCATCTTGTGGATATTTCATTTTATCTTGGCTTGGAGGATCATGTTTGCTTTTTGAAAGACTGAAGGGATGCATAAAATGAGCCAGAAGACAAGAACAGTGTGTCTGAATGACCAGCTTTCATTTCCCCTGCCCGTATCCAAGCTGCTGACACAAAGGGCCTCGCTCTCCGGTGTAGATCAATAAATAATGCGGGTAATTCTTAAAGCTCAGCTGAAAAGTGCCGGCCGCAGACTCTCGCTTTCTGCAGATATTGAGCACACAGAGAAATTATCACAGCTGTGTTAAGCCTGTAGTGATAATGGATCAGGCAGTACTCTAATCTCCCAGTTTCCAATAGTATTCCTGAGATAAACCATAGTATCTACAGCGAGGTGGCTCCAAATCCATGAACGTTGTACAGGTAGCTATAGATGTGAAAAGTGATATGGGATCACAGTTTAACCCAATACCAGCAAGCTCTGCTGCCCACTAATCGAGCTGGGGTCATGTCTTCAAATTATTTTGTGATTGCAAAGTATTGTCAGCTGAATGAAGTAGTATTTTGAAAATATATTTCCACCAAGGGTTTCCTTTGGGTTCTTTGGCTCCCCTCCCCACGCTGAAGTGAATTGGAGTTGCTGAATGCAGTGTGTGCCCTGCGGTTGGCCAGTAGCTTTGGGGATAGGCTCTGGACCCCCGCGACTGTGAATGGGACAAGCGGGTAGATAGATAGATAGATTGATAGATGGATAGATAGATTTTCACCTGGAACGGTGCACAAATAACTGAGGTAAGCTTTGTGATTTTTTTTTCTTCTCCCTAAACATCTTTATCATTAAATGACTGGATGACAATATTACCCACTCGCGCCACCTTCTGGTCATCAGTAGAATAAACAGGGTTGATTTATCTGCGGTCAGTCAGGGGGGACTGATTGTCTGCTGGAATAACCTGCTTGTCCTTTTAATTTTCCTAAACTCCAGGTAGTCACAATATTTCTACCATTTCACAATTTTGATCCTTTTGTATACTCCTGTTTGCTAATGAAGTGTCCTTAACCGTATCTTACTGTATATAACGAGGTATATAGCCCAGGTTAAGTCTTTCGGGAACACCTCGACTGTAGGCAGCCCGTCTGCTACAGTCCTGCTCTGTCTGTGTCTGCGATCCCACAGCTGAAAAATCTTATTTTTGAACTTCTATCTACTATCTTGATGTTGTTAGTACATTACAAGCATAGTAATATCTGCCCCACTTGAACATTGTTTTGGACAAACGCGTTTGCTAAATAAATGATTACATAAGGTGTCATGTTCTGATTCTGCTAGCCTAATACTGCCACGGCAGGCTCGGACTGTAAGATTTGTGGCTGATGAGTTATCGATGACCTACCCTGTCAGTGAAGCGCGGATGATTGACTGTGAGGCTGAGAAACTGACAGATTCGGTGCCTCGGGGTTTGCTGAATTACCCGTGATCTGCTCTTCTGTGTCAGCCAGTGAAATAGAAATGTCATTTACTAAGAGAAACGCTTTCATGTTCTAATCGAGGTGTGTGATTTAAAAAAAATCCTCCTTTTTTGTCTTCTTTGCCCACTATAAGGTACTGTAAGGTACTTCTTTGCCCACTATAAGGTACTGTAGTGCGCTACTGGCAAAATTAAATGTATTGGGAGCGAGGATTATTGAGTAGGCGTACTTATCTAGATAGGTCTATACTCTATTTGAGGAAAAAAAAATACATGTCAAAAAATAAAATTCTGATCTAAACAATAGGCCTATATTTAGGAAGATGTAGCTGCGCTCGAAGTTCTCTCCGAAATATTATCGTTGAACAGTTCGTTAGCTAACACGGTAGGAAAATGACTCATGAGTCATGACCCTTTACATCTCCTCTAGATGGCAGTGATGTTATGCTAACCTGAGACATTCCATTCCTTGGGAGGAAAAAGTGATAACAGAGAACACAGACAAACTTTCCACTAGGTTCTTTTAAGGAACAAATGAGGGGGAAAGGGCCCCTTTCCGACGGCAGTGGATCGCTTGTGGTAAGCGTGGGTGTGTTTTTACTAATAGTACGCTGTTATCAGCTCAATGCCACAAGGCGACTGCAAGATGTTTTTCATTAATTGCGCATATGCATACAATCTGTGAGGGGTATGTGTTTGTGCATGCATACACACACACACATACATACATACGTGTGTGTGTATGTGTGTGTGTGTCTCTCCCCTTTTTGGCGCTGAACCAAGATCTTGCTACGCAAGAAAACCAACGGAGGAGAGCCTCGGCACTGGACCGACCATGCATGTCCCTTGTCCCCATGGTAACCACACTGACTGAGCGTCAGTTCGGGGTGGAATTAAGTGTAAAACCAGTAGAGAGCACTGGTCTGGCCGAGTGATGTGTCTGGGTCCAATACTTATAGTTTAAAATATTCCTCGTTGTCCCGTCTGTAGACGTCGTGTGGCCGTAATTTAAACCTTCCTGAAATAATTGTTAATTGTTTCCATCGAAATTATGCAAATGCTCATATAATGCAATTTAGGATGCTTAAAATGCATCCTGTACAAATGCAGTGTGTAAATATTCAATGCCTATGGCTGGATTAAAGTGTCTACAATAAACACAGAGCAAGCTAAAAGCTGCATTTCTTCTTTTTTTGTTACATTTTGCTGATTTGTTTGTTCAATTACTCGGTCCCATGGTGTGTTTAATACCTGTCCGGAGGTTAAATAAAATGTTCGCCTACATAAAGACAGCATTATTGTAAGGCCACAATTAACATGGTGTATATTTAAGACCAAAATAAAAAAGGCAAAGTGATGCTAATTGGATAATTACGTGCCGCCTTTGAATTAAATGTGCTTTAGTTTTTAGCGGCATATGGAAATGGAAGATAAGAAATGTTAAAACGCACCAGACAGCAAGCGATCACCCTGAATTCTAAGCGTCAGCTGATTATTCTCAGTAGGTAATACTGCACGCATTGCTTAATGAAAGTTTTCGTTCTTCTTTTGTATTTAGAAATTAAAATTAATATTCTTTTCAGTGAATCGATTCGTGTAACTAAACGATCCTTTCAGAATTTTCATGTTTCTTCAATATCAACACATCCAATTTAACTTTGAATCGTCCTGAGTATATTGAATTATGTAGCCTATTTTGATTACAGAATTATAAAATTCAAATTACTATGTGTGTCATGTTAATTATATACTTGATAATTACACTACGTACGCAGAGCTGACCTCTTTCAGGCGCCTATACACACTTATGCCAGTAGGGGGCGATAGAGAGTTTCTCTTGGTCGTTGAACGAAGGATCACTCGCAGTGAACGAAAAAGAACGAGTCAGCGCAATCACCGCCGTATTTCGTTCACTTGAGATTCGTTCAAAAACAACGAATTTAACTGCTATTACATCTTATTCTAATTAATCAGATCCTTGTGATAACCTTGCTCATAATTTATTTGTGACCTTATAAAAACGTTTTATTTCCACATGAACCGTATTAACTCGCCGCAGGAAACAGATTTGCACTGCGTCCCAGGCTGCACCTGTAATTAGTCCCACTGACTTTCCGGCGACGTGATATTTCCTTCGAGTTTTCTGCACATCAGTAGAAGAAAAGAGGGTGAAACCACTGACGCTCCCTGTAAGCACACAAAGTCCGGAGGTTTTCTCAAAATGTCCCGTCTAATGATTGGGGTTAAGGTTATGTCTGCGAAAGCAGAGCAAACACTATCTTTGTTTGCCTTGGTGTGTTTGCACTGATCTTCTTAAAGGGATATTTATCAGACAAGCTCAATTTTTGATGATCTTACTAGAAACTTGTTTTATCTTTGAATACCAGCCTTAACTGTTTGAAATGACTTCAGATAAGTATTTAGTTCTTGGGGACATTGCTTATGAATGTGTGTTTAATTCTCACTGATACGCTTTCGGTACTCAACTGTAGCCTAATTCACTGAGTCCGAGGCGACTGCCTGTGGTTAGTCTTTCTTTTAGCAAGATAAAATCATTACACGCCGCATTACTTGTTGCTCCTCCCTATTAAAATGTGTGGTTTTAGGTTTGGTTCCTGAAGCTATTTTAAGTTCAGAAGGTCAAGATAAATCTGTGAAATCCTGCTGTTAATTATTACACGCGTTTCGCAGGGTCGGCCTGGTCGTTAATGTCACCTAGGACAAACGGGGTTTTCATTAGCGTGATTTGGAGATTTTATGTTACGTAATAATGGCATTGTTTTTGATGAAAAGGGTAAATCTTAAAAAAAATAAAATAAAAAATCACGAAGGTAACTCTGGCCATGCAGGCCCACCAAGGACTCGACGCCTTTGCTTATGGAAATGTGGCAGGAACTGATTTCTGTATTCCTGAGTAGTAATTACGTGCCGGGATATATGACCAGACTTTCTCGTGCAAGCCTACCATGTGCCTTTAAACGTTATATCATTTTTTTCCTCATGCTGGATTCATATCTCAGATTTTTCTTCAGTCAAAGCAATTTATGAAATAAAGTGGAACAAGGAAATTTATATCACAGCAGTAAAATTGTCATTAACATACAGATGACTCTGGGCATATCGTTAATTAAATTGAATTTGAGTGCCCTCGGAACAGCTTTCCAGTTAGCCCTTGAATAATGCTTTGCTTGTGTTGCTGTGAACAGCTGAGACTTCGTTTAGGATGCTGTTTGTCTTGCACTGTGCAGTCATTGGCAGAGTTTCACTCAGGACATGATGCTTAAAGTCCTCTGTAATCACGTTCTCCAAAATGACCCTTTCAGCTCTCCAATTACCACAAGTCCATCTGGTGAACACGGACTGGTGGCGAAGCCTCATCAGGGCTTTAGCTGGAAGACGACAGGTGTCAAAATATTTGTTTTAATATAGTCAGTGTTTAGGGCAAAAGAGAATTTACATTAAGTACTTAACATACATTCCAATAGAGGCCAGTTTCAATTAAAAAAAAAAAAAAGCCCTGGTATTAACATGTGGGAACATAGACATGTCTCTGTACATTTTGCACGATTACCAACTATAGCGATTTTTATAATGGTCTGTAGATGAGTAGGATCTCAGAAATTCTGGTCTCTCTGTTTTAAAGTCATAAACATCTTTAATTGAATCTGCTACTGAGTTCAGATTGCAGGCAAATGTTGGGTTCCTGGTTCACTCGACATATTCAAATCTGCATTCCAGAAACGATTCCAGGAAGGATTGCACACGATCTAGAATGATGAAATATGTCATCATCCTTTACACAACAGCCTTACTCTGCATGTAATGAGAGCTTCTCTGCTTTTACCAATGGGTGAGCCGGTGACCCTGAGGTTCTGCATGTATGGTCAGAATCTTCCCCTCTGATGTCCTGGGGGCTTTGGGTAGGTGGTGATACTTTTGCACCGGGCTGTTACTGAGTGGCACAGTGACTCACTCTTTACAGATGGCAGATGTCCAGCGAAGCTAGCCTTAGAAGTACAGGCCTGTGTGTGAGCAGGAGTCCATCCATCCAAGCTCAAATTTCTGGAAGTACCTGCCTAAGTAGAGCAAGCAAGTGGCCAGAGCACAGAATTCATGGAAAAGTAAAGCTGGGTTAATGATTTTAGTGTATGGGTGGTTTTATATTACCAGTAGATGATTACTAGTTGTCTGTAATTCATACCCAGTGCTTGGAGATCAGATTTTGTCTGTGGATCCATGACATTAATTAATGTGTAATTGTCAGTCTACTATCCCGACGTTCCCTTAAGAAAATACTTTGCAATGTTCTGGAGTTGCCATGACCTGATAGTTTCCAGTTTATATCCCAAGACCAGGTTGTGATCAAAAGCCCTTGAGGAAATTGCATAACCTTCTTTCTCTTCGGTAAAATGTCCTGCTGTATAGTTGGGTAAGAATTTCAGGTTTTGTCTTACTCAGAAACATCACGGGGGTAGTCGTTGTGTTGTCTCCTTGTCTGTGGACTCCAATTCAGTCTGCCAGTAACAAGTACTGTCAGATCTGCTGTGTAATGGCCCTTTGACATATTAACTCTAACCGTAACTCCTCTTCATCATGCCCACAACACACCAACATCCTTGATACTCTCGACTTCCACTCTTGAGTGGCATCACTGGTTGCTTGACCTGGAGGGTTTATAGAACGGGACGCTTTCCACGTGGCCCGTCATATAGCTTCAGTCAAGAATGGGCCAGTAAATTGAAGCAGGATGAAACTGTGATTATTCTCGCCTATATCCATGTCTCGTCTCGGCACTGATAAACAATGCCAGGTCTTCTAATGGACCCCGGTCCAGCTGTCACTTCCTGGGAAATACCCCATGAAATGTGGATCAGTTCAAGACCTAATGCATGGTGAAAGAGCAGCACTAACTGCCCACTACATAGTGTTTATGAGCCTTTAGATATGTGTTTTTTTTAGAAAATCAGTCGTACCTTTTTTCTGTTGTAAGTTTTGCTGCCTCTTCCAGCAGGGGTGTAAATAAAACATGACAGTTGACCCCAGTTTTACCCTGCCTGACTCTAGGGGTGTGTCATTCTGATTGGCTGAATTACTGGAAAGAGAGGAACAGTCACTGTTTCAAAACACCATCTTAGAAGAACTCCAGCCAAAATGCATGACTGATATGTTGTCTGACATCAAAATGTGCTGCAATGCATTCAGCATGATGCTGGCGGCTCTGAGTTGGGTCCAGATAACCAACACAGAGCTAGGTCTAGTCTTGTTCTCTGTCGATAATGCAAACAACAGATGGGTGGTGGGGGGGTTAAATTTGTCAGTTTACATTTAACTGAAGAAAGCTGGACTCGCTAGGTCTCCATCTCATGGGAAGAATTTCTTTTCAGGCTTCTGGGCATTTTATGTGCAACCTAATAAATGATGGCATAAGATGTATACTGCTGTATAAACATATATTCACTAACTATCGCACATGTAGATATTGTACTGCTGTCTCAAGCACTTTTGCATTATTCTTCACCTTTGGATTAGATGCCAATCTGCATTTTGTTGTACTTCGTTGTGCAATGACAAAGTTGAATCTAATCTAATCAAAATGCTACATATTAAAGAGAACTCAGTTTCAGTGAGAGTCCTGTATTTTCTATTGAAATTTAGATGGAGGACTTTCATCACCTAATTTGGCAGACTTTGCAAATGAGAGAATGTGACTGAGAGTATTTATGACTATGATGTGATGTGGGGAAGGTACGGATGTCCAGGCAGAAAGTCCTCAGCTCGTCTGTATGTTACTGTGAAAAGAACGGTTCTACGTCCCTGTGAAAGAGAGAGACTTTGGAGTGAATGGCTCACACAAGTTAAGTTTACTGCATGAATGCATATGGGAATATGGTTAAGAGGAGATTTGCTGCAATGTGTTACATGTGCACGTACAAAAATGTAGATTTTTTTTTTTTTTTTTTTTTTTTAAACCCCCCCCCCCCCCCGGTTGTCTTGCATAATTGTACCGCAAAGTCTCTCTCCCAGTTTCTTGCTATGTCTTATTTGATAAAATGCTCCTAGTCTCCGAACATCTGCAGATGTCTCCTGGATCACTAACCAACTGGGTAAAGCTGTTTTTAATCGTTTAAGGTGTAGCAGGCAGCGTAGCGATGGGGGGGAGATGAAAGTCAGTGATGTCTGCATGAAAACAGAGCTGTAACTGGGGATTAGAACCTGAAAATCTAAAGTAACAGGCAGGTTTTTGGAGAGGCAGGCATTTTGACGTTTTGTCCTACTGTGGACACACAGGTTCAACCTTTTGTGCGAAATTAAGGTCAATTGTACACAGAGATGTAATAGGAGAACCTACAATCAATATGGTTAATCGTTTAACGTGGCAGAGTTGATTAATAGCTGTTCAAGAAGCTGATTGCAGGGAGAAATTGTCTCCTTGAATGTGTTATTATGACTTATCACAATCAAATATAATTACATCCTTAAGGAAGCATAACATTATAATCATTAGTGATTTACAAATTATATATCCTTAATCTTTCCGAGTTTTTAAAATTTCATGATCAAAGTTAAATAAATACTTTTACTTTCATCTTTATGTAAGAATACTCAACTTGCCTTTTCGCTAAAATTTGTGTTCTCTAACATCGTTAATTAACTGCACATTAAAAAGTTAGCTGATTGCTGCTAAGTGCATATTAGTTAGTGAGTCTTTTGACAGTCAGACCTGCCAACCCTCCAAAGTTCCTTCCAAGTTCAAAGGCAAAGGAGTTTGATAATATAATCTGTCCTCAATTTGTTAGAGAGACATTTGTCAGCCTGGTATATTTATATTATTTATGTCAGTTTCATTATCCCTCTAATCCTTCTTATGGACTCTCTGGAACAATTCAGGTTCAAATTTCTGTGGAACCTGTTAATAGTGTCTGTTTAAGGGCAGTGTGTGGCTTTGTGGGTGTGTGTGTAGGACCCAGCCCACCATCAAAAGGTTGCTGGTTCAGATCTCGTGGCTAGAAGAGTGATGCCACCGTTAAATCCTTGAGGAAGAACCTTAACCCTTATTTCTCCTGGTGTGCCAAATGCTGCTTGACCCTGTGCACTGACCCCCAAACTTGTTCTTGCCTGTATATCTGGGATAACGCAAAACCCAGTTTCCCTATGAGACAAAGAGGGTGTAATTAATATACAGTGGTACCTCAGTTCTCGAATTTAATCCATTCAGAACTCCGGAATGAATCCTAAAGTTCGAGTTCTGATCAAATTTTCCCCATAAGAAATAATGGAAAGCCAATTAATTGGTTCCCGGCCCCAAAAAAATTACACCAAAAAAAAAAAAAACATATTTAAGCATTTAAATACAAAATGAACCGGATAAAACAAGAGCATATACTGTACTAAACACATCCAAGCACATTTATCAAAACTGTAATTTGTAAAGTAAGAAAATAAATGTATCCAAATAATGTGTCCTGCCTTGATCGTCCGCTCCTTCCGTGTGGAATCCTCGTGTGATCAGCTGTTTCTGGTTGTTGTCATGAGTCCTCTGTATTTCGTCCGGGTTTCAGTTTGTTTCCCCAGTCCGGTCATTGTATTGTCTGTCTGCGTTTTGCCTGCCTTACCTGTAATTAAACCCAGTATTCCTCGATACTCTGACGTCTGCGGCTTTGTCTCCATTCCGTCCCCGCTCAGCACGACAATGTTATGATTAAATGTATTAATGGTTTATTAATATTAAAATAATTAAATCTTTATTTTAAAATATTTTATTATATAATAATTACTGTTGCTGTCTATCATTGTCAGTGTATTTTTACTGTCTATATGTATTCAGCTTGTGTAAACATACAACAACAGCTCTGGTAGACATTCCTGCAGTCTGCATGCCAGTTGCATGCTCCCTCAACGGTTGCGACATCTGTGGCATTGTGCTGTTTGATCAAACTGCACATTTCAGGGCGGCCTTTTATTGTGGGCAGTCTAAGGCACACCTGTGCAATATTGATGCTGTCCAATCAGCACCTTGATATGCCACAC